>JAYESA010000006.1:207822794-208175294 GCA_036927795.1 Iris macrosiphon | reverse complement strand
GTTGCTCAGGATGTCAGGCGAGTACCTACCTCTGATTGTTTCCATTTCATGATAACGTATATATCACCTATTCTAGAACTCTAGTACTTGATTCTGACATATTGTTTCATGAGCTGGTACTAGTTGGATCCCGTCATGAGATGTTATCCCTCTTACCGTGTTCAGCGGGTACTCTATCACGTGTATTTTATCATGTGCTTCGGGTATTGATTCTCATGTGCTATCATGTGCTCTCGCCTTCATGTGCGCGAGTTATTTATCATGTACGTAGCGTGTCATGGTTGGATCCAAGAGTATTAGTGGGGGAGTGGAGTAGGAGTTGGTTATGTGATCAAAACCATACAGTATTCATGTGTATGTCGGTTATGCAACTCACGCATAACAGAGTTATCGTAGATTATTCATGTGCAACCTAAGTCGATCAAATAACGAACTTGTGCTCCAGGCACTTTGCTAGTATTCCTATTTTCTCACATGTAATTACTTATCTACTACTTGTATTGTTCTCTAGTTTTATATTGCAGTTATTTTATCTGTTCCACCATGTATTTACTTTCCTGTGCATCTTGTATACTTTTTTATTGCTAGTCATATACACCTTACCATGTATTTGGAGTTGCTTTCAGAGTTATGTACTTTGCTCCAATCCTGATTGGACATATTTTTTCCAGAGGATACTGAGGATTTTTGCCCGACCTTCTACGGGCCAGGTGTCGAAGAGTGTTGTGACCCGGAGATTGAGGAGGAGCCAGTCGAGGAGACGCCGTTAGCACCCTAGTATAGCTAGGTAGGTTTCACTGGATTGCTCCCAGTTGGTGTTTTGGAGACTGTATTTATTATTTTGTTATTGTGAGATATTGTAGACTTTAGACTTGGACTGTATATTAGATATTGTACCTGCTCTCTTTGGTTCTTTGTTTCTTTGTTGATATCTTATCGTGCTTGTACTCTTTCCCTAGTTATTATGATTGAGTTTATATATATTGTGTAGTTGCCCTCCTTTTGGAGAGGTTATCTTGATAGGTTATTGTGAGATATAGATATTGTGACCTAGAACGGACCTAGACAGCATTCTACCGCCGATTCTGTGGCGTAGGCTGGACGTACCCATGACTCATGCCCGATTTTTTGGGTGCGGGTCGTGACACATTTTTGGTGGTGGCCCACGCAGGTCTAGTTTCTAGGTCTACCTGCGATAGGATATAGGATATAGGATATAGGCTGAGAGAGTGTGTGCTCAATCACAACTAGGACCCTTCCTGATTTCTTTTGCTATCTTTAATTTTTCTGAAAATTTTCTTTTACAATATTACTGTCCTTCCTTGATGATATCGTATCTTACACCGTTGGTGATGTGATCTCAGGTTCTGTTCTTCTTGATTCTATTCCAGCACTTGCTTTATTTGATTCTGGTGCTTCACATAGCTTTGTGTCTGTATCTTTTGCTATTAGACACCATCTTATTGATGAACCTTTAGCTAGACTCTGCAAGATCACGACCGGGGATGGCATCATCCTAGTCAGTTATGTCTGCAGAGACCGGAGAGTTACCTTGGGAGGCCGGGAGTTGAGTATGTGCCTACTCGTAATGCCACTTCCGAGCTACGATATTGTACTCAGGATGGATTTATTGAGTATGCACTGTGCTATTATAGATTGTTGTGGAGGCAGAGTGTTGTTTAGTCTGCCAGGAGAGCCAGAGTTTGAGTTTGCCAGAGGAGCAGCGGAACAGAGCGAGGGAGTCTTCTGCGGAGCCCTGGTGGAAGAGCAGAGGTTGACACATCTACTGATAGCGGAGTTCATGGATGTCTTTCCGGAGGAGTTGCCAGGGTTACCTCCGGACAGAGATGTAGAGTTCTCTATAGACTTGGTGCCAGGCACGGAGCCGATATCCCAGCACGTCTATAGAGTCAGCAATAGTGAGCTGGTAGAGTTGAAGAAGCATGTGGATGAGCTTCAGGACAAGGGATTTATCAGATCTATTTCTTCTCCGTGGGGTACTTCGATACTTTTTGTGCCGAAAAAGGATGGTTCGATACGGATGTGTATCGACTACAGGGCTCTGAACAACCTCACAATCAAGAACAAGTATCCGCTGCCGCGTATTGATGATCTCTTTGACCAGTTGAGCGGAGCGAGGGTATTTTCCAGGATTGATCTGAGGACAGGCTACCACCAGGTGAAGGCCAGAAGGGAGGATATTCCGAAGACAGCTTTTCGGACCAGGTATGGACAGTATGAGTTCATGGTGATGCCGTTTGGGTTGACTAATGTCCCGACAGTGTTCATAAATCTGATGAACAAGGTGTTCCATCAGCATCTGGAAAGGTTTTTTGTGGTGTTTATAGATGACATCTTGGTGTATTCGAAGACCCCAGAGAAGAATGAGGAGCATCTGAGGATAGTGCTGGAGACTCTCAGAAAGGAGAAGCTTTATGGAAAGCTTTCGAAGTATGAGTTCTTCCTTGACAAGGTTGAATTCCTTGGTCATGTGGTGACTGGAGAAGGGATCTCGGTGGATCCGAGGAAGATCATGGCAGTTGAGGCATGGAGTACTCCGAGTTCAGTAGCAGAGGTCAGGAGTTTCCTGGGACTGGCAGGTTACTACAGGAGATATGTTCAGGATTTTTCCCAAATTGCAGAGTCGTTGTATAGGCTGACCCGGAAGGACATAGAGTTTGTTTGGTCAGAGGAGTGTCAGGTCGCCTTTGATGAACTAAAGAGGAGGTTGACAACAGATCCAATGTTGACGTTGCCATCAGGGTCTGGAGGTTTCACTATCTATAGTGATGCATCGGGGAAGGGACTGGGTTGTGTGTTACAGCAGAATGGGAGGGTGATTGTCTATGCTTCTAGGCAATTACGTCCTCATGAGAAGAACTACCCTACCCACGATTTGGAGTTGGCAGCGGTCATCTTTGCTCTAAAGTTATGGAAATACTATTTATACGGAGAGTGTGTGGAGATTTTCACTGACCACAAGAGCTTAAAGTATGTGTTTACCCAAAAAGAGCTGAACATGAGGCAGAGGAGATGGTTTTAATTGATGAAAGACTTGGACATATTATTGCAGTACCATCCAAGAAAGGCGAACGTAGTTGCAGGTACGCTGAGCAGGTATCCGGTAGCTATGTGCCTGACTACAGATCGTTATCTTTTGGCAGATCTAGAGAGCTTGGGCATTGAGGTAATAGTGCCTGGAGTTGAGATGCAGATGTGGGGACTGCAGATTCAGTCAGAGTTGGTAGACCGGATCAGGGCTACACAGTTTGAGGATGAGTCCCTGAGGAGCATCAGGGCGCAGGTTCAGATTGGATTATCAGATGACTTCACCATTGCTGATGACGGTTTATTGCGGCACGGCACCAGGTTGTGTGTGCCGAGTGGGTCGTTGCACGAGGAGGTTCTTTAAGAGGCGCATCGATCCCAGTACTCTATGCATCCAGGTGCCAATAAGATGTATAGAGATCTGAGAGAGCATGTATGGTGGTACGGGATAAAGTGGGAGGTAGCGCGCTTTGTATCCCGATGCTTAGTATGCTAGCAGGTGAAGGCGGAGAGGCAGAGGCCAGGAGGGTTGCTCCAGCCGTTACCTATTCCGAAGTGGAAATGGGAGCATGTGACCATGGATTTTGTTTCTGGACTTCCCCGTTCTCTAGGAGGGAAGGATGCGATTTGGGTTATCGTAGACAGGTTGACTAAATCGGCCCACTTTCTACCATTCAAAGTGGGTATATCTACGGAGAGACTAGCAGAGATGTATGTGCACTAGATAGTCAGACTGCATGGAGTTCCTGTGAGCATAGTATCAGATCGGGACAGTCGCTTTACTTCATATTTCTGGAGGAGTCTACAGGCTAACTTGGGCACCCAACTCAAGTTTAGTACTGCATATCACCCACAGACAGACGGTCAGCCAAAGAGGACCATTCAGACACTCGAGGACATGCTTTGCACTTGTGTTCTAGATTTCAGAGGCTCTTGGGAGGATCACTTGCACTTGGTAGAGTTTGCTTACAACAACAACTACCAAGCCAGTATCGAGATGTCACCATTCGAGGCATTGTATGGACGGAGGTGTCATACTCCTTTAGCATGGGATGATGTAGGCGAGAGAGTTTTGTTTGGCCCGGAGATTATGGTGGATGCGGCAGAGAAGGTCAAGCTCATTAAAGATAGACTTCGGGTGGCGCAGGACAGGCAGCGGCATTGGGCCGATAGCCACCGGAGACCTTTGGAGTTCGAAGTATAGCTTAGAATCTAGATTTTGTTCTTGTGTTTGCTTATGATTGCTTGTTTTAGATTAAGTGTTGAGACCTTGTTTGTGCTAGGTTGGTGATCTGGTGTTTCTGAGGATTTCTCCGACGCGGGACACTATTCGCTTCGGTGGAGGCGGGAAGCTTAGCCCACGTTTTGTCGGATCCTTCAGCATCCTTGAGAGGGTCGACGCTGTGGCGTATAGGCTAGATTTGCCGCCTACGCTAGAGGGAGTTCATGATGTGTTCTACGTGTCACAGTTGAGACGGTACGTGGGGATCCCAGTCACGTATTGGATCACTCAGAGATCGTGGTGGGCCCTACTCTTAGCTATCCAGAGCAGCCGGTGGAGATTCTGGATCGGCGGGAGAAGGTGTTGAGGAACCAGACTATTTCCTTGGTTCGCGTCGCGTGTAGGCATCACTCTCCAGGTGAGTCGACCTGGAAGAGGGAGGATGAAATGCGCGAGCGATACCCTTATCTTTTCGAGCCCTGAGGTATGGTTCTTTTCTTTTCCTTGCTTTCTTGTCCTAGTTTTGTCTTTTAATTTCGAGGACGAAATTATTTTAAGGAGCGTAGGCTTGTCACTACCCAATTCTAGAAAATAAAATTTTTTATTTTTATTTGGTTAATTGTGTATTGATCATAAATAATTATATTTATATTTAATTGTTGGTTGTATTATTTTTTATTTTTACTTATATTTACAGTTACGGTTATAAGTCAAGTTCTTATTGATCAAATGATACTATACTTATGAATAATACCTGAAAATTCTTCATAGTAGTAAATTCTGGGAGATCCTCCATAGTGTCGCTTAATTTGTCAAGTTTCTTTGTATATTTAAGGTTCTACTAAGAAAAGAAATATGTTTTGAAATCTGTATATGTAACTTTTATGTTTAATCTACTAAGCAATCCTAAAATGAACCAAATGACAAAGCCATTTATAGATGTTTAGTTTGTTTGGAATATAGCGTATTTCCAAATGTTTGTTTTGTTTGGACCAACCGACAAAGCCGAGTTAGTAACTTAATATTCATTATAGATTGTGATGGTGTCCATGATCGAGCGAGGCTAAAAAATTTAGTCTATACTTGTCAATGACTAGATGAGGCAAAACTTAGCAGTCTAAACTTGGCAATAACCAAATGACGCTAAAATTAGCACACTAGATTTGGCAATGAGCCTACGGATGTCCCTTTCTCCCTACTTGGCAATGATGTTGCAACGAACTAGCACTCATTTCTAGTGTACAAATGATTACCTGTCTTAGCTTTATATTATAGGTGTGCTTCTAGTTATGTTAAATAATAGATACTACACAAATTTAATAAGAACTCAACATATGAGCAGAACAACTAGTATCCTAGGTAGTGTAAGCCGAGAAAAAAAAAGTTGGTTGTTGTTATGAGCCACTCATTACTTAATTCATGAATATATATCAGTTTATAACATTTACTTAATTTGTTAATTTTCATATATAACCATTATTATAATGTAACTTGCATGATCACTTAACTCCCTTGCTTTTGCTTACAACCTACAGAATCAAGATTTTGTCTCTCGTCTTCTTTGTACCTTACACACAAATATCTCTTAATATAATTTCCAATTTATTTATATTTAGTTCCCTAAGAACTTGTGAAAATATTTTCATGGACTAGAACTACACAAAACTGTAACTTTAGTGAAAACCAATGGTAAGATATGTAATGTTGACTTCTATAAAATAATAGAAGGCAAATACATAGGAGTAAAGTGATGGATGGAAGATATGAATGTGCATGTCTTTATGGACTACGATTTATTACTCTACCATGGCAACATAGTGTTCACCTTTCATGATTCTTGATAGAATCACATATTGCAAGAAGACATATTTATGGTTCTCATACAGGTGTTAAAAGACGACTAGTATGAGAACCATAAGGATATGTCTTCTCTTAACATGTTATTCTGTTAAAGACCATAAATATGAACATCATGTTGCCATGGTAGCAAAAAACTATTAAATCACAGTCTATTAAGGCATCTACATTTAGCTCTTTTCCATCACTCGACTCCTATGTATATGCCTTCTATTTATTTATAGAAGTCAACAAAGTATATCTTACCGTTGGGAATCACTAAAGCTACATTCATGTCTCCCTAGTCTATGAAATATTCTTTACAAGTTCTTGAGGAACTAAATTCAAACAAACTAGAAATATATTAGAAAGGGGAAAGACGAACACATCTATGTATCGACTCTTTGGCAAAGTGAAAGCATCTATGGCATCGACTCCATGGCAAAGGCAGACATAATCATTAGTATATTGAATAATTTTTGTAATTAAAGAGTAATGTATTTGATAATTATTGTATTTATTCATAAGGCTGCATATAATATATGAGAACAATTATTGTATCAATGTACCCTCTGGAATTGTCTACTCTTTGTGTATTGTTTATTGTCTCCGTTGTATCAAATGTACTATTTTTGTATTATTTAATGTCTCTATATCAAACTTTTTTTTTTCATTTTTTGTTTAGCAACATTCAACGATGATTAGCAACACATAAGAATGTTGCTAAATTTATCCAAATATTACTAAATGTATTAGTACGTCACAAAAAGTCATTGATACGTTGCTAAATTGGAAGGATTTGTGACGTATAGCAGCATAATATACGTCGCTAAAATTTAAAATAATAGACGTCACAAAAAAAAATTTTGATAATTATGTCGTTGTTTTGGTGAGACATGATGACTATATTTTGCATCACAATTTTATAACGTGATTCACTAAACATCGCATAACAATGATGCAATTGTATATCGTTAAATGCAATGATATAACAATATTTTGTGATATTTTGCTTGTCTACCTACGACTAGGTTAAACACGACTGTACTAAAATTTTATGCTTCGTTAATTTTACTTATTTTAGTAGCGTTATTTGGGAACAAATATGTTTTACGCCTAAGATACACATACAAAGGTTCTTCCTACCAAGGAGTCCTATTAATGCATACTACATTGTCCTAATCTACAATTGTGGACTATCCATAATCAATCCATACTCATGTAACAATGTACTTGTATCATTTATAGAGACACTTATTAATAAATAATAAAGAATAAAGAATAAAAAATAAATATGAGAGATATCCCAATTAGTTTTGGCACAAGTAGTCAAAAGTCATCAAACTACAGGTTACATAAAAACCAAAAAGAAGAAAAGAATATACTAAAAATGCTTCATTATTAAGAAATAAATCTGCTAAATAAATAAACTAAGATGAAATGATAATGCGTAGCATATCAAATAAGGATAATATTTTTCTCCTAGTAGAACCTAAGAATCTCCATTAAAAACTTTAATTGCATGGTTTGTCTCATTAGTGGTACCATCATCTACCTCTTAAGGTCTATATTAATCAGAAAAATAGCTCATCATCTATAGTTATATGTTTTTTAATCATGACAAAGCAAAGTACAATAACATAGAAAGTATAATACAATTAAACTATACTTGCAAGTAATTGTGTATAATGAGAGTAGCAGAACAAGAATTGGCAATGACATGTAATAGTAATATAATAGAAATATTGAGAGATATTACTTATGCGCTCCTCTCTTATGTTTTATAAGTCAACTTTCGCTCATGTGGATGATTTGGGATAACAAAAAGGCTCACGTGAGTATATGCCAATTTCCATAACAATCACCAACAGAAGCATACCACAGTAAGGATATATAAATCTACCCCATGTAAATAGAGACCACCATAGTAATTTAGCCACATACTTAATGACTGCACCCTCACCCCACATACTCATTATTGGATCATGGGAATGTAGTAGCAATTCTATAATACATACATATACATGTATATAGACAGAGAATAATTCATAAATAATGATAATTAAACAATGATGAATGGTAATCTTACTAGATGTGTATTTATTCTAACATTATAATATAACTGTAACAAAATTTGTTATATACTTGCTTGTTTGATTTTTGGAACAATATTAGCTAATATAAATAGCATAGCAAACACTCCTTTGTTATCCACACATCCATAATTAATTATGAAAACATACATCAATACCATGTCCAATAAATGAGGTCCACTCCCCATGTATATATAATGACAACATCACCTAAAATACACAATTTGTATCGCATGCAACATAATCTATTCAAATTAGGTTTGGTAATTAATTAGGTTTTAAAATTAGTTGATATTGGATACACTAGGTTATGAAGAGGAGGTACAATACTATTTCAGAGTCGATTCAATGTTTGACATGATAGTAACAAACAAATCGAGGCAAACAAAATGGATAAAATTTACTATCATAAAAAGAAAGATTGAATGTACAAAATAAAAGGCCTCGAATGCAACGAATCCCACGGAGTCAACAATTCATCAAACCAATGCATGATTCACAAGATATGGTTCCGATACGGAACATACACAATATGGACACAGAATGAAAATCTATATAAATTAAAAATGTTATCTTCGTCGAATTGGGTCCTCAACAGTCAAATAGGACATCACCATAAATCTAGGGATGAAAATAGTTTATTATTTCCTCAACTTAGATGGTCAGGGTGGTGATCGCAATAGGATAATCTGGTGTGTTGGGGATTTTGGGTAGTATACAGCATGTCAACTGTAGTCCGACACGTCAGTAATGATGAAGGAAGATGAGGGGAAGGTCATAATGGAATTGGATATGGCGTAAAGGGATTAATAAAGATAGGATAAATTAGGGTTAGTTTGTGTAAACTCCCTCAAAATATATAAATATATAAATACTAATTAAAATATAATAATTATAAATTTCGTAAATAAATAATATAGATCAAAAGAAACTTGAGGGTATTTTTCTTAAAAATTTTGGACATTCCTACAATTTTCTAGAATTTTTCTAAATAAATAGATAAATTAAATAATAACTAATATTATTAGTACCTAAACTAATCCTAACACTAACCCTAATACTAATCCCCCCTTCAGCCAGAACCGAACCCGCGGCCAAGCCTACACGATCCCCCTTCATGCATATATATATATATATATATATATATATATATATATATATATATATATATATATATATATATATATATATATATATATATATGTGTGTGTGTGTGTGTGTGTGTGTGTGTGTGTGTGTGTGTTTGCATATTTCCCCCATAAAAATCACCACAAAACCTAATCTTAATCTTCCAAACACAAAACCCTAACCTATATCCCTACACTCGGACCGAACGTTGTCGTCGTCGACCATGCAGCGCCGCTGCCGCTCGTCCACCACTAAAAATTGCGGGATTAGCGATATTTTAGCGACGTTAAATTAAAATGTTGCTAATTCAGCGACTCTAAATATTAACGTCGCTATATGTCGCTGTTTGGCGACATATAGTGACGTTTAGCGACTATAATTCAAATTTTTAAAAGAATAGTCGCTATAAGTTATCTTAGGTCGCTAAACGTCGCTGAATTTTATAATTTAGCGATGTTTAGCGACGTATTTAGCAACGTTCATATTTTAATATTTAGCAACGTGTTTAGCGACGTCTGTGACGTTGCTAAATATTTCTTTTAGTGACATTTTTATTTGACGTCGCTAAACGTCGCTAAAATATCGTTAATTAGGGATCGGTTTCGATTTCCCCCATCTGTCAAAATTTTTGAAAGTTTTCAAAAAAATTCGATTTCCCCCACCCCCTCCCCTCCGGCGACCGGCATCTCCACAGCGGCCTACTCCGGCATCCCCCTCCTCCTCCTCCTCCTCCTCCTCTAGGTAAACCCTAACTCTCTCTCTCTCTCTCTCATAGGACACACATGACACTGACACAAACACGACACACACACACACATGACACCAACCATAACCCAAAACTAACACGACCTGGGATCAGGATCTAGGGTTAGGGTTAGGGTTAGGGTTTTTGACCTGGGGTTAGGGTTAGGTTTTTTGACCTCGGGTTAGGTTTAGGGTTTTTGACCTGGGATTAGGGTTAGGGATTTTGATCTGCGATCTTGGTTCTTCCAGTGCTACAAAAGGAAGCTACTATTGCAGCAACGCTATGTTGCTTGTTGTTGCTGCAATGTTGTACTGCTTGTTGTGTACTCGAAGGGCCTTGTTGTATTGCTGCTAGTGTAGCTCGGGTAATTGTTGAATGTTGCTACCACTGAAATGATATTTCAGTGCTAAAATGCTGATACATATGATACGACACTAACCCTAACTCTGATAAACTCGCATGTGAGTGATACTGGCATTGTGAGTACTAGCCCTAACTCTGATAAATACGATACGACACCATCTTGATTTTGGCTTCTTTACCTATCAATACAAAATTTAGTACATAAGGTTCTTCGACAAAATATTCATACAAATGCTCGATGACCACATCAAGATCATTTTTAAGGCTGGAAGCCTGGAACAGCCATGATGAATATGATTTTAGATATGTCTGGATTATATGTATACAATTGCTTGACAAGGGTTACATTGTGTGTGTGTGCATATGGAGGGCATGATTATAGCACTTGGCCATATAAAACTGTTATTGTCTTGCACCTATAAATTTACGTAGTAGGCCCTTCTTGACGGTGATGCACAATTATGATTGCTACCTCTTGCCCTCTCTCTCTCTCTCTCTCTCTCTCTCTCTCTCTCTCTCTCTCTCTCTCTCTCTGCCTGAAGAATTTAAGAAATGTTTATATACTCGCATGTGAGTAATACTCATGTGGCTCACTCTGATACTAGCTCGTAGATGATGTCTCGGACTACTGATACGATTGTCCTAACTAAGTTAAATTATAGTTGTCTACTCACTTTTTATGTGTGACAACTTATCCTAACTAAGTTCATAATTATATATATCCAACTTTGCTTCTTCTATGTGACTTCAAATATAGATTACCTAGCCAACTAATTTTCAGCTTCTTCTTTGCTGATCTACAAATGGATATGAATTAGGAATAAGATAGGGCATTGTGTATCAAGTTAGAGCAGGTCTTACCTTCCTCCAGAGAATCATACTGTATGTAATGATTTATGGGATATATACTATCATTTTTGCAGAAGTATCTACAAATGGATATGAATTACTATTTGCGTCATCGTTCATGGATGTACAACCGTCATCCTGATGACATGTGCGGTGTGCGAGAAGAATTCATTGAGGGTGTACAATATTACCTGCAGTTCGCCAAGGCGTTCCCTCAGTACATGGACGGTACCAAAATTAAGTGTCCGTGTGTGAGATGTCACAACAGGAAATATCATCCAGAAGTGGAAGGTCCATATCATTTGTACTCGAAGGGCTTCACGCCGAATTACTATCAGTGGACCGTGCACGGAGAACTTGTGTCTCTAGCATCGGAGTCGGAGCCTTATGTGGAGCCGTATATAGATGTCCACGACCACGATGCTTACGACGACGGTGGGTGAACATGGTTTTTGATGCGGCGGGGCCTAGTTTCAATCCAGACAATTATGATATGGAAGGACCTAGTTTCAATCAGGACAATTATGATGCAGTTGAGGAAGCACCGAATGTCGATGCTGCAAAGTTTATGGAGTTGCTAGAGAATGCAAGGACTCCACTATATCCTGGTTGTGAGGATCATTCACCGTTGGAGGTGGTTACAAGATTATTGAGCATCAAGTCTGATTTTAACATGTTGCAAGAATGCTATAATCGACTGATCAATTTGATTATAGAGATCTTGCCTGAGTGTGCAAAGTTGCCTAAAGACTTCTATCGATCTAAGAGTATAGTGAGATCGCTCTGGATGGAATATGAGAAAATCGATGCATGTCACAATGGGTGCATGTTGTACTACAAAGATGACAAGGATGAAGATGCATGCAGATTTTGTGGTACTAATCGCTACAAGGCCACTATTAGAGGAAAGTCTGTCAGTGCAAGGAAGCCTACCGATTCAATGCACTACTTGCCTTTGACGTCGCGATTGCAGCGGTTGTTTATGGTTAAGGAGACTGCAGAAAATATGAGTTGGCACAGACAAAAACAGATCGAAGGAGTATTGGATCATCCATCCGATGGAGAATAATGGAAGTAATTTGATTGAGAGTATCCAGATTTTGTTTCGGATCCGCGTAATGTCAGATTGGGGCTCTCCTCTGACGGTTTTACCCCATTCAAACTTTTGGGCTCCCAGTATTCATGTTGGCCTGTGATCGTCACTCCGTACAATCTACCGCATTGGATGTGCATGAAGACTCAATATATGTTCCTAACCGTTATTATCCCGAGTCCGAACAATCCAAAAAGGAACATCGATGTGTATTTACAGCCTTTGATAGATGAGTTGAATCAGCTGCGGAAAGTAGGTGCCAACATGGACTCTGTTTCTAGAAAGTAGAATTTTTAGATGAGGGCAGCACTCATGTGGACCATCAACGACTTTTCGGCCTATGGAATGTTATCGGGATGGAGCACCCATGGTCGTCTCTCATGTCCATATTGCATGGACCGTACTAAGGCTTTCCGTTTGAAACACGGAGGCAAACCATGCTTCTTCGATTGTCATCAACCATTTCTGTGGAAGGATCATCCGTACCGGAGGAACATGAATGCTTTTCGTGCGGGCATTGTGGAGAAGGCCAATCTACCGCTAAGGTAGCCCGGATACACGATATGGGAAGAGGTAAAAGATTTACCAAGTGCTATCGAAGACCCTGCTAAGGGGTACATGTGTGACGGATTTGGTCGCACCCATAACTGGATGAAGAGGAGTATATTCTGGGATCTGCCATATTGGAGCACCAATCTGATCAGACATAACCTTGATATCATGCATATCGAGAAGAATATGTTTGATAACATTATTAATACTGTAATGGAGGTAAAGGGGAAGATGAAAGATAATTCGAAGGCCAGGTCAGACTTAAAAGAAATATGTAGACGTCATGCATTGCATTTGATAGAGGAGGGGAATAAAAAGTTAAAGCAACTTAAGTCAGTTTTTTCACTAGAGAAAGAGGATAAAGGGAGACTTTGTAGGTGGATTCAAGGTCTAAAGTTTCCAGACGGGTACGTGTCAAACTTGAGAAGATGCGTCGACCTCAAGGAGAATAAAGTGGTGGGTATGAAGAGCCACGATTGTCACATATTCATGGAGAGGTTAATTCCAATTACATTTCGGGAATTCTTATCGCAGGTTGTTTGGGATCCATTGACAGAGCTCAGCATATTCTTCAGAGATCTTTGTTCTACTAAGTTGCTCATCGATCATCTAAAAAAGCAAGAGAAGAACATTACGGTAACACTATGTAAGCTCGAAAAGGTGTTTCCTCATGGATTCTTTAACTCTATAGTGCATTTGTCAATTCATCTTTCCTTTGAGGCACGTGTTGGTGGTCCTGTCGGTTATCGGTGGATGTACCCCTTCGAGCGGCATCTGAATCACCTAAAGGGAAAGGTAAAAAATAAGTCACGGGTTGAGGGCTCTATTTGTGAAGCTTATGTTCTCGAGGAGATTACAAACTTTTGCTCGACGTATTTTAAACCTCATGTTGCTACTAATAGAACGAAAGCTCTGAGAAACGACGAAGGATATCAGGAATCTAATGATGCAATACTCAAAGTATTCAATGTGTCCGAAAAGCCTTCGGGGAAAATGAAGAAGAGATATTTAAATGACGACGAGCTAAGGGCTGCTCAGTTGTATATATTACTCAATTGCGAGGAGGATGAAGTAGAGAAGCTAAGGGGTAAGCAATTAATATGTCCACGTTTACATCATCTCAATGTAATAGTATAAGCTACTATTATGCTACTAATCAACAGTTGCTTTATTATTTTTTAGCACATATAATGATGAGTTAAGGTCGGTTAGACCCTACATTACAGACGAAGAAGTAGAACAAGAAATGAGATACCATTTTCCTTCTTGGTTGAGCGCATATGTAAGGTGCTTGGTAATTACTTTTTATTTCTGCACTTGTATCATAAATAACTTACTATCGCTACTTTGGTATTTAGGTCGATCGTCTAATAACACTCGAGACTGAATCTATTAGAACTCTAGCCAAGGGACCAATTAGTGCCGTTAAAATATGGCCAAGTTTCTGTATGAATGGATTTAGGTTCAAGTCAACAAATGCTCCTATCAGAGACAACTTTCTGGACCTTGATTCTACGAAAAATAGTTGTTTGTGTATCAAATCTTCGAACTACAAAGACGTCGATCCAGGCAATAATTTCTTTGGCATCTTACGAGAGATTGTGGAGCTAACATATAATTATGGCACAGAACATGCTGATATCGTGCTATTCAAGTGTGAATGGTTCGATCCGATTCAAGATCAAGGTTGGAAAATTGACAAGCAAGGCCTTGTGGATATAAACTACAAGCATAGATATCAAGTCTATGAACCATTTGTCCTATCAAGTCAGGCTCAGCTCGTGTACTTTATAACTTATCCTAGACGGGGGACAGCGAGGTCGGATTGGTGGGCAGTATGCAAGACTAAAGCTAGAAATACCTTTGACATTGACGAAATAGCTTATCAGGAGGACGATCTAGCTCTTGTAACAAATATTGTAGATGTGGACTCAACGGAAGTTACTCATTACACGAGTAATCATGTAAAAGATGTAGAATTATCCGAAGAGGAAGACGAAGACGAAGTAGATAGAAGTGACGACGAGGAAGAGGAGGACGAGGAAGGCGAACAAGATAAATTTTCTGAAGATGATTGAAAATAAAATATTTTGCCTGTAGAATGTAACTATATTTTGACTGTAGAATGTACTATATATTTATGTTTTTCTTTATTCATCATATATTGTTATTAGGTATGACAGAACGACACAGAGGATTCGGCAGGTCACGAGGTAGATAGAGTGCTCCTCCGGTACTGCCTACTGTTGGTTCCGGATCGTCGTCGCCCAGTACTCCAGTATATTGATCAGTCACATCTCCGACTACGATGATGTTGCGTGGCATCACTCCTGGGACGAGTAGTTCCAGTCATGATAGTACTCCCTCGTCCAGCGTTCCTCCTGCTGACAGAACCATGGAGACAGATGAGCATGTAGAGGAGGTCGTGCCGACGTTGTCCCAGCATCAGCAAGATCCTTCATGTGCACCTCCGGAGGAGACGAGGACAGAGATTTGGGCCGATGGTACAAAGTAAGTCAATTAGATGGTTTAGCATCATATATATCGTGTATTTCTTTATTCGTCATATTGACTTTTTTGATCAAAATAATTATCTCTGTAGGGATATCGTTCATCGTCGGTTCAGAGACGCCTGAGCCTATTTCTGAGGAACAACTATGGTGTCCCTTGGATCAACTACTCTGAAGCTCCGGAGGAGAGGACGGCGTTCTGGTTTGCGCACTTCAAGGTAAAAGTATATTATATAAATCCTCTAATTTATGCATATTATATAACTTATCCGTGATGTTCACTTACTAAATTATTTATTGTAGCAAACGTATTTCTATCCTCCGCACCGGGCTGAGTTGATCGAGCGATTATTTCCTACCGTTGCCGACAAGCTTATCCGTGATGCTCTGGATGACCAGAAGGCTCATGATCGTGCTGAAAAATCGATCCAAGGTTGGATCCCACCTGAGCAGTGGACTACGATGAGGGCTAAATTCGACGATCCGAGCTTCAATGAAGGTTTGAGAAGGCCAAGGCGGCTAGGCGGAATGCTGTAAAGTGGTGTGGTGGCTCGATTTCGATGACAGAATATTTGCATCATTTGGTATATTTTTTATTTAAGATATATTATTTTAATGTACAATAAAATGGTAGTAGAAAAAAAATATTTAAGTTTAGAACTAAATAATACATTTTTAACATATGTAGAGGGGTAAGGATGCAAACATGGTAACCATCTTCTTGGCCATCCATCGCAAGGACAAAAATCTCATTGATGAGAGGGCCTCGCAGACCTATGTAAGTATTACTTTACTTTGTGTTAATTTTAATATAACTTAGGCAATTATCGAGTTTTCAAACTTTTCTAGACCGAGTATCTTAGACTGCGTGAGCGGGCGACTGCTAGTGCACCTACAGCTGGAGAGGCTGGTACTACCTCGCAGCTCGTTCCAGCTCCGTCGGCGGACGACCTGTGGGTGACCGCCGCTGGTGGTCTCCAGAGGGGTACGTACTACGGTACGGGATCCTATGGCGCCCTGGTTGCGACGCAGTCATCTAGGACCTCCCCAACAAGTGCGCATTCTCCACAGCCCTCGCAGTCGTCGGCCAGAGTCCAAGAGGCCATTGACAGTCAGATTGCGTCTCTCCGTGATGAGTTGCTGCGAAGGATGGAGGAGCAGCCCTGGTCCCAACCGTAGGCGAACGATCCGACGCTCATCGCACGATTCGATATGCTCGACCGCAGCATCACGGAGCTCCGAGATTTGACAGATGATCTTAGAGCCTCGACAGAGCGCAACGTGACGGAGCTGCAGGCATCACAGCTATCCATGGGCGAGAGACTGACGATGATGCAGGATTCAATGGTTCATATCAGTACGAGGTTGTTATCTACCATAGATTCTTACAACCAGCGACTCGCAGACTTTGAGCGGATACGTCCTCCTGATGCACCTACATCGACACAGACTCTACCGACGTCACTGCCTTCTCCATCGATATCGGTGTCGATTTTATGAGAGCAGTATGATCTGTTCTTATCTTTCATGTGCGCCGGTAGTCATCCTCCTGCAGATCTGCAGTAGTATATTTGCTGGATATTTGTATTCTTTCTATTATTTAGGATGAGACTCATTGTATGGATATATATTTGTTGTATTCTTTACGGTGATATTTGCTGGATATTTTATTTTCTTCAAATTTTATTATATTATTCATATTAAATATATGTTAATTTGCCGGTGTTGAGTGTTCAACCCAAGGGGATCGACAAACCTAGAAAATTCAACGGAGGGTTGCTCCGGGTCTATTTGTACAGATTATGAATTAATAAACTGCAGGAATAATAGTTTGGAAACAATTAAGTATTCATTTTTTATTTTTTTACTGTACAATTAGCGACATTTTTAGCGACGTTTAGCGACGTTACTACACGTCGCTAATTACCTCGCTAATTTGTGATATTTCTACACGTCGCTAATGACGTCGCTAAAAATGTCGCTAACAACGTCGTTGTACGTCGCAATTTGCTGACATGACAGTATTGCCAGGTCATTAAAGACGTCGCTGTAATGTCGCTATATAAGTCGCTAATTAGCGACGTTAAGAGACTCATGAGCGCATCGCTAATTAGCGACGTAGCGTCGCTAAACGTCGCTAATTTAGCGACGCATTTACGTCGCTAAAAACGTTGGTATAGTGACATTTAACGACATTTTTCCTTTCAGCGACTAGCTGAGTTCCGACTTCTGTAAAACATTGCTAATTACGTCGTTAAAAGTGATTAGCGACGTTTATTGGTCATTTAGCGATGTTTTTTTACGTCGCTAATTTGACTTTTTCTGGTAGTGGTCAACCGATCGTCGGCCGACCCCTGACCAGCGCGCGAACCCAACAGCAGCCCCCAGGTACCCTACTTCCTCGGCTTGTAACTCCTTGCACACCCAACAAAAATTTGATTTCTTGATCCTATGTAAAGCCTACTTAAACTAGTTTATAATTATATAAATTTTACTATTTAATTTTGTAGGAATATGGTAGAACAATCAAGTCAAAAACTAGAAAAAAAACATATTTTCTAACACGACATAAACTGTCCAACTACCCCACTTTGCACTATGTTTTCCTCCAAAGCATGAACAATTTTGAGAATCTATTTGAAGGAGTTTATTGACAATATATAGGACAATAAGACCTTTCTTTTAGTTTTAATTAACTCGATAAACTTGCTGAATAAAACCTGCCTAAAGTTGACTAAAAATTATGTTTTTAAAAACTAAAAACTAGTGATACGGAGTGTGCCTCGTCAAATTGGACCACTTCATCGCATAACAATTGCAATGAAAGGCATGTATGGTATATCCGGATGTGTGAACTTTAGCGAAAGTTGATTTGGATGTGTGTGCACGCTGAAATCAATCTGTATCAGTCGAAAGTCCCTTATATCGATACTTTATAAAATATCCTACTAGTTTGTGTACGCTCGTCTGATTTGTAAAAAAACTTGCGCCGCTAGAATCGTAGTGTTTGACTTGTCTTGTGACCCAAGTTTTGCCCGATTCTGAGTCAGGCGACGAATCGCTGTTTCGCAGCCCCATGATTCGACTTGACGAGCAAATTTTTGATCGGCTCACCGAAATCTAAAACTGGATATACCGTATAAGTTTGTATCCTTGATTAGGATTTATTTGACCTATATTTTTTCTAATTTAGAGACCTTTGACTTTGGCACATTTTTTGGTGCAAGGTGGGCTACATATGGATTCCGTTTTAACCCAAAATAACCATTATAGCCCATGTGTCCAAATTGGACGAATCGGTAGTATTTTTTGACTATCTAACTAATTTTGGAGACGTTGGTGATATTTATTTCAGCATCCGGAGACGTTCATTTAGAGTCTCTACTTTTTGGTTCCTTGTATTTAGCGTCTAGAAGTTTATACTACACCGATTGCTTGTCAGGCAAGTATACATTGCCACAATAATGTTTATTTATATTCCTTTAATGTATATATATTTTTTGTTGCCTATTTCCTATTTATTTTACTATACAAAACTGTGCGTCCAAGAATGACTTGGGTGCAACAACGGTTGCGTCTCCGTTACTTTATATTATTTTATGAGGTTGACCTAGAATTACGAGACTACCCCATGATTGTGAGGTATCCTTATATCTCTTTGGTCATGACACATATGTTACACGAGTTATGAGTTTCATGTAGGACACGAACTTGCGTGATAGGATGACCACCTTTCCATATAGGTCGTACGACTGATAAAGAACAACTACTAATAGAAATATATTGTTTTAGCAGACTTAGTAGTTACTAGTGGTGTTTTCGTGTTATGGATGTGACACGTAGCATTGGAGAGGGAGAACAATGAGTAAGTGTATACAACTCCTTTACACTTTTTCTTACTTACCCGTGAGCTCCGTTGGAGACGCTAGGTGTGATGACCCTATATATTTACTGTAGGCCTATGATGATCGAAAAACGTTATGTCCGTGGCCCCTGGTTCAACGAGAGAACTACGCCCATTCAATATTTTAGCTAGATAGTTAATACGCGAGAAAGTTATTCTTAAACTGTATACCACATAGACTGGTTAGGTAACCCTTTGGATGTTAACTTTCAGTACATTATTGACATATTTTTATTGTATTTTACGTTCCTCTGAGGACCTGGATCCAAAATTTCCCCAGGTGTAGACGATCAGGACTTTTCGCAGGAGTACGGACCGGGGCATGATTCTTAAATTTTTTGTCGAGGAGGTCTTACCTTCCGAGCACCCATGATTATCTCATAATTAATAAATTTTAGCCGATGCTCTATTTATTTAGCATTTATTTTATATTGGAGTTACGTCCTCCTCTCTCATTTGGTTTGCTATAGTCATTGGTAGTGGATTTGTCTCCACCCGTCTATCATTTTAGATTATTTATTTCATGGATTTTTCAAACTTGATCATTTTGATCTATTTTCCTAGTTTATTTATTGACTTGTGATGTGGATGAGATTTAGTTGCCTGTGACTATGTTGACAATATATATATATATATATATATATATATATATATATATATATATATATATATATATATATATATATATATATATATATATATATCACTTGTGAATTGTTATTTATTTTACAGCGTACGTGTGTGTTATGGATTCTATATATTAGAGTTGACATATACATACGAATGGCATGCTTACGTATTCCTAGTCCTACGTATTTTGAGACTAGGGCGTGACAGCTTGGTATTGGGTTGGGAAGGAATAGGAAGAAGAAAATGAAAGGTAGAAGAATTTATCTAGGGTGCTAGCGGGTCGTATTTGCTGATGGTTGTGTCAAGTCTAGTCTCGTTTGTTTTAGGTTTAGAACTAGATTGGTTATGTTTTATTTTAAGAAAACGATTGGGTTTAGAAAATATAAAGGGTTAGGATTAAATCTTATGTTGTGTTTTGTTTGGTTTAGATAAACAGTGAAAGTCAAATAGGATAAGGATAGATAAACATGATGAATGACTTAAATTGTTGGTTTGGGTTCGGGTATGAGCCTGATAGGATAAAACCATAATCCACAAGAAAATTATAAATATATTAATAATTAATTAATAATTACTTTCAAGTAGTTATTTAATTAGAAAAGTAGTTTTAAGTTTAAAATTGCAGATTAATCGAAACATATCCTCAAAGTATTTGGAGATTACAACACGACCATGAAAAAATGTGTACCAAGTTTCATCACAAAATACAATACAGAATTAAAACTAAAATTCCTACAGCCTAATATGCATATTGGTTATTTAGCAATTTAGGAGTTTTATTTATAAAAAATTATGAAAAATATTTATTAAATCCAAAAAATTACTAGATCTTATAGTCTAACTGAGGTAAAGCAGGGGATCGGGTCAACGACGAGGGTTTGGGGCTCGAGAGATGGTCGAAGGAGGAGGTTCGGTCGACGACAAGGGTTTAGGGCTCGTGGGGTGACCTAAGGATGAGGGCCAGTTAGCAGCAAGATTTTGGGGTTTGGTGGCTAATCAGAGGAGGAAGAGAGGTTTTAAGGAATTTGGAGAGGAAGAGATGGTTTGGGGGATTTGATCGAATATATGGTAGGGGTTTAATTTTACAAAAAATTCGACAACGACAAAGACATTGCAATGACAGTGACATTTTAGCGATGCCTAGCGACGTAACTTAAGATCCAAAACTAACATGACATACTTTAGATTAGCAAATCGGTAGAGAATAATCTAGAGACTCTTAACACTCACTTTAAGTTAGAAATGTTTTGCAATGAGTCTATGACTTACTAGTGACTCAACTTTACGTCACTAATTACGCTGTTATAGCGTCACTAACGAGACACTAGCCCTAGCATCCTACCGCGTCCACAGCAGTCATCCGCTGCGTCCTGCCATAACATCGACGTTACTCGACGTCGCAATTGGTCGCTTAACACTGAGTCGATGACACATTGCAATGTCGTCGCTGGTGGTACGTCGACGCTGGTACGATGTAGACTAATGGCATTGCTACATACATCCTCTCCCCATTTTTTTAGTAGGAAAAAGTAGATTCGTATTTATACTAGGCTTTTAAGGCTTATGTATTTTCTATTTCTTTATAGCTTTAGTGGTATTATTGTAGTAGAAAAGATATTTGGACCGCTGTCTTGGCCAGCAAGCCACATGGTCGAATCACATTGCCCTCCCTCCGCCCACCTCCCACCCCCATTTGCTCGGATCCGCCACTGATTGACCTGCCAATGATTGACGGCGACACGTGGCATGCGGACGAAGACTGCGGTCTTTTAGCATGGTCCTTTATTGTAGTCACCATTACTTTCTGCCCTTCTCACACCTATGAACATCGATTTCTTCTTACACTTATTGGAATCCAAACAACTAGCCTTGGAAAAAAAAAAAAATTATAGCACAATGTTAAGCTTGTATGTTAAGTCTTGTCACATACGTAAGCCATGAGCTATGTTTCCATAGCAGAAAAGATGAACCCAACCTCTGACTTGCCCCCCAATGGAGTTGGGAGAGCTCATAGAAAACGTTTCACTTATGGGTGAGGTGTTCATGATAATTGCTTGTGTTTGTTGTAGGGATAGAGCACCCGGCCCGGGTCTTCTGTTAGCCAGACATATGCTCTTCTACTATCACCATCATAATGTGTTGAATACTCAAAAGACTGTTGTACGTTCACTTCGATCCATCTTCGACACATCTCTGGGATTTTGGAGTCGTCCTCCATAAATGAGCACCAGTAGTATTTCAGTCTTTCTCATCTCTTCAGCACTGTCCTCGTGCTCTTTCCAAACTAAAGCCATCAATAATATGAACCCCCCAACAATGCATGTGATGGCCGGACTCGACTCTTAAGTTCATTATACTGGCTCAAGCTGCAGTAGGTATTTTTGCTATCTAGCATTGGTTAGCCTGTGCTATTTCTCGTTTCTGTATCAGGTCGAAAATTTTCAAAAAAAAGTAACAAATTTTAATTAAATAAAAAATAAAATGATAAATATGTAAAATTATAAACACGAACGCAATGCACTCATGTTGCAAATAGTATTGGGGACATGAATACATTTTAAAAAAAAATTGAATTTTTTTCCGGGACAAGGGGGACTTAGCGAAACTTTAGTGACAAAAGGGGACCTTTAGTGACGTATGTCAGTGACGAAATTAGACTTTTAAATGACGAAATATTTTCGTGGATTCTCTTTCCCGGAAAAACTATCTCGACGGAAAAAAAAAAAATTTGTATTTATGTCTCCAATGCTATTATTATAATTTTACATACTAATTATCTTATTTATTATTTCAGAAAATTTTGTTATCTTTTTAAAAAAATTCTATTTTTGTATTAACTAATTTTGCAATTATCAGAGAGAAGTGATCGACTTTGACTATTTCTGCATTCAAAAGCCTCGAGTATATATGGACTTTCTGTCTGCTTACATCTGCACATGAATGAAGCTTTTGACTGAAATGAACAAGAAGAGATGAAGCCGAAGTTGGGTTCTTCGATATTACACAAGTGGAGCAAGTGAGCACATACACGTGTGCGATGCCCTTCGTTCCTCGCTTAGTGGCCCTCACACGGCTTAACAACCACGTAGAAAGTATGCAGCAGTCCTCGTCGGGTCACCGGACCCACTAGCCCGATCGATAATGCTCCACTTGGTAGCTTGATATTGTTACATGTCAATCCTGGAAATTGATTCCAAACTGACTTCCCTGTCCCGAGTAAACGCCACTTCCCACTTTTGATGTCAACTTCCCAAGTTTAAAACCGTCATGTTATATCTGCACATGTTGAGGTTGTTTCTGGATACATATATAGAGCAGCTAGTGACGTGTGTCGATCGAGGAGAAAGTTTAACGTAGCGGTCACTCTCAAAATGTAATAAAATTGTGAGATTTCGAATCTTAATTGGTGGGGAGAAAAAGTTTTGGTTGGAATTTTGCCAGGACGGGAATATTAAGTGGGGTGGCAATAGGTGGATTGAGTGTTATTTAGTGTTACTTTCTGTGATGACTCATATAACTGTCACAGATAAATTAGCTTCATTCGGTTGGATTCATTGTCTCGATCAACCAGCATCCCTTAACTCGTAGTCGAATTGTAAATGTACAAATCGATGGATGGAGATGTACGTGGGCGGCGGGAACGATTGGAAAAAATTTATATGGATCGATGTAGTCAAGATCTTGTTGTACATTGTAGAATCTGGACACGTAGTTCAGTTAGCGAGGATATTAATTGTCGTAGGCTTCTGAGAATGATGTGGCTACTTCCATCCTAGTTTATAATAATTATATACTATCGTGCGCTAGGAGAATCCGCGTCACGAGTTCGGTGTTTAATTATTTGCCATTCGCTTTATTTGAGGAGATATCAAAAGTGTACGGTCTCTCATAGGACCTCTTATGTTCGACTGACGTATGATGAACAATTTACACCAACGTGTTTGGTTAATTCACTGTAATATAATCAGCACTAATTAGAGTTTAGATTCTGGATTTTATATCAGTTTAAAGTTTAAATTCTGATTTTTTTTTTTTTCAATTAGAAAATTTAGACCCTAAATTTTTATTATTTGTTTTATTTTTTCGGTCATTATATTCCTCCCTTCCATGTTTGACAATGAAATATATCTATATAGACTAGATAGGATATAATAAAAAAAATAAAACAAAAAATAAAAAATCAGAGTCTAAGCCCATATAACTGAGTTGAATTACAATTATATTATTATGTTTGGTTAGAGTATATAATTAAACCATGTAATGTAATAAAATTGTATTCAAATATTTCATTTACGATATAATGTATTTGGGTTTGTAATATAATATTTTTTAATTACCCATTAAAAATAAAAAGAAAAAAAAGTTAAATTCTATTTTTTTTAAATTACAAAAAATAAAATAATTAAAGTAAAATAAATTAAAATTTTAAAACATAATATAATAAAATAGTAATAATAAATTTAAGAAATAAAATTTAAGAAATTTGAAACTATGAGGGATCCAGGAAAGGTACATAGAGGAGAAAGAAAAGGTAGAAAACTGCTCTCTTGAATACCAGAACGTATTTCCAGCCGGAGAAAGTGTGACGATGGGTAAGAATTTGGTAAATTAAAAACTAAACTTAAAAATTAAAAATTAAAATAGAAAATTAAAAATTAAAAATTAAAAATTAAAAATTAAAAATTAAAAATTAAAAATTAAAAATTAAAAATTAAAAATAAAAAATAAAAAATAAAAAATAAAAAATAAAAAATAAAAAATAAAAAATAGAAAAGTAAAAAATTAAAAATTAAAAATTAAAAATTAAAAATTAAAAATTAAAAATTAAAAATTAAAAATTAAAAATTAAAAATTAAAAATTAAAAATTAAAAATTAAAAATTAAAAATATTAATTATATTTAAAAACAAAAAATTTAAAATTTAAAATTTAAAATTTAAAATTTAAAATTTAGATTTTAGATTTTAGATTTTAAATTTTAAAATTTTAAATTTAAATTTTAAATTTTAAATATAAAAAATAAATAATAATATTAAACATAAAAATATACAAAAATATAAACTATAAAATACTAAAGTACTAAAATAATAAAATATTATAATACTAAAATACTAAAATACTAAATTTTAAAATTTTAAAATAAAATTTTAAAATAAAATATTAAAAATAATATAAACAATAAAAATGTTAAAAAGTAAAAAATAAATATTTCTAATTTTTTAGTTTTTTTAAGTTTTAAGCTGTAATGTAATTCCAATTACATGAGTTTTATGACGTAGTTGGTTTTAAGAAAAAAAAATGATGTAATACAATCAATGTTGTAATTACGATTACATTACATCCAGAAAATATGAATGAACTCGACAAGGAGACCTGCTATTGATTTCATTGTTTGACACGGATAGAATGCGTGCATGCACAATGTACTAAATTATTTAAATGTTAAGAAGAACGGCAAATGTATTTTAGGTTTGAGTTTGGTTTTTAAACCTGTTGGCCCATAAACTTTTTGATTGGACTTGGGTTTGATGGACCTGTGGATCATGTTTTCGTCGGATATTCTATAGAAAAAATGAGAGTATTAAGATTATTATTATTATTATTGAGAATGCATGCTACACCTCCACTACAGCCGTGTTGGTTCAAGGAACTTCCAGCAACTTAAAAAAAGTCACTAAACCTTGCACAAGTTTCTGATGGAAATAAAATAATAATAATTTAAGCTACTTGTAAACAAATATCACGGCAATTATGGACGCCACCCTAATTTTTCAGTATGAAAACTATAATTCTATTTTTTTTATACACCCTTAAATACAAATACCCTAAGCTCCAAAGAGTTTATAGACCAAATTTTAATGATCATACTGCAAGAACCCTTAAGGAAACGTGGCTGCATATTATGGGCTCTCTTTTCTTATATGCGAGCGTTAGAAAGAAGTAAAACTTTGATAAGGATGGATGTTTACTGTAATCTTCTACCCTGTGTAAAAAAGGACCCCACCTCTTTTCCTTCGTAAAGTATATATATATATATATATATAACTTTTACACATTACAGAAGATTACAGTGGCTTGATCAAAACTTGAAAGTACAGCCATTTGTATCAAATTAAGAAAGTGGTGAAAAACTAGGAGTATGTTTTTTTTAAATGCTAATCACATTAACGTGTGTTATACGTAGCAAATAAAAATTAAATTTTTTATAATATTAATAAAAAATTAAATAAAAATTTAAATTATATTAGAATATTTTAAATATAATTTGAATATATATTAATGAGAATTTGTTCTAAATATGTCACTCCTCGTTTCCGATATACGTATCAATACGTATACAGGCTGGCATGACCATCAGGTAACCTGAAGACTAGACCCGTTCCCTTTTAGTTATGGTTCATGGTTTTATTGTGTGGCTAGGATTGGTTGGGAGGAGTCATGACATGATCCAATGACTAAGCATCTCACCCCTGTCCTATATAAACCTTTTTTCTCTCTTCGATCCCTCATTCTACACTTTAATTTCTTTTTCTCTTTAGAGCTTAGGCAAGTACATCTTGCACAAATGGAGAAACATTGCATATTTTAGTTTTTTATTTTCTTTGCATATTATTCGTCTATAATTTATATATTATGATTCTTCACATCTGTAATACTTGACATTTTCGGTTTTGATGGATATTTTGGAGTAGATATATGTTTCAAAGTTAGGATTTTATGGTATTTCATGGGAATAATTTCTAAAATCTTAGTATTTTTGAAAACTAATTACTCGATGTTGTAGATAATTAAATTTCGTACAATTTTGACTTTTGATTCACTTGATTTGGAGTTAAAATGTAGGTTTTATAATGAAAATAAGTTTGAAGCTTTTTTCATGGTGTGCTTGTTGTTTTAGGACGATGAAGTCCTATGCGGCAGGAAAGCTATGCGATAACAATGCCATGAAGCACGAATTCCTTGTCGTAGACCCCCTTCGCAGCATGCGCGCTATGCGCCTAGACTTTCTGGGCACATGGATGGATGCGCAACACGGTTTCGCATATGTGCTCTGTGTTATGAGCCCGATTGTGCCATGTGGCAGATCCTGATATGCGCTAGATCTCACCATGCTACTGAGGGTACATGCGACAGATCGCTATGTGCCTGGCTGTAAACCCCCTCGACCAGATTCCAGCATTTTAGGATTATTTTTAGCAATTTAGGATTTATGGCAATATTTTAATTTATTTTGCTTACATATTCTATTGATTTGTGCACCTGTCCATCACCGAATTATTTGGAGCTTTACCTTGACCGTTATCCCCGAACAAAGTTCACATACCTCTCATAGACATGCTAGTCTATTTTTCTGAACCTTGCGCAAATCCCAGATACTCTGTTTTGTGCCTCGTTTTAGACGCACAAATATCGTTACCAACGTACGTATTTAAATTCCCAGACCTGTACCCACCTCTGTACCAATAGGGATTAGAGGCCCAACATGCACCTGTTTTGCCCAAACAAAAATACGTTATTATTCTACATTGAGTATACTACATTTAGTATATTGACACCGCACTAAAATTATGGCCCTACCTGCCTCTAAATAATTAGAGAACACCGTGCGCATTAATTATTAGTTAATTAATACGATGGCCCGTATCACCCAAGAAAACCAGGCCCAGGCCCTGCCCAGACTCACCCCATCCCCCCAGGGCCCTCACACAGCAATTTCCCTCAGTTCTGTGCATTTTAGAATTTTCAGAAATCGGGTGTTTTTCCCAGACAATTTTGTAATTGTGCAATTTCCCAAAATAGGACATTTACGCAATTTATGAAATTACAAGGACTTTTCTATAATTTGCAGTGTGAGGTGTCACCCCCTCATTGGCCGGTGAACCTGTACCGTCCATTTGGAAGCGGGACCCACCCGAAAATATCCTGTAAATATCTATAGATATTTTACTTAAAATATCTAATTATTTTCTATAAAAGAAATAAAACCTAAAATCCCTAACCCTAACCCTAACCTAGCCGTCAGCCCCCCCCCCCCCCCCCCCCCGCCGGAGAAGCTCCGCCTCCCCGCGGCGAGCCGACCTCCCGCCGGAGCCGCTCCTCCCGCTCATCCTCCGCCTGGCTCGACCGAGCAGCCCCGCTGCTCTCGGCTGAGCCGAGCTCCTCTCCTTCCCCGAGTTCACCTCCTTCCCCCCAAGCCAACCTCGTCGGAGTCCAGTCTCGCCGGAGACTCCTCGACCAGCTCCCCCTGACCCGCAGCGACTGCCACCACCCCCACCCGAGCCCCCTTTCCACTCCGCCCTTCCTCCCTCCCCCCCCCCCCCCCCCGTCGATTACCGCCACCCCCATCACAGCCAACTCCACCACCATCATCGATCACCACCACCACTATCCTCATCGTCGCCACTTCCTCCGCCACTCGCCATCACCACCACCCTCCACCACCAGCACCAACACCAACCCAGCTCCTCTGTCGAAGAGCCCCCAAACCCGAGCTCCGGCTTGACTTCTCCCCCGCTGCGGCTCCGAGCCATCTTCTCCGTCCGGTCAGCGTCGCACCGCCCTCGACTTCGGCGGCCGTGCAGTCTTTCCCCCCTCCCCCCCCCCCCCCGAGCAGCTCTGGTGCACCACCCTAACTCCGGCAGTGCGGCTCCCCCATCCGACCGTACTGCACAGTTCCTCCGGCGGCTGACCCCCTCAGTCGACAGTGCAGCGCCACACCACCCCGACTTCTCCTGTGCACTGTCTCCTCCGGCGGCCATCATCTCCTTCATCCACCACCTGCAGCAGCCCCATCACCTCTTCTCCTTCCTCCTCCCTGACTTCCTCCCCGACGATCCCCGAGCGGCACCTCAAACCACCCATCACCACCACCTGTCCTCCTCCGGAGACGCCCTGAGCCACCACGGCGAAGCCCCGGCGAGTCTCCACTGGACTCAGATCGGACACAGCAGCCGGACACAGCCCGGACACGACAGATTCAAATCAGGACACAGCATAGTGACCGGACACAGAAAAATTCATTCCACGGAGCCCTGTTCAGGTAACCCGTTCTCTCTCCTCGTAATTCCGTTTTCCATTCCGTCAGTTATGACACGTAGGCTATGTAACCCTCTCGATGCCCGTGCAATCCGCTCGGTGCATCGCGTCCTGTGGCGATCACGAACCGCGATCCAAAAACAGGAAAAACTATACCCCGTTTCACCCCGGAACTGAGTACGCCCCGCCAAACGGGACGACTTGGTTGCACGCGGTCTTCACCAAAACGTGCACGCCGTTGATACAGACGTGCGAGATTTCGCAGAAGTTGATTCGGATGTGCGTGCACACCGAAATCAACGCGTATCCGCCGACAACGTCCCGTATCCGCCTATTCTAGAACATGCTGTAACTTTGTGTACACACGTCGGATCGAAACAAAACTTGCGCCATCGGACTCGTAGCAATACGCTGGTCCTGTGACCCAAGTTTGGTTCGATTCTGAGAACGTTGACAAAATCCCGTATCGTGGGCCCCCCAAGCTCTACTTGACGGGCAATTTTGTGATCGGCACATCAGAATCCAGTTCTGGACATTCCGTTGGGTTCATATCGACGTTCTGGACTTGTTGACACTAAGTTTGGCGAATTTGGAGACCTTTGACCCTGACACGTTTTTCGGTGCAAAGTGGCCCACATGTGGACCCCGCTTTGACCGAAAACTGTCATTTTGCCCCTGTGTCCAAATTGGACTTAAGAACAGGTGTTTCTAGCTATTTGATATTTTTTGAGACTGTTAGTGATGTTTATTTCAGCATCCGAAGACGTTTATACTGAGGCCATAGTTTCTAACACTTGGTATTTGACATCTGGACGTTACATTTTTGTAGCTCTCTTGCCAGGCAAGTATACCTTGCCTTGTTGTACTGTTTAAATTCAGTTATTGTTATTTACATATTTATTTATTTTAAATCATAAAAATGTGCGCGTCCGAGAAAACTCGGGTGCAGTCAACGAAGGCGTTGACGTTAGGATTATATCTGACCTAGTGTCTAGTAGATCCACCTAAAGTTGTGGAGTTATTGGTATGACTTCCTAGGCCTTGACACGTATCATTACACGTCACAGAGTTAGTTTATGTAGGGACGCGTGCCTCATACTCGACTGGCCATCGGTATGAGCTACACGTGTAACGGTATTTAGCTTAGCTGATTATTTCTATAGAGACTTGCATCTTAGTTCGAGATGTCCACATCGTTTTCACGACTTGTATATCTACATTGGGTGGGGAAGACATCTAGTAGGAGTATGGTACACCCCCTCCTTATATTATTTCCGTTACCATGCTCTTCGGAGATGGGGTATTATAGTATATTCCTGTTACCATGCTCCTCAGAGATGGGGTATTCTTTTTATTCCCGTTACCATGCTCCAAGGAGGATGGGGTATTGCAGAGTGCCCTTGTGACAGGGGGCATATGTGGCATATACTAGCCAGTCCCGATGATTGGTGAATTACGTCAGCATATGTCAAGCCTACACATTCCCATGCGTACTATAAGGTCTTTAAATTGCATTCACTTAGATGGTTAGCACACCCTATTTATTTATTCAGTATTTACATACATGGCATGTTATTTTTCTGTATCTTGTTATGTCCCTCTGAGGACCTGGTCCCTTTTCAGGTGTAGATGTTCATGAGTATTCGCAGGAGCACAGATCCGGACATGTTACGTATATTCCGAGGAGGTCTTCTCTTCGAGCCTCATGATTGTCAGATGCTGTTCTTATATGGTGTGTATCTGGTTCATTTTATATTCTATTTCGGCAGTGGATTTGTTTCCATCCGACTGTCATTCTTTAGATACTTATTATTGAGATCTAGTTACATGGTTATTTGGTTATTCATATTTGATTTCTGTGGATGAGATTTAGATTATACCCTGTGACTTGTGATAGTTTTACCACTTGTGAATTATTGTTCATTATACAGCGTACGCTTGTATTATGGTTTCCATATATTGGAGTTGCCATATATACAGGCAGCTGGCATGTTTACGTGTCCTAGTCCTACGTATTTTGGGACTGGGGCGTGACACTGGCTCACTGGACGCATAACTTTCTATGTGCATGAATTGTTATGCACCTGGCTTGCTATACGTCGGGTCGCTATGAGTCAGGCACGTCGTATGATGCCCCGCTGTGCTCATGCGACAGCTTGTCGTGCGGCAATGTCTCATGTGTCCGGCTATGCTCATATGGCGGCTTGGCATGTGACAGTTGTCTCGTGTCGTAGCTTTGCTATGCGGTGGTTGTTCCATGCGGCAGACCCTGCTATGCGACTGTACTCATGTGGCAGCCTCTCATACGTGCATATTCTTTGCGTGCATATGTCCTTATGCGCCTGTCTTGCTTATTTTGTTGTTTTACTTGGTTGTATTATTTTTACTTGATTTTTTTAACTCTATATCTTGACCCTAGTAAGTTACAAGGGGTATTGAACCAAGCGACCTGTAATACCCTAGATTTTCATACAGAGTGACTAGTACCTAAAATTTGACAGAGATAGCTCAACCTGACTATTTATTGAACTTTTGTCATAGAGGCACCAACCATGTACCTGACCTGATCAATATGAGGACAATGTGAAAGAAGTAATTCATGGGACTAACTGATTGACCTGGTACCCTGTCTTGACTACTTGTATCCGTGCTGATAAACCAAATACGTGTTAAGCGTGTTACATATCCTGTTTAAGCACTGAGGTGCCACTTGATCCTACTCCACATGTGATATTATATGATCTCGATTTCTCCGACACGGACGTTGTAGTTGGCCAGTAACCAGAGCGTGGTTAGGATACTTGTGAATTATTTTATTACCTTAAGGTGAATTCGAATTGGACTATTGGGAAACAATATGGATTTGTACTTAGCGTACACGTACCAAGGTACGACATCTAGGAGAAAAAATTATGTGACTACATCATGAGATTTTAGTAAACAATAGGGTTAACTAGGCAACTAAAAAATATAGAGCATTGGGAGGAAACTGAATTCCAAGATCGTGCATGACAGCCATCTCACAGTCATTAGTTCTGGCGTGCCAGGCTGGCCACCACCGGATATGGTATAACATCTACAATAGTGGAGTGCAATATCTGGCTACTATGTGTTATGCGTTATTATTGATCTGTTAGCATTGTGGCCTTACGAGGGATCGGTACATATTCTACGTTTAATGTGTTATTATTGGTTCGTATCCCTGCTCGGACGTAGCACGATCCGAGGATCCATATTATATGCATTATGCTGCTGGGATAACCCAGACTTCACATAGAAAGCCGTATGATTGTTTGGCAGATTTATTAACCAGATTTGATTGTGTATTGTATCATTCTGTTAGTAGTCTAGGGACATGGACTATCGTGATACGGTGGTCCAACCCTTGTCCTTGTTTGGTTATAGGATTGGACTATTGTGCTACGATAGGCTATGATCAAAATTACGACGCAAAATCTTTAGCTTGACCTTAATCAGAGGATGTACTCTATCTCGGAGTGATACGCCATTGCATGTCCTTGTTTGGTATATGAATGATGTATCGTCTCGATGATGGGGGTATACACCTACGATTATTGGCTCATGCATTACTTATGATTTGATTTGGGTTTTTGTTTCTTCATTCGTGATTCTTTGTGGTACTTGCTATTTGGGGTATAACCCCACTGGTTTTGCGTGACTATGTTTAGAGTTAGAGTCTAAGGATCTAGCATATCTTTCCTTGACTGATGGTGTGTACCAGATGGATGGCCACTGAGGGACAGGAGTAGATTTTTTTCCCACTCATATTGTACATTTATTTTTTGGACGTTTAGCCACTGGTACCTATTAGTCGACATGTCTGGACATTAGTTTTCCTTACATGACTATACTTATTCAGACCGCAGCTAATTTCAGTCATGTACTATTGTTACTCTATTAGCCAATCATTTTGTGTGGCTAGTTTTCATATCATTTTGATAGATCGTCTAGGATGCCTTACTACTTTATCTTACATGTTCTATGCTTACTGCTTATTGTTTGAATGATTGAGGCATAGATGTTATGTTCGAACCTAGACGAATTGACCGTATCATTCTGCTTATTGCAGTATGCACCCCCTTGTCTATATATATCATTGACCGTATTGCCGGGTACTTGGTTACTCTGTAGTGCGTAGTTGGTCGTGTCATACCCCCATTATCCGTATTCCGGTACTGGGTGTCATAGTTGTTTCCAAAATTTATATTATTATTATTATTATTTATTTGAAAATACAAGTTTTACGAGAATATAGTTTTACGAGAAATTTTTTATTATTTTAATAATATAATTTCTCGGTTTCCCAAAATTTTAATATAATATTATTATTTATTTTACATAAATCTTTAATATTTTTATTAGATTTATGTGCCTTATCATTCATGGTTTAGGGTTTGATTAGAGTAAAGAAATGAATTTGGATTAGGAGGTAAATTAGTTTAATTGATTTGAGGTTATATATAATATGTTTTCATCCTTTTATATATATATATATATATATATATATATATATATATATATATATATATATATATATATATATATATATATATATATATATATATATATATATGCTTTTAACCTTCTTAATTTTTACTCTTCATAAAACGCACTCCTACCATCTCCTAACCATTTCTAAACACCCTCTTCTTCTCTACATAAATTCTATACCAAGAAAAACTAAGTCAAGTCCTTCTTTCCTTTACACAAAACTCATTTTTGTGTATTTATGCATATTATTCTTGATTTATTTTATTATACAAAATAAAATTTTTACTATAGATTAATGTTTAGTTAAATATATGTTGTTTAAAATATGATTCTAATAGTTATTTTTTAAGGTAACACTCGTATAGGAGTATTGGACATGAAATAGAATTAGGTTTATAAGCGCTGAATTCGTTCCCACTGCGTAATTTTTTTCAGAGCTAGTTTTGATTTAGTAAACATGGTAAAGTTCAAAATATGTCTTAATGTGTTTCGTAGAAAATTCGATAAGTTTTCCAACCATATATGATATGAAAGTATTTTGGTGTATACGTTAGGAGTTATTGGTCGTGCAACATCGATGTGTAATTCTTGAATTGAAATATGGAACCTAAGTATACATTATTTTGTAGGACAATTTGACTATTATACTTTGTCAAAACCAGAATATGTATAAATGTGTTTCATAGAAAATTTGATAATTTTTCCAACCATATATGATATGATAATATTTGGGTGTATATATTAGGAGTTATTGGTCATGCACCACCGATGTAGTATTCTAAAATTGAAATTTGGGACATTATACACAGTGTTTTATAGGCCAATTTTGACCTATTAAACATCGTCAAAATTTAATTATTTCTAAACAGAAAACGTAGATGATTTGATAAGCTTTTCAACCATATATAATATGATGGTATTTAGATTTATATGATATGAGGTATGGTCTGTGCAATATAGGGTATACCTGCTAAAATTTGTGCAACTTAGTTTTGTGCTTTTATTCATTTCCTATCTATCATATTAATTCTGTGTGACTGGTGTAGAGTTATTCCACCAAAGGGGCTTTGACCCAAGTCATTTCTATAGAGAGTTGCTCCGGGTCGTATTATATTACTGTGTTTTGAGCTCAAAATACAAAGAAGAACCTGTATAAAATTCTATTGATTTTGGAAGATAGCCAAATTTTGAATCTTAAACGTTGTGGTATCGTACAAAACCCTAAACCTAGATAACTATATATCGACTAAAGACAGACTTATGATAACTCTAGAAACACTTAGAGGTCAACTATCTAAGTTTTGCTTTTTTTTCTTTTCGCATCTCGGATGCTTGGGAGCCATAGTTGTGATACAACAAAACAATCTCTAAGGGTGGACTCGTAAGAAAGTGGACATGAAACACGTAAGCGATCAAATTATCAAATCGTGTTTCCTTGGTTCTGGAATATCAGGTTGACTATGTTCTCGTATTATGTGATATTAACACATAAAGAGAATTAATTGGTGTTATTCCAATAGTTGGAAATATTCTGCTAAATGATATTTGTATTCCAGTAATACCAATCAAGATGTATAGTTGAGCCAGGAAACATAATTTTAATTATTATAATGGACTTAGCATTGATTGTGATTGTAGAATAGAGCATTGGGCGGGGGTGAACAGTTTTGATCATATAGTATGAAATCTTGGCAATATAATTAACAAAAACTGATCAGTACTTGTAGCTCCTTCGCAAGGCCTTGCGTTGATAATGGGTGAATGCTTAGATCACCTACCTTACCTGAATCTCGTGAATCTGTAAATGTTTACCCTAATTCGATAAAAAGTCGAATTTGATGTTAATTGATATTTATAATTTTGCTCCCGAAGAGGAGTGGCCGGACTACTAAGAGCCGTGTCTTCCTGCCATCACCTGATCCCTGGTAAGGAGATTATTTCCTATATAGTGTCCAGATGTGAGATCCAAACATGTTCTATAACTTTGCATCATCATATAGGAAAATTGGGCCAATCTACGTAGGTCCGTCTAACCTAGGGCAACACCCAAAATTGGGCCAATCTCGAATTTTACCCAAAATTGACACAAAACATAATGTTAAAGTCTCCAAACACATCCAAACAAGTTCTAACTTCCTCCCATGGGTAGCCCTAAGGTCTAAGAAGGTTCTAAACTACTAATTACACTATATTAGAGCAATCACTAAGAGTAAAGTTAGGGTTTACCTCTTGGGAGTTGAAATCCCAAGGCCAAAGTCTCCAAAACCCTAGAAATCACCACACTCAAGCCTCCAAGCCAAGCCTCTACACCAAGTCTAGGCTCTACACACCTAGGTTAGAGGAAAATGAAATGTTAGGGTTTACATTTATGGGAGAAATAAATGAAGGAAGTGAAGGAATGGTGAGAAACTTACTTGAAATTGAAGAAGTAAAGGAAGAAGTAAAGAAGAAAGAGAATGAAAAGTGAAAATGGAGAAGAAGAAATAAAATGAAAATGAAGGAGGGGGGTTATGGCCGGCCATGTAAGGAATTATAGGGTTAGGAACATAACACAATGACCAAAATACCCTCAACTAATACTCCTCCAAACTAGGGTTTAGGTTTGGAGTTTCCTTAAACCATTCTAACTAATCCAAAACAACCCAGCTAGATAATTAAAAATAAAAATAACTATTCTACACCAATAAATAAGTCTGACAAGGGTGTTGGTTGGGTCTGACATAGGTCCGCTAGGGTCTGACATGGGTCCAGACTAGCCAAAATCCTAAAACAACCAATAAAAATAATACAACCAACTAATTAAATATAAATATAATTATTTATGATCAATACACAATTTATCAAATTAAAAAAAAGAAAATCCTATTTTCTAGAATTGGGTAGTGATACCACTTGTGTCCCTCAACGGCCATCCGCCTGGTGCTCGCCATTGTTCAGATGGAAGTACGCTTAATACTCGGGTGCTGGCTTTAAACCTGGCTATACAAAACCAGTGGGGTTAGACCCCAAATAGCAAGTACCACAAAGGAAGTATGAATGAAGAAACAAAACCAGGAAGAATAAATATATACATATATATAGTTTTGGTTCATAGCCTATCGTGATACAATAATCTAACCCTACAACCAAACAAGGATAAGGGTTAGACCATCGCACCATTATAGTCTATTTCCCTAAACTATTTAACAAAAGGTATAATGCACAACCAAGTTCAGTTACATAATCAGCCAACCACTCATACATCTTACAAGGTGCAGTCTGGGTTATCCCAGAAATATTATGCATATAATAGGAATCCCCAGGTTGAGCCATGTTCTAGCAGGGGCTAGCCGAGCCATAAATCGTCGTGTAACACATAATAGTATGCCCCGGTCCCTCAAAAGGATACCATGCTAAGATCGCATAGAACATATAGTATAATATATTAATCGGATATTGCCACCCACTAATTAGGATTTAAACAATATCCATGGGGGCCAGCCTTCACTCCCATATGATTGAGGGTGGCTAGTTAAGCACGATCTCGAAATTTCGTCCCTCCCAATGCTCTACATATTTTAGTTGTCTAATTAACCCTATGGTTAGTTGGAATCACATAGCGTGGTCATTTGTTATTTTCCTTACATATCGTAACACAGTTTGGACACGCTAGATATGAATCCACTTTGTCACTTGACAGTTCAATTTGGATTCACCCCAGTGTGATGCAACAATCAACACAAGTTCTAGACACGCTTGGTTATTAACCAACTATTATGTCCATGCTGAAGGAATTGTATTATATTATATGTCGCATAACACTTAGGTATACCTCGGTGTAAAATATGTAATATAATCATGTAGAAATACTTAGCACGTAGGAACGCATAGCACGTAGTAAGTGTATCAGCAAGGATACCAATAGTCGAGTCAAGTCACCAATAATTGGTAAATTACATGAGTTCTAGCACATAGCAACATATGGGTTAAGTCAGACACATAGGTAGTCATAGTCACTTGGCTGCATAGATCATTTCTACTCATAGTCGAATTAGTATATAGTCAGGTACAACACATGGTCACTTAGTTCTCATGCATTTACAATCATTTATAGCACGCATAGAATCATAAAATATAATAAAATATTCAAACTAAACAAAATAATAAAACATGCACATAGGGCCGTATAAGAACCAGGGATACATGGGATCAATGTTGCATAGGTCAAGGTCGCATAGAGGTCGGTGTCGCATAGGGGTCCAAGTCGCATAAGGCTCAGTACGCATAGGTCTAGACAAAGTCCACTCTATGGGACAAGTACCAGGTGATGTGCATTAAATGTTTGTCAGTGAAGTAACTGAAGTGATGGATATGACAAGTCATAAAGTGTGTCAGAGAAAAGAAAAATCATAGAAAAATATGTAAGGATGAAGCAGAGTTATGCGTCAAAAGAGAAAATTTTGCATAAGTGCTAATGTCGCATAAGTTTGCTTGCCGCAAAGATGTCTCTTGGACTTAGGAAATTTCGCATTCGTTCAGTAGGTGAAGCACAAGGAGTTCTGTCACTTAGAATACTTTGTGTAATAATCAGTCATGCATCCAACTAGATGGACGTATGCTGGAAGGTATATGTGGCACAGAGCTAAGGCCGCATAGCACTCAGGCCGCATAGCACTATCTGCCGCATATGGTGCTGGCCGCATGAGCACTTCGTCTTCTCCAGACAGCAAGTTCAGCTATGGCAAAAAACTCCAAAAATTGAAAAATTATTTTCTCCATAAAAACTTCAATTTAACTCTGAATCAAGTGAACCAAAAGCCAAAATGCTCGAAATAAAGTGCTCCATCACCCACAAAAACTTGATTTCTAAATACCATGTTTTAATAGATCAAAACCAAAAAAAAACTTTTGGAACCCATTAAAACTCTTAACTAAAAATGTAAATCTACTAAATTTTATTCATAAAAATCAAAAACTCCTAGTATTAAAAGTGCTTAGAATCATAATGTACACATATTAGACTAATAAAATGCAAGAGAAAAGCAAGAATAAAAATCTAGGCTTCCTCCATGTCATGAAAGGTGTACTTGCCTAGAAATGAAAGAAAGAGGGAGAAATAAAGAATGAGGGAAGAGAGAGAAAGTAGTTAGCTTATATAGCTAAGGTTAAGGTTTGGACCATGGGTTCTCTCATGACTATACTAATCCAACAATTAAACCAAGATCCAAGTGAACCAAAGAATTGGTCTTATCTCCATGACATGCAACCTAATTAACCATACAAGCAAGAAATAATATAAGCAGGAAAACTAATATGTTCCAAATAGGTATATCAGAACGGGGAGTGACAATTGACTTAGTTGATGCACAAGGAAGTTAAGTTTATATGGTTAGCAGAATGCCATATAGCCTTTGAAGAGTTAAAGAAGAAGTTAATCTCAACACCAATCCTTACTCTTCCAGCAGGCTCCGGAGGATTCACAGTGTATTATGATGCATCTGGCAAAGGATTTGGATGTATTTTGATGCAACAAGGGAGAGTGATAACTTATGATTCTCGACAGCTCAGGGATCACGAGAAGAATTATCTAACTCACGATTTAAAGTTAGCAGCAGTAGTGTTTGCACTTAAGTTATGGAGGCACTACTTATATGACGATCAGGTAAAAATATTCACAGATCATAAGAGTTTGAATATGTGTTCACGCAGAAGGACCTGAACATGAGGCTTAGGAGGTGTCTAGAGTTATTGAAAGACTATGACGTGGAACTTTAGTACCATCCAGGGAAGGCTAATGTAGTAGCTGATGCACTTAGCAGAAGATGTGAAAATTTTATGTTGACTACTCAGAAGCACATTCTAGAAGACTTACGAGAGATCGGTATCAAGATAGTAATTTTACAGATTACATGAGTTCAGGCTAGCCTACAGATCCAATCAACCTTGGTGGATAGAATCAAGCTATCTCAGGCAAATGTCCCAAAGATTCAAAAGCTACGAGAAGAATGTAAGTCCGGTCTTCAGAAGGAGTTGACAATACATGCCGATGGAACTCTAAGGTTTGGAAACCGTCTATGCGTACCAAGCGGGGATATTCGGCAAGAGGTTATGACTGAAGCACATAGTTCCCAGTATTCCATTCATCCAGAAGGAATAAAGATATACCAAGATATCAAGCAACACTTTTGGTGGAACAAAATGAAGAGGAAAATAGCACGCTTCGTATCGCGATGTTTGATATGTCAACAAGTGAAGGCAGAACAACAAAGACCGGCAGAATTATTGCAGCCGCTCCCTATTCCAGAGTGTAAGTGGGAACACATCACGATAGACTTTGTGACCGGTTTATCTAAATTACCAACTGGTCGAGATGTAGTTTGGGTGATAGTGGATCGGCTCACAAAAGTGGCATATTTTCTTCCCTTCGAAGTGGGACAATCTACAGGACAGTTGGCAGATTTGTATATGCGACCGATTGTGAGACAGCATGGAATGCCAGTAAGCATAGTATCAGACCGAGATATAAGATTCACTTCTCATTTTTGGAGAAGCTTGCACGAGAGATTGGGTATCAAGTTAAGATTCAACACAGCTTACCACCCCCAGACAGATGGTCAATCAGAAAGGACCATCCAGACCTTGGAGGATATGCTACGAGCCTGTACCTTAGACCTTGGTAGATCTTGGTGGAATTATCGTATAACAATAGTTATCAGGCTAGTATTCAGATGGCACCTTTCGAAGCATTATACGGAAGGAAGTGTAGATCACCGTTGGCTTGGAATGACATCAGTGTGCGAAAGAGTTAGGCCTCAAAATAATCACATGGACAGTAGAAGTTGTCAGGAAGATCAGAGAGCAACTTCGGGTTGCGCAAGATTAGTATCACTATTGAGCAGATCAACATCATAGGCCTTTAGAATTTTATGTCGGCGACCACGTGTTCTTATGGATTTTTTTCTACCCATGGGGTCATTAGATTCGGGGTTCACGGGAAGCTTAGTCCGCGATACGTTGGGCCGTTTGACATTCTCAATAGGGTATACGAAGTGGCTTATCGTCTTTCCCTTCCACCTTCGCTATGTGAGGTGCACAATATATTTTATGTGTCTCAGTTACGTAGGTATGTCTCAGATCTGATTTATATCCTTGACCAATCTGAATTAGTCGTTGGTACCGACTTATCTTACAAGGAGCAACCCGTATCCATTCTGGATCAAAGAGAGAAGATACTCAAGAAACAAACTATTTATTGTCTTCGAGTTGCCTGGGGACATCACTCTCTTGGAGAATCGACGTGGGAATGAGAGGATGATATTCGGTCTCGGTATCTGCAACTGTTCGATTCAGAAGGTATATTCTACCTTATGTCTTCGTATCTAGATTTTGTAATCAGGTGATCGCTTAAGTGTTGTGATATTATTGCTTGCATGTGTAGTTTTGCTAGTATATATGTATCATGCTTGTCTTGACTTCTCTAGCTAACCTGGATTTAAATTTTGAGGACAAAATTTTTTAAGGTGGATAGAGATGTCACTCCCCATTCCCAAATATAAGTATTTGGAGCGTATTATTTTCTTGCTTGCATATTTAGTATATTGCATGAGACTAGACACATTCTTTGGTTATCTTGGTTAATTTTTTATTTGTTGGATTGGTTTAATCATGAGTTTACCATGATCTAAATCTCAACACCCTCCCCTCCCCCATATGTATATAAACCAAACCTCTCATTCTCTCTCTTCATTATTTTATTTTCTTTCTCTCCCTTAAGTTTTCTCCTTCCAAGTCTTAGGAAAGTACATCTTGCATAAGAAATAGAGAAACCCTCCATATTATTGATTTATTATGTTTTTTTATGTGTTTCTAAATACTTTTAATGCTTGGAGTTTTTATTTTTGATGGATGAATTTTAGTATATCTACATTTAAAGTTTAGATTTTTTATGGACTCCATGTATTTTTGGGCTTTTAATCTATTAAAACATGGTATCTTAGAAAACTAGATTTCCTACGTGATAGAGCACTTTATTTCAAATATTTTGGCTTTTGGTTCACTTGAGTCAGAGTTAAAATAAAGTTTTTATGGAAAAAATAATTTTTGATTTTTTGGAGTTTTCGCCATGGCTGAACTTGCTGTTTGGATAAGACGAAGTTTTTATGCTGCCAAAGAGATATGCGGTCGAGAGTGCTAAGCAACCTGAAGTGCCATGCGGCCTGTGCTCTTTGTCGCATACTGACCAACATGCGTCTATCTTGTTGGAAGCATGACCGATTACTACACAAGTGTTCTGGAACTCCTTATGTTTCCACTCGCTAAACGAATAAAAAATTTGCTAAGTCTAAGAAACATCATATGCGGCCGAGTGACCAATGCGGCAAGCAGAGTATGTGGCCACCTTCCTTGGATGCATAACTTTGAACCGTTGGCACATATTTCTATGATTTTGTCCTTTCTCTCTAACACACTTTATTATATGTCACATCAATCACTTTATGTCACTTTACTGACACTTATTCCGAGGAGTAGACTTTAACCCTGACATGCGGCCTAGTTGTCACTACCACGTTCCAAAAACATGGGTATTTTGACTTTTTATATATATTTAATATTGTATGTATTTAATTTAAATAATTGCATGAGATGTGTATTTATAATATTATATATATACAGTGTTCATTAATGTTTGAGCTGGTAGACTTGACATAGAAGCCCACTAGATGAACACCTGGCCGAATTGTAGGGTTATGGAATTAAATTGTGTTATTTAGAACTTAATTATTTGAGGTTGTAATTAATTACCGTAATTTTATTTAATTGTTGCGCCTTACCGTTCCTTCGATATTTAGAGCGCTACCCTATCTTTTGTCTTCCAACAGATTTCACAAACTTGCCCTAGACGTGCCCGCCTTCTATTCGGACCATTTTGTAACTCATAATTATGCTCTCTTGTGCTTTATTTTAGTCGCACAATATTCGTCGCGGACGTTTATTTAATTTCTAAATAAATTCCAACTTTGTATCGTTGTGCGTTCCAATCGAAATTGGAGGCAATCTCGACCCATTTTTTGTGTAACCCAAATTAGGGTAATATTCTGTTCTGAGTCTTCTTCACTAATGATATTTGTGACCCAATCTAATTTTGGTCCCATGTACTCCTAATTAATTTTAGAACACCGCTTGCATTTATTTCTAATTAAATTGGGGATACCATTTTGACTAATCTCGTTTAATCCCAATTTAATTCCAATACCCCATTAATTAAGCCCACACAAAACACACAATACCCCCTTACCCTACAAAACACCAAATACCAAATCGCCTACCAAATTTTTATTATTTCATGTGTCTGTGCAAATACCCAAATTTAAGGGGGCTCATTTGCAAATATTGTATTAGGTGTCAACACCCCATTGGTTCAACCAAATGGAGAAGCCCAAAATTTGACTAGTCAACTCAACCCTCTCCATGTATAATTGATTTTCTCCATATCAAATCCTGACCACCCACTCAAAATGGGGCTCATCATCACCACACACCTCCCATCACCCTTCCTATAAAAGGTCACATCACCCCACCCTTCCCAACATGCCTTAATCTCCAAACCTAGGGAACAAGCCTCCACCTCTCTCTCTCCTCCCTCCTCACTCAACCGTAGCTTTTTTCTATTTTTTTTCCCTTTCTCTTCTTCTTCTTCTTCTTCCTTTCTTTTTTTTCTCCCTTTTTAAAAGAAAGAAGGGGGGAATCCTTCCCCGACCGGTCAGCCCGGCCGAGCACCCGCTGGCTGCCCATCCTCCTTTCGCACTTCCGTTCGAGCCGAGCGTCCCCGCACCTCCCTCCACTGTTCACTCCTCCAGCCCGGCAGCCCCTACTCCGGTCGACGTTCCTTGCACCTCCACTCGAGCTGAACCACCACCACCACCACCAGTGCCATCATCCCTCCGACCTCCTTCGGCCATTAACTCCGCCTACCCCCGTTGCTCCTCCTCCTAGCTCCTCGGCACCGGCCACGAAACCCCATCGAGGACCCCGTTCCACTCCCCTGCACTCGGCCATCTCACTCCAGCCACGTCGACGAGATCCGGCGGCCAGCAGCACAGCCACGACTCCATTGCACCCTCCAACTGGCGTCGAGCCTGCACCTCGCCTCGATCCCGTCCCGCCGTCGACGAGTAACAGCGCTTAACACCACCACCCTCGTCTTTGTCTTCCTCGACGAGATCCCCCACTCGTCTCTGCCTCACCCATCCGACCCGAGCCCTCACTGAACCACCCCGCCTGAAGCTCCCCGACCCCGCTGCTCTTCTTTCCTCCGGCCCGGTGACCCGAAGCTCCAACCGGCCAACTCCCTGCATCTCCACCCGAGCCCCGAACCCGCTCCCGGCCAGCCGACCCAGCACCACCAGAACTTACCTACTCCGGCGAGCCATTCCCCCTCAGCCGAGATTCCTCCTCCCTGTGTCCCCCGGCACCACCACCATCAGAATCACCTCCACCATCATCACCAGTCCAGCCCTTCCACCAGCATTGACACCTTGCCATTGTCGTCGTCTTCGTCATTCTTCTCGTCATCGTCGTCTTCGCCAACTCCGTGCACGCACACAGGTACGACCTCCTTCCCTCGCGTACACGTACGCGTGTACGTACGTATGTATGAATGTATGCATGTATGTATGTAGTATATACATTGAATGTGTAGGATTAGTATATGTATACGCATATACATATCTATATATTGTATTTCTCTATTTATATATATGTATTCAACGATATATTAGTATATACGTATTTAATGATATATGTTAATATGTTGTATTGGTATATATATATATAAATACGTATTTTGGTATATGTATATACATATATATGTATGTATTTTGGTATGTATATATGTAGTATATATATATTTGTATTGGTATATATATATGTACTTATATACGTATATGGTATATGTATATTCTAGTATATATATATATATATATATATATATATATATATACACACACACACACACACACACACACACACACATATATACAAGTATATAGTATATGTATTTTCATTGGTATATATGTACATATAAATATAATAATAGACATATTTTCACTAGTATAAGCATATGTATATATTCAATATATATATATATTATTTTTATACACATAAATAATAGTTGTTATATATAATATGTAGTATGTATATTTTTAAATATATATATATAGTATAATTATTCTATTTAGTGTATATACATTTTATACATATTTGTATATCATTATTGGTATACCCATAAATATGTATTAAATTTAATTATTGATAATATGTATAATTGATGAATGTTTTAGGCGACCCAAGTGTAATTACGGATACCCCGTCTTTACATTGACCTGTAATCCTGTAAATGTTAGTTGACTGCCACATGTACACTAATGTACTAGCAAGCCCCGTATCATTTTGACCGCATGTCTTGCACAGCAATCACAGACGAGACGCCCGTGCAACTTGACGCACACTGACCCTAGTTGACTAGTATCATACCTAGCGTAGTCCCGAGTTCAGTGTATTTTTGATTATGTAATTAGTGCAATGTCTGATATAATGTTGTATTATTTTATGATATGTCTATAGGACTGTTGGATCATCCAGACGATACTCTGGAATAGGACATTGGTTTTACCAGCTAAGGACCCAAGGCGAGTACATTCTCTAATAATTTCCAATTATTTGATAATATATATAATTCCAGTATCTAAAAATATTAAATCTGATTCTTGACACTGTGCTACATGGACTAGTATATAGATTGGATCTGCATACATAATATATTGGATATTGCTCGTGTATCGTGACGTGTCGTGATTGGATCCACTATACTAGTTGGGGGCGGGGGAAATATTAGTAGATTATGTGATCATACCCAACTCTACATGCATCATAGCTCATCCCACATCTTACGTCGGGTGCGGCATGACCATTACATGCCTCATAGCTGTTATATATGATTAGCCTGACCACTACTTGCATCATAGCTAACCAATGGTTAGCCTGACCTTACATGAATCATAGCTAATCATATGTAACCAGCCTGATCTTGTCCCAAGCCGATCACATGATAGACTGATATTTCAAACACTTAGAATAGTTACAATTCTCTATTTTAGATCATATACTCCATCACCCGTATATGATATTGTACCTCGTTCTCTTCGTTTCATATATGCACTGACTGTTTCATATTGTCTATATTGCCTGTCTCTTTACATTGCCTGTCTCTTTATTTTTCCATTGTATTTATTCACTATCTTCTCTCAGTATATAGCATTATCTGTTTATTGTTTTATAGCCCTTATCAATTAAATGGAAATGTTATTTGAGATATACTTTGCTCCTTCCTGACTGAAAAATATTTTTCCAGACTATGCCTTAGAGGACTGGTGTCCGACACTTATGGACCACAGGATGAGTAGCTGAGACTTGGACTTGGTAGTTCAGTTGTGATTCTGGGAGGTTTAGCCGGAATCACTAGTTATCTAGTTAGTTCTTTTAGCATATTATTTTTGGTACCGGATTTGTCTCCAGCATACTCTTTGAGACTTGGATTATATTGTTGAGTTAGACTACTTCTATTTTTGACTTGTGTTGCATCTTACTTGTTTCTTAGAGATCTTATCATGCTGTAGTTATATGATTGAGTATGTTGTTCATATTATATTGTGGTATCTGTATCTCTTCATGGAGTCGGATGCTCGTGTGAGATTGTTTAGATAGCATCAAGACCTAGACAGCGTTTTACCGCCGATGTTGCGACGTAGGCTGGACGTACCCACGTATTCGTGCCCCAATTCCGGGTGCGGGTCGTGACACTAGTGGTCCATGCGGCCTAGTGGTTTATTCAGCCTAGACTTCTATGCGGCTTAGACTTCCCATGTGGCCTAGAGACCCATGCGGCCCAGTGAATTTTATTTTGATTATTTCTTATTCTATTTTAATTATTTCTGGCAATTGCTTATGTTATGATTCTAAGGAATAAAATGGAGTTAGTAACTAGACCTCGTACTAGACTTGACCATGAGCTAAGATTGGCAGGTACATAGAATTATAGAGTAATTGGACTGGAATTTTAGTATGAACTAGACTAAGTGATAAGTAACTAACCAGCTATGTGTATGACATAAACTTCATGTTATAATGTGATCTTGATTCATGTGACCTAACGTATAATTGATAATTGGACTTGAATATTGTATCTGTATTGATACAAATTATTTCCTGAAAGTGTATATGATCGGATGTGCACTGAGGTGCGACATACCCTGTCATGTGTTAAGTGATCTATATTTGGGTTGTGCATCAAGAATGCCTCCAAATTCTTAATGCATGATTATATATATATATATATATATATATATATATATATATATATATATATATATATATATATATATATATATATATATATTCTCCAGCACGGGCATGATACCCGAGTCAAGTATCAAAGTGTGGCTAGGATATTGATTGATTAAATTTTGCATACACGCTCGGGTGAATCTAGACCGAACTTTCCTGGATTCATATGTAGCATGCCCATACTTTATACGACATCTTAAGAAAAATCCTCATATAACCATGACTTGAGATTTTGAACACAATATAGGGCTAATTAAGTAACTAAAAGTGGTAGTAATATGTAGAGGGAACGGTATCCCGAGATCATGCCAACGAACCTTCCCATAGAGATTCATTCTAATGCACTGTGGGCTGGCCACCACAGATACTGTATATTATCCATCTTAGTAGAGTGTAGTATCTGAACTATTATAAATAATGTCAAGCCATTGTCTCCCTATAGGAGCACTGGAACCGCTAATACCTTAATTTAGCGCAGTGGCCCTACAAAAAACTGGAGCATCAGTGAAGTGCCTGTATATTTCTTTACTTTGGCTCGGTTAGCCCATGTTCAATAATGGCATGATCTAAGGATACGTAATATGCATTATTTTTTAGACAACCTCAGACTCCACAAATAGCAAGCCGTATAAGTGATTGGCCGATATAAAAAAATTGGACTTGATTATGATTGTATTATTCTGTTAGCAGTCCAGGGTCATGGAATATCATAGTGTGATGGTTCAATCATTGTCCTTATTTGGTCGTAGGGTTGGGCCTTTGTGCTAGGATATGACATGGACCTAAACTACGACATAGAACCTATATATACATATATCTATTGTTTGGATTTTGTTTCTCTATTTCGTGCTCATTTGTGGTACTTGCTATTTGGTGTATAACCCACTGGTTTTGCATGGCCAGGTTTTGAGTCAGAACCCGAGGATCCAACCTACTTTCCCCAGACTCATGGCGCATACCAGGAACATGGTCGTAGAGAATGACTAGTGTTTTCTTTTCTTCCTTGCTCGTCATTGTATATTTTCTCCTTTTGGACGTTTAGCCACTGGCACTTGTTAGCTGGCACGTCTGGACATTAGTCTCCTTATATGATTGTATTAAATCAGACTGCGGCTGATCACTGTCATATACTTTTGCTACTCTGCCAGCTTCTTATTTTGCATAGTTTGTCTCTGGATATTTTGAGAAAGCATTTGGGATACCTTATTGCTTTATCATATATGCTCTATGTTTATTGTTTATTATTTGATTGATTAAGACATAGATATTCGTATGACCCTAAGTGACTTGATTATAGCATACACCCTCTTATCTTATTACAGTCGTGATCGTCATACCACGTATATTACCTTGTATGGGGTAGCTGGCCATATCCGTCTCCGTATTTCGGTACTGGGGCATGGCAATATTTTAGTGGTGGCCTATACAGGTTTGGTCTACAGACTTGTGGGGTGTCATGGCCATATGACTCTCGATCAAGCATGAATCCTTCTTAAAATTCTAAAATTTTCCTCTTTGACACTCAGCTTGAATTCTTCCAGATTGGTTGCTTCCTTGTTCCTTTTCATCATGTACTTGATTGTGTCTTGTTCTCTTCTTAGGGCTTCTTCTTTCCCCAATACTGCAACAACAAGAGAGACAGAGTTGCCAGTGGAATGAGGCCCTACAGGGCCACAGCCAGGGACCCAAGTTGAGCCTACGATAAATGGGACAGAGCAACAGGCTACAGGTGTTTCCGTACCTCCCGCAGTGCCGACAATACTGGATACCCCGGCCTTGCTAGAGATTATCCGTAGATTTTTGGCTCCCCAACAATACCAGATGGTGGTGCAGCAACAACTACAATAGAAATATCAGTAACAACAGCTTCAGCAGCAAGAACAGAATGTCTTATTGAACTAAGGGTTGTAAACGGCCCTAGAACGAGATAGGAGGACAGATTATGGGGCATCTGTTAAATTTTTAGACTAAACCCTAAATATTTTGATGGCAAGAAGGACACAATCATGACAGATGATTGGCTCCAGGATATTAAGACCATTCTAGCAGCAGCTAAGATTTCGGCTGAGGAACAGGTTAACCTGGTTCGCCTACAACTCCAGGATCTGACAAGGGATTGGTAGGCCCCGATGGAGGTAGGGTTGAGGCATCATATTTTGTGGGATGATTTTAGGACCCGGTTCAGGATAAAGTACTTTGGGATTATGGATCTGTGTGAGTTGCAGCAAAGTTTCACTAACCTCAAGCAGGCTGGAAGGACAGTAGACGGTTACGCGACAGAATTTTGTCGACTGAGCAGGTTTGCTCCAACCATGGTGCCAACCGATTTGGAAAAAAAATAAGGTTCCAGCAAAGACTTCACTTGGAAATATTACACATGGTAGAGGTTCATGACTACCAAACTTTTAAGGCATTATTGATAGAAGCCAAGAGGGTTGAGCTTACTTCCCAGAGAATGGCATCAAGAAGATTGGATCGGAAGAGGCCTCGTGGACAGAGCAATGAGGGTTGACCAGTACCGCGAACGTCATCACCATCCCCTGGCATTCACATCCATGACGTGACACAGAGGAGGCCAATGACCTCGACAGTGATGGCATCAACTTAGCAGCAACAGTAGAGGCAGCAGCAGCAGCAACAACAACAACAACAACAACGACGGGAAGCTCCGACGGGTTATACCTATTATGGCAAAGAAGGCTATACCCGGGATATTTGCCGGGTAGGAAATGGATAGTGCTTGAGATGTGGGAGTCCCTACCATAGGGTTGCCATATGCCCATTGATACAAAGTCTAGAAGGGCCAATATAATAGTTTTCTGTATTGCCAGCTCCAAGGACAGTGCAGCAAGGAGGACCAGCAATAGCAGTACGACCTTGTAACATTTCTGTTACAACCTTTTCTGCCATAGCTTTATTTTATTCTGGAACTGTGCACTAATTTATATCTGTATAATATACGACACGTATTGGATTAAAGTTTGAGGTATTGTCAGAAAGGCTGAATATACTCACTAACAATGGGATTATAGAAGTTAGTAGGGTGTGCCTAGCATGTCCAGTCGTAGTATGTGGGCATTTATTACCTACAAAGTTGGTCGAATTCCCTATGGGCAATTTTGACGTTATCTTAGGCATGGACTGGTTAAGAGACAGTCATGCAATGATAGACTATCGTGAGGGTAGAGTGTTATTTAGAATTCTCGGTCTAGAAGAGTTTTTTCTTAGCAGAGTAGTCGAAGACCAGCATAAGGAAGGAGTCACAACAGTAGCAAAGAAAGGAGACTCGGTACCCAAGATAGTTGAAGAGTTCATGGACGTCTTTCCCGGCGAGCTTCCCGAATTACCCCTAGTTAGAGAAGTAGAGTTATGTATAGAGTTTATGCCAGGAGCAAAAATAGTATCCCAAAAGATATACCCATCAGATCTTGATCAGTTATATCGGCACGTGGAAGAACTGAAGGCAAAGAAGTTTATTCAGACCAGTGGATTACCCTAGGAGCACCAGCGGTATTGGTGAAGAAGAAGGATGGATCGACACGGTTGTGTATGGATTATAAGCGGTTGAATGCTGTGACAGTAAAGAACAAGTACCAATTGCCTATAATAGATGATTTATTTTACCAATTAAGTGGGGCAAAAGTCTTCTCTAAGACAGATTTATGATCAAGATATCATCAGGTGCAAGTTCAGGAGCAGGATATACCGAAGACAGTATTTAGGTCACGATATGGGCATTACGAATTCTTAGTTATGCCATTCTAACTGACTAAGGCTCCAGCGGTATTTATGGATTTGATAAACCGTGTCTTCATGCCATACTGAGACCAATTTATAGTAGTATTTATAGACGACATTCTTGTGTATTCTCGTAATAAGGAGGAGCATGAAGAACATCTCAGGATAGTACTACAGACTTTGAGGGAGCACCAGTTATATACGATGCTTACTAAATATAAGTTAATCTCTGCACCAATCCTTACTCTTCCAGCAGGCTCCGAAGGATTCACAGTGTATTGTGATGCATCTGGCAAAGGACTTGGATGTTTTTTGATGCAACAAGAGATAGTGATAGCGTATGTTTCTCGGCAGCTCAGGGATCACGAGAAGAACTATCCAACTCACAATTTGGAGTTAGCAACAGTAGTATTTGTACTTAAGTTATGGAGGTGCTACTTATATGGCGATCGAAGAGAAATATTCACAGATCATAAAAGTTTAAAGTATGTATTCACGCAAAAGGACCTGAACATGAGGTAGAAGAGATGGCTAGAGTTGTTGAAAGACTATGTCATAGAACTTCAGTACCATCCAGACAAGGCTAATGTAGTAGATGATGCACTTAGCAGAAGAGGTAGAAAATTTATGTTGACTACTCAGAAGCATATTCTAGAAGAATTACGAGAGATGGGTATCGAGATAGTACTTTCACAATGTACAAGAGTTCAGGCTAGCCTACAGATCCAATCAACCTTGGTAGATAGAATCAAGCTAGCTCAGGCAGAGGACACGAAGATTCAAAAGCTATGAGAAGAATGTGAGTCTGGTCTTTGGAAGGAGTTGACAATACATACGGATGGAACGTTAAGGTTTGGACACCGTCTATGCGTACCAAGCAAGGATATTCGGCAATAAGTTATGACTGAAGCATACAGTTTTCAGTATTCTATTTATCTGGGAGGCACAAAGATGTACCAAGATAGGATTATTGCAGCCGCTCCCTATTCCAAAGTGGAAGTGGAAACACATCACGATAGACTTTGTAACTGATTTACTTAGATCATCGACTGGTCGAGATATAGTTTGGGTGATAGTGGATCGGCTCACAAAAGTGTCAGATTTTCTTCCTTCAGAGTGGGACAATCTATAAAGCAGTTGGCAGATTTGTATATGCGACAGATTGTGAGACAACATGGAGTGCCAATAAGCATAGTATCAGACCGAGATACAAGGTTCATTTCACATTTCTGGAGAAACTTGCATCAGAGGTTGGGTACCAAGTTAAGATTCAGCATAGCTTACCAACCCTAGACAGACGAGCAATCAGAAAAGACCATACAGACCTTGGAGGATATGCTAAGAGCCTGTACCTTAGACCTTGGTGGATCTTGGGAGAATCACCTTCATTTGATGGAATTCTCGTAAAACAATAGTTATCAGGCCAGTATTCATATGGCATCTTTCGAAGAACTGTACGACATGAAGTGTAGATCATCATTTTCTTGGGATGACATTGGTGAGAGAAAGATGTTAGGCCCCAAAATAATCACATGGATAGTAGAAGTTATCAGGCAGATCAGAGAGTGACTTTGGGTTGTACAAGATCGACATCGTCATTCGGCAGATCAACACATCATAGGCCTTTAGAGTTTCGTATCGGCGATCACGTGTTCTTATAAATTTTGTCTACCCATGGGGTCATTATATTTAGGGTTCATGGGAAGCTTAGTCTGCGATACATTAGGCCGTTTGACATTCTTGATCGGGTAGGCGATGTGGCTTATCGTCTTGCCATTCCACCTCGCTACGTGAGGTGCATGATGTATTTCATGTGTCTCACTTGCATAGGTATGTCCCAGATCCGAATAATATACTTGACTACTCTGAATTAGTCGTTGGTACCGACTTATAATACAAGGATCAACCCGTATTCATTCTGGATCGAAGAGAGAAGATACTCAAGAACCGGACTATTTCTCTTATTTGAGTTGCCTGGCGACGTCACACTCTTGGAGAATCGATGTGGGAACGCGAGTATGATATTCGATCTTGGTATCCGCACATGTTCGATTCAGAAGGTATATTCTACCTTATGCCTTTGTATCTAGATTTTGTGATCAGGTGATCGCTTAAGTGTTGTGATATTATTGCTTGCATGTATAATTTTGCTAGTAGCTATGTATCGTGCTAGTCCTGACTTCTCTAGCTTACTTGGATTCTAATTTCAAGGTCAAATTTTTTCTAAGATGGATAGAGATGTCACTCCCAGTTCCCAAATATACGTATTTTGAGCATATTATTTTCTTGCTTGCAGGTTTAGTATATTGCATAAGACTAGACACGTTCTTTGGTTATCTTGGTTTATAGTTTATTTGTTGGGTTGATTTAGTCATGAATTTAAGATGGTCTAAACCTCAACCCCCCTACATGTATATAAACCAAACCTCTCCTTTTCTCTATTCATTACTTCATTTTCTTTCTCTCCCTTAAGTTTTCTTCCTTCAAGTCTTAGGCAAGTACATCTTGCATGAAAAATAGAGAAACCCTCTATATTATTGGTTTATTATGTTAGTTATGTGTTTCTAAATGCTTTTCATGCTTGGATTTTTTGTTTTGATGGGTATTTTTGAGTAGATCTACATTTGAAGTTTAGATTTTTTATGGGTTCTATATGTTTTTGGGGTTTTGATCTATTAAAACATGGTATCTTAGAAAACCATTTTTCCTAGGTGATGGAGCACTTCATTTCGAGCATTTTGGCTTTTGGTTCACTTGATTCGGTGTTAAAATGAAGTTTTTATGGAGAAAACAATTTTTGGTTTTTTTGGAGTTTTTGCCATGGCTGAACTTGCTGTTTGGAGAAGACAAATTTTTTATGCGGCCAGAGGGATATATGGACGAGAGTGCTATGCACCCTGAGGCGTCATACGGCTTAAGCTCTTTGCACATACTGACCAGCATGTGTCCATCTTGTTGGAAGCACGACCGATTACTACACAAGTGTTCTGGAACTTCTTGGGTTTCTAATCGCTGAATGAATGAGAAATTTGCTAAGTCCAAGAAACATCATATGCGGCCGAGTGACCTATGCGGCAAGCAGAGTATGTGGCCACCTTCCTTAGATGCATGACTCTGAACCCTTGGCACATATTTTTATGATTTTGTCCTTTCTCTCTGACATACTTTATTGCATATCAAATCAATTACTTTATGTCACTTCACTGACACTTGTCCCAAGGAGTAGACTTTAACCCTGACATATGGCCGAGTGGTCCATGCAGCCTAGACTTCTATGCGGCCTAGAGACCCATGCGGCCCAGTAATTTTTATTTAGATTATTTCTTATTCTATTGTGGTTATTTCTGCAATTGCTTGTGTTATAATTCTAAGGAATAAATTGGACTTAGTAACCAGACCTCGTGCTAGATATGACCATGAGCTAATATTGGCAAGTACATGGAATGATTAAGTGATTGGACTGAAATTTCAGTATGAACCAGACTAAGTGATAAGTCACTAACCAGTTATGTGCATGGCATAAGCTTCGTGTTACAATATGATCTTGATTCATGTGACCCAATGTATAATTAATAATTGGACTCGAATACTTTATCCGTGCTGATACAAATTATTGCCTGAAAGTATAAATGATCGTATGTGCACTGAGGTACGACATACCGTGTCATGTGTTAAGTGATCTATATTTGGGTTGTGCATCGAGAATGCCTCAAAATTCCTAAATGCGTGATTATATATATATATATATATATATATATATATATATATATATATATATATATATATATATATATATTCTCCAGCACGGGTAAAATATGCGAGTCAAGTACCAAAGCATGGTTAGGATATTGATTGATTGAATATTGCATACACGCTCGGGTGAATCCAGATCAAACTTCCATTGATTCGTATCTAACGTGCCCGTACTTTGTACGACATCTTAAGAGAAATTCTCATGTGACCACACATTGAGATTTCAAACACAATATAGGACTAATTATGTAATTAAAAGTGGTAGTAACATGTGGAGAGAACGGTATTCTGAGATTATGCCAACGAACCTTTCCATAGAGATTAATTATAGTGCATTATGGGTTGGCCACCATAGATACTGTATATCATCCGCCTTAGTGGAGTGCATTATCTGACCTATTATAAATAATATCGAGCCATTGTCTCCCTATAGGAGCACTAGAATCGCTAATACCGTGATTTAGCACAGTGGCCCTACGGAAAACTGGAGCAACAGTGAAGTTCCTGTATATTCCTTTATTTTGGCTCGGTTAGCCCATGTTTGACAATGGCATGATTTGAGGATACCTAATATGCATTATTTCTGATATAACCTCAGACTCCACAAATAGCAAGCCGTACAAGTGATTGGCCGATATAAAGAAATTTGACTTGGTTGTGATTGTATTATTCCGTTAGTAGTCTAGGGTCATGGACTATCATAATATGACGGTTCAACCCTTGTACTTATTTGGTTATAGGATTGGGCCTTTGTGCTAGGATATCGTGGACCTAAACTACGACACAAAACCTATGTATACATATATCTATTGTTTGGTTTTGTTTCTCCATTTCGTGCTCCTTTGTGGTACTTGCTATTTAGGGTCTAACCCCACTGGTTTTGCATGGCCAGGTTTTGAGCCAACACCCGAGGATCCATCCTACTTTCCCCTGACTCATGGCGTGTACCAGAAACATGGTTGCAGATGATAACAAGTGGGTTTTCTTCTTTCCTGCTCGTTATTGTACATTTTCTTCTTTTGGGCATTTAGTCACCGACACTTGTTAGCCGGCATATTTGGACATTAGTCTCCTTACATGATTGTATTAAATCAGACTGCAGCTGGTCACTGTCATGTACTTTTGCTACTATGCCAGCTTATTATTTTGCACAGCTGGTCTCCGAATATTTTGAAAAAGCGTTTGGGAAGCCTTATTGCTTTATCATATATGATCTATGTTTACTATTTCTTGTTTGATTGATTGAGACATAGATGTTCGTATGACCCTAAGTAACTTGATTGTAGAATACACCCCCTTGTCTTATTACAACCGTGATCGTCATACTACGTATAGTACCTTATACGGGTTAGCTGTCCATATCCTCTCCGTATTTCGGTACTGGGGTGCGGAATATAAGGGCCGGTCCCTTAAGGGCCGATCGTCCTCGCTTAGTCCCTACGGAACCAATCATCCTCGCTTGGACGTGATGTCGTACAAGCCTAAGTTGTGCTTGCACCAGGCATAGTACCTGCACAAGACATAAGTTAGACGAAAATATACATATATAGGCACGGAATGTAAATGCAGAGAACCAAAGTTGAACACGGTTGATAGGAACATAAAATATTTTCTTTATTGAATACTTGAAGATTTGGATTACAAGTACTTACTTGGCTGAGTTATAAGATATGTCATAGAAGGCTTACAACTCTTTTTGCAAACCCAAAACTAGCCACAACGCCCATACATTATATCATTTTAGTAGGACCACTGTGTGCTACTAGTGTTGTCACTATTTGAGTCAGAGAGTCAAGCTGATGTTGTTGTGTCAAGGCTCTAGCATCAGCTCGTTGCTGCTGAGCTTCAAATCGTTCCTGTTGGGCCTCATAGCGATATCAGCCTATCGATTTGGGCATCGCTCACGCTTGCTGCGCGCGATGTCCCTAGGTTACTTGTTATGGTCATCTTGCTACAAAAGAGAGTATCTTGCATTAGTCTCATAACATATTATGGACTTATTGCATGGGACGTTGGGTTTTCATACTCTTAGGGATATTTTATTCTCTCGATTTACTTATTATAGATTCACAACCATTTTCGAAATTTGGGACTTTTAAAACCATTTGAAAACTTATATCATTTTCGAAAATGATATTTGAAGATGCCAAGGATGTAAAGCCGTGCTCTGATACCATTTGTCGCATCCTGGTCCCGTAAGGGCCGATCGTCCTCGCTTGGGCGCGATGCCGTGCAAGCCTAAGTTGCACTTGCATCAGGCAAAGTACCTGCACAAGAGACAAATTAGACAAAAATATATATATATATAGGCACAAAATGTAAATGCAGAGAACCAAATTTGAACACATTTGATAGGAACACAAAATAATTTCTTTATTGAATACTTGAAGATTTGGATTACAAAGTACTTGCTTGGCTGAGTTACAAAATATGTCTTAGAAGGCTTACAACTCTTTTAACAATCCCAAAATTAGCCACAACGGCCACACATTACATCCTTTTAGTAGGACCAAAATATCAAAACATCTAGCAGAAAAGGAGTTGCCCACTGGAGAGGAAAGCTAAGGAAGCAGCACAAGCATGGTCCCCAGGAAGGATACGCTAATACTGATTCAGAATGCTCACCAAGCTCTCGCGTCCAGTACCTGAAGATTTACCCACAAACATGGGTCAGTACTACCACATGTACTGGTGAGCGATCGTGGCCAAACTCACCTAGAAATCTACACTAAGTAAGCATATGAAGCTAGCATTATTAGGTGATCTTTCTAGTTGTTAGTTTCTTTTTAACAGTTCAGTGCAAGAAACATAAACAATAATTGAACCATGCATATGATAATTCTTACCCAAGGCCGAGTGGCTGTCCCTGCAGCAGACACACAAGTTAGCAAGAATTTGCATATATGGATAAACTCATGCATCTGTGTTGGCATCAAGTGTCAAGTGTGCATATAAGAGATGACTTATCATGCGACCTAACTATATGATGGTCCATGGGAAAACCTATTCTCTATAGACGTGAATACCCCTCCGATCGCGAGGACTTCCTTGCCTCAGGGTGTTCCTCTAATCCCCCCCAGGGCGAACGATCCCTAGTGCCCCGGAAACCATTTGTGGGATCTTCCCTTGTGCACAAGTTGTCTTAAGACCGATGCATAGAATGCAACTCTATCATATGAAAACTCTTACTATACAGCAGGTTTAGACTATAAAAGAACATCTCCATCTATCTTTGCTTCTTTTCTTTAGTAACCTATGTGAGGTTCTATGAACATCTTTATGCATCATATGAGTAAGGAACATATATACATCTATTTGAACAAGCATTTGCAACAGTTCTATATGTATAAAATTAGGCATCCAGTTCATCTCTTTTAGCTTGTTTCATTAGTGAGGCAACATTGTATAGGAACAAGTAACTTGTGCAGACTAGAGATTATTTTATTAAGGCGTGTGGACTGAAGGATTCATCGAAGGGCCTAAGCCACTCACCGATTGAATCGAACGAGAGAATGGGGAAGCCTTATGCAACGGTCACTCCTTGGTTATGCGTCCTAAAATTACAACAATACTTGGTTAGCATCTTTTGATCTCTTTCCCTTAGCGATTCAAAAAGAATGCGCAAGCGAGAAAAGAGAAACATAAAAACCAAGTCATCGAAAGCAAAATAAAACACAAAGCAACACAAAACCAAGAAGCAAAGCAACCAACGAAAACTCTTGGACTTATTTCAATAGAAGTTGTTCCATCAATTGAAAGATTTTATTACACTTCATCCGTGTTGATTTGGCGGTAAGGTTTCCCCTAGACTCGATTCTTAACCGAGTCGAAGTAGCAAGTGTTCCATAAGTAACCGTTTGGAGCAGGGCGGTACAATATCAACTCATTCATACTCAATATCAAAACAGTAATAGGATATCTCAGGTTATCGAGCAATAAAATTCTTAAATCCTTAGAATCAATCTCATATCCTCCAAACAAACTTCTAATTGTACTACAAATACCATTAGGGCTACCCAATACACTACTTAGAAAACTAGTCACTATGTGCACCAACACTCATGCTCCAAACTTTAAGCCAATGCCCTTTGGGGCAATCCTTACTATGGCAGCTCCATCGGCCACAAACATAACATCCACTTCCAAGTTAGTCGGCAATAACTGAAATCATCTGAAGAAATTCCACTTTAATATCATAACTCATAACCATTCCATAAAATCCAAGCACACTTCATCTCATACAAAAATCACGCTCACATCTACTACATCACTTCTACTAATATCTTATTGCTCATTCCACATCTAACTTATTTAAATCTAGCTTATCCTTATCCCCAAACATCATGCCTCAAAGATTGTTCAAACAATATACTACTCTCTTTAAAGTTATTCCTGGTCAACAAAATACCCATATGAGATTGATAACATATCTAGACTTATTATGTGGAACACTCAGCAGAACATGGAGAAGAGTCAAAGACTTAGGTCACGAAAGCAACTCAGAGTTGAAGAGAATCAATTGAGGGTCCAAGGACGTAAAGTCGTGCTCTGATACCAAAATTTTACATCTCTATTTCGCAGAATTGAAAGTCGCTGCTAGGCGTGATGCCGTACGAGCTAAATTATACTTATACAAGGCAAATACAAAAATAGATAATAAAATATCTAAGATGCAAATTCATTGCAGTAGAAATACTGAGCAGAAAAATTAAATTGATACAAGATATACAAAAGAAGTTCTCTTTTATTAAAAATATTATAGCAGAATTATAACGACTCAAAGCTAAAAAATAACATGGTTATAATCACTTTCTCTCTCTCTCTCTCTCTCTCTCTCTCTCTCTCTCTCTCTCTCTCTCAATACAATAAAATATGCCATAAGGCTTACAACTCAATAACTATACAATGATGTTCCATATATTATGCCCTCTATATATAAAAGAAAGAACCATCTCCAACCATAATACTTTAATTTGCCAACCAAGTTCCAAAGCCTCAACATGCCCAAGCAAACTCTGTACCTGCAAAAATTTGGTGGGGGGGGGGGGGGGGTCAGTACATTGGAAAAGCACTGGTGAGTGACCTCTGCCCAACTCAACTAAAACCAACACATTGATTAAGTGAGTACATGCAAACTTATATGGTCTTTCTAATCTTGTCTTAGGATCAATTGCATATTCATTAGCATATATGTGTCACAAGCATAAAAGTATCATACAATAGAGTTTATCTTACCCAATACTTACCATGTTTTCCAGCATATAAAGATATCATTCATAATATATTAAAAATAATGTGTCACAAGGGTGTCCCTACAGAAAATAATCATTAGCCATCATAAAATATAAGTGTATCGTGCACTCGTCCCAACAAAATATTCTGATAGGCCTGCAATCAAATTATATTAGCATGCAGCTTAACTACATGAAGGTCATTGGCGACATGCCATCTTGGATCATAGCTTGGCTAGACGACGATCATTTCAGCACGAGTAGCGAGATCCACTAAATTTTTTTGAATCCCTCGTGCTAGTACGTCAACACAGCTATCTTGGGTCCTCCTAGGCTAATATGATGTCGGTACCCAGCTACTCAATCGAGGAGTCAATAAACCTTCTGCACAAGTTGTCCATGACCATGCAAATGTGTAAATAGTTAGACTCTAATACATATGCTTGTATCGCTACCATATTTTCTAGAAAAAGATATTTTGGTCATTTTATAATTAATTAAATATTGTGCATGTTGTAAATTTATTTATTGTATTATTTATTTATTGTTAGATTTTAGTATTTTATTTTGGACTTGTGTTAGTGGATCTAACTAGTTTAGATTAGATCCATGGACAAACATTTAATTTTAGTTAGAATTGAGCCCAATAAGAAGCCCAGTCATTATGAGGATGATTAATTAGTTAAACCAATTAGACTAGAACATTCCCTCATTAATTAATTTCTTCATGACAAGCCCCAAGGGGTACTGTGGACATTTCATAGTAGCTTGGGGAAGGGGGAAAGTGGTCAGCCTAGTATAGAATGGAGGGAAAAATCTCTCTCTTTATTTTTTATTTCAAATCTAGATCTAGAATTTTTCTCTTCTAAATTTCTTCATTCCCACATCAAATTCTACCCAATTGTTTTTCCAATTACTTCCCTAATTATCATTGGAGGCTATTAGAGCATGGATCTATAATGAGAAAGCAATGATCTACAAGGAAGAGTAAGGATCTACAAGTTGGAGGCTCTTTACACTTAATTTGGAGATTTTATTGGAAATCCATCTCCTAATAGGTATAATTTAGTTTTTTCTATCTAATTAGACTCTAAATATGTATTTTAATCATTAAAAACCACCCCATGTACTAAGGCTATCCATAAGAATTGGAATTAGGTTCATAGGAGGCCTATGGAGAAAGTTATGTGGTGTTTTGTGTCAATTTTGGGAGAATTTTAAGATTGGCACATCATGTGTTTGTCAATAGGTCAATTAGATCAAATTGACATATGTTTGGTTGTGTGTGGCTAGTGACGTGTCCATAATTGGATACGTCAAAGTCGTATCCCGACAATTTGGAGATACGGGTTGATTTGGGGGTTTTCTTCCGACACTGGGGTTGAGCATGTCACATTTTGACACGGGTACGTAGATGAGTAGCTAGCTCTCCGGATTGTTCATAATTATGATTTTAGACTTCCTCGTGTCCTTCGGGATATATACGGGTGCGGTACACTCTACTGTTTATTTCTTTGCAATTTAATTCAAATTGTCTTGGTTATAGATATTATAATTAAAATTATTATGTATATATATATATGTTCTATAATTCTTGTTGATGTGTTGGTGATCATGGGAGAGTAGGAGTTCATATGCATCTCTAGTATGGTTATAGGTATATATATGTATAGTGATATTGTGGTTATATATATATATAGAGATGCATATGAACTCCTACTCTCCCATGATCACCAATACATCAACAAGAATTATAAAACATATATATATATATATATATATATATATATATATATATATATATATATATATGTGTGTGTGTGTGTGTGTGTGTGTGTGTGTGTGTGTGTGTGTGAGCTAGAGGGAAGAAGAAACCAATAAAAAATAGTGAGAATAAGTAGTGATAAACAGGCCATAAGCACTGAAAAGCAGCAGCAGAAGCTGAGAAGCAAAAGCAGCAAGCCGCAGCAGAAGCAGCAGCAGTAAGCAGCGGCAGCGGCAGCAGAAGCTATAAGCAGCAACAACAGAAGCAGAAAGCAGCAGCGGCAGCTGAGATAAGCTGCAGCGGCAGCAGAGATAAGCAACAGCAGTGGTAAGCAGCAGTTGCAATAAGCTAGTTAGCTTATTTTGATAAGCTAGTAAGTTAGAATATATATATAAATAAGCACTAGTTAGCATTGGTTAGTATTATTTCTATATTACCTTGAGATACACCAAGGTAATGAGAGTTGAGATATCTTGGGTACGGGTATTGAATATCCGAAGGGGTATGTTAGTGTATAGTTTAGTATAGTATTGTTAAAAGTTAAAATACATATTAATGTATACTGGGGTGTATGGATAGTTAGTTATATGTTAGATGTTGAATTACCTTGTGATACCAAGGTAATGTCAAGGTATTGGTTTATACATAAGGTATTGGATTTGAGTATCTAGATGTGTGTGTAGGTGGTGAGATACCGCTTTTGGTTCAAAGCCAAGGTATCCACTTAGCATTAGTTTAGCTAGGAGTGATATATATTTTGTCTTATATATATATATTATAATATTTTCATATCTAATAAATTGTGTATCTTATGATACGATATTTTGTTGGTTTTCTAGTATCTTAGTATAGCTAGTATAGCCTAGTTACATAGTATATGGACCCAATTTCCTAGAGATGGACTCATACAACCTAGAAATAGCTAGTTGGACCAAGTTTGACTATTTTGACTTAGAAATGGCTTTATGACCTAGAAGTTGACTAGTTTAACTTATTTTTATTTCAAAATCTTGTATTGATGTAATATTCCATATTTAGGTCTCCAAGGCACCGTAGCGGACATTTTTGATACTGTTCACCAAATTCAGGCAAATACATTCTCTGATAGTATTTTATTTTTGATATTCTCTATGTTTCTTGTATTTAGTGTAGATATCCTTGATTTTTTGACACGATGGTTACACGGATTGGTATATCCGGATCTCGTCATGAGATATTATTTCTTGGTATTTACGGTGTATCTTATGTAAGCCTTGTTTCCTTGTTCTTCTTGTACAAATACAGACATTGATTCATGAGAAGATTAGCGTCCTTGCGGAATCTCGTGTCATAACGTACCATGGTTGGATCCACTATACCAGTCGGGGGCGGCGAGTATTTAGTGTAGATATGTGATCATACCCTCCTTGTGCATGTCTTGTTCCTTAATAGTGTTAATCATACACCACACGTGTGATTAACCAGGCCATAATCCTTGTGCAAGTTTCCAATCCAATCATATGTTAAAGCTGGTACTCACTCACTTAGTAGTAGTATTTCTTGTTCATTCCTATGATGCTCATTCTTGTATTTATTTTCAGTATTCCTATATTGCATATCTCTTGTACCTTTATATTGTATCTTGTATATTTGCTCTATTTACTGCTACATAGTTTATATCATTTATTAGAACTGCTGTTAGAGATGTACTTTGCTCCTTTCCTAACTGGATATATTTTTCCCAGGTGACACATAGGAGTGGTACCCCACTCACTATGGGCCTCAGGACGTAGTTGGCTTAGAGCCAGAGACCTTGGCTCATGAGGGTCTCATCCCGATTGAGACAGACGACCCAAGACTCGTAGCACAGTAGATAGATCTTTTGTACTAGATTTGTCTCCAGCATTGTTATTAGTATTTCTTTGATATGACTCATTGGATATTATTTGTCTTGTGAGCTGTATTGTGACTCTTCAATTCTTTATCTTATTCGTGCGATTGTTCCATCTTATAGATCTGTGATTGAGTATTCATATTTCTTTGGAGGCATTATTATATCTTGATTGTTAGATAGATAGTTTACCCAAACATTATTCTACCGTCGATGCTGTGGCGTAGGCTGGGCGTTGTTCACTACTCTTCCCCTACACCGGATGTGGGTCATGACACATTTTAAGTGGTAGCCCATACAGGTCTTCGAGGTCGCGATTAGTGCAATTCGTAGTAGTGCTCTTATTTGAGTGCTATTACAAGCCTATTTCAGGATATAGGATATAGGCTATAGGCTGAGAATACTCAATCACGTCTAGAAAAAACTCTATTAATTCATTTTAACTGTTCTTCCTTGATATTGATATTTGATCTTTAAATTGTCCTTCTTTAAATGCATTACATTATGTGACATATTGATTCTTTTCTTTCACTTTGCCTCAGGATGCCGCCTAAGACTTGATCACAGTAGAGGGGAGCAGTTTCTGAGAGATCTGTAACTTTTCGAGGGCCTTCACCAGTCACTTCTCCGATGACTGGCGTATCAGCTACATTTGGGGGTCAACCTCCAGCTCAGAGGACTATTTTGGCTGTGTCTGAGGGACTTCCACCTCTACCTCCCGTACCTACCTACAGATGTGACTCAGGTGTTCACATTGTTTCGCAGGATGATAGAGGCTCAGAGGGTCCAGTCTAAGGCACACTAAAGGCAGACCGGCGTGTTACAGCAGGGCATTGAGAGTGCTCATTAGCTTGCCCTTGCTACAGTAAAGAGAGGAGTTCCGGTCTAGCAATAGTTTGTTCCGCAGGTTGCCCAGCTTCGGTCGAATAATATCCAGGACTTCAAGAAGCTGGAACCTCGAGTATTCAAGGGGACTGAGGGCATCGCCTACGCTGATGATTGGCTCGAGGATATTGAGCATCTCATGAGGGTGTCTCATCTTGCTGAGGATCTGAAGGTTGAGGCAGTAGGACTTCAGTTGTTCGACATCGCCCACACTTGGTTCAGAAATGAGCCACTTCTTGCTGATGCAGGGCAGTCTTGGGAGGTGTTCAAGGACCTCTTCAAGAGAAAGTTGAGAGGCAGTTTGAGGGCCTTACTCAAGGGAGCATGTCCATGAAGGAATACGCCACAGAGTTCGGTAGGCTAAGCCGATTTGCGAAGTATTTGGTGAGGGGGCCAGAGGTTCGAGCTATCCGTTTCCACGAGGGTCTGAATTGGGAAGTGAAGATCCTCATTCCGTCTTTCTATGAGACCTATTCAAAGATTTATGCGGAGGCACGCAAGGTTGAGCAGAAGTTGGGCTTGAAACCCAAGAGAGATTACGATTCTTTTCTGGGGGCTAATAGCAGCACAGCGACTGCTAAGCGTACTCATTTCCAGTCCAGGCATTTTCAGCAGCTGCAGCAGCCGCAGCAGCACCAGACTCCAGCTAGGGTGCCATTTTACCAGGCACCGCAGCAGTAGAGACAGTCACAGCAAGATTCCTGCCACTACTACAAGAAGTCCGGCCATATCCAGGAAGTTTGCAGGAAGAGGTTGAAAGTTTGTTTGTATTATGGTGTCGAGGGGCATCAGCTGAGAGATTATCCTTCCAACCCTCATCGTATAGTTCAGGGAGCAGCTCCAGCTCCGAGGACACAGGCGAGGCCACCTGCAGTACAGCCGAGGAGACCGCCGCTTTTGACCCAGCAGCAGCGTTATGCCCAACACCAACATCAGGAAGGTGCATGTCAGGGACGAGCTTTTGCTATAACGGTCGAGGAGGCCGAGCCCACCGGAGATGTCATCGCAGGTTCTATTCTTCTTAATTCCATTTCAGCTTTAGCTTTGTTTGATAGTGGTGCTTACCATAGTTTTGTATCTGTTTCTTTTGCTCTGAAGCATTATTTGGTAGTTGAGTCTTTGCTTAGGACTTGTAAAATCGTGACCGGGGGAGGCATTATCCTAGTTAGTGATATTTGCAAGGATCGAAGAGTTACTCTGGGAGGCCGGGAGCTGAGTGTGTATCTACTTGTAATGCCACTTCCGAGCTATAATATTGTACTTGTGATAGATTGGTTGAGTAGGCACCATGCTAGTATAGATTGTAGAGGAGGTAGAGTTTTGTTCAGGAGAGCCAGAGTTTGAGTTTTCTAGAGGAGTTGCAGAACAGAGAGGAGTCATTATCTATGGAGCTATGGTGGAAGACAAGGAGTTGCCGCATCCTTTGATAGCAGAGTTCTTGGATGTGTTTCCTGAGAAATTGCCAGGATTACCACCAGATCGAGATATTGAATTCTCTATAGACTTGGTGCTAGGTGAAGAACTAATTGCACAACATGTCTATAGAGTGAACAACAACGAATTGGACGAGCTGAAGAAGCAAGTAGATGAATTGCAGGATAAGGGGTTTATCAGATCTAGTTCTTCACCATAGGGAGCCCCGATATTGTTTGTACCGAAGAATGATGGATCGGTATGCATGTACATCGATTATAGGGCATTGAATAATCTCACTACCAAGAATAAATACTCATTGTCACTGATTGATGACATGTTCGATCAGTTGAGTGGCTCCAAGGTATTTTTCAAGATAGACTTGAGATCAGGCTACCACCAGGTGAAAGTGAAGCCAGAGGACATTCCGAAGACTACTTTTAGGACTCGGTATGGCCAGTATGAGTTTATGGTGATGTCGTTTGGGTTGACTAATACCCTGGTGGTATTTATGAATTTGATGAACAAGGTGTTCCACCAGTACCTTGACAAGTTCGTGGTGGTGTCCATCTATGACATACTATATACTCGAAGACATCGGAAGAGCACGAGAAGTATTTGCAAATTGTGTTGGATGTGCTAAGGAAGGAGAAGCTGTATAGGAAGTTGTATAAGTGTGAGTTCTTTATGGACAATGTGGAGTTCTTAGGACAAGTTGTGACTAGTGATATAATTTCAGTGGATCCAAAGAAGATCATAGCAGTGGAATCTTGGAAGACCCCGAGTTCAGTGACAGAGATCAGAAGTTTCTTGGGTCTAGCAGGCTACTACAGGAAGTTTGTGCAAGATTTTTCAAGGATTACCGAGCCGATGACTAGACTCGCCAGGAATGATGCAGAGTTTGTTTGGACAAAGAAGTGACAGGTTGCTTTTGAGGATTTGAAGAAGAGGTTAATGTCTGCTCCTATTTTGATGTTGCCATCAGGGTCAGGAGGTTTCACTATTTATAGTGATGCATCGGGGAAAGGGCTGGGTTGTGTTCTTCAGCAGAATGGAAAAGTGATTGCATATGCATTCAGATAATTACGTCCTCATGAGAAAAAATATCCTACCCACGATTTGGAGTTGGCAGCAGTCATCTTTGCCTTGAAGTTGTGGAAACACTATTTGTATGGAGAGCGTGTGGAGATCTTCACAGACCATAAGAGATTGAAGTACATTTTTACTCAGAAGGAGTTGAAAATGAGGCAGCGTCGGTGGCTGGAACTGATAAAGTATTTTGATATATCTTTGCAGTATCATCCTGGAAAAGCCAATGTAGTTGTCGATGCCTTGAGCGGGTATCCAGTAGCTATATTATTGACACAAGATCGGTATTTGTTGAAGGACATGGAGAGCTTGGGCATTGAGGTGATAGTTTATGGTTTTATCGTACATATATTATCATGCCCCAGTCCCAAAATACCGAGGGACTGAGCCCGTGTCAATGGCCAGCAGCACGCACCGATGGACAAACCCAATTTAATGGATCCATCAGGGCATACTTAAGCTGTAATATAACAATAAGCAGGTCCAATAATGATTGTCACAGTCTATAATAATCTCATCCACAACAGATAATCACAGATCAAATGACAGAAATAAAGTAAATAAATAACTGGCAATCTCAATAAAATGTCTCGGAGAACAATCCGAGTACAAGTCTGCTACATCAATGAAATAGACTGGAAAGTAAATAACTAGAAACTGAAAATAATGAGTATCTCAAGCCAATACTCAAGAGAAGTCCTCTGGTACGATCTCGTCCTCAGATCCTGGTTCTGCTCTAATGTAGGCACCTGCTCCTGCTAATGCCAATGCTCCGGTCCCGTAAACCTCGGGGTAGATCTCGTCTGCAATATCTGGGGACATAATCCGGATCCAGGTCCTCAGGGGACAGCAAGGTACAGAAAATACAAGCCAAAATAAATGTAGTGTAGCAATAAATGAACAATAGGGTGAATAAATAACCAGCTAAGTGATATGCAAATGAGAACATTATTCCATACTCGGGCTGAGACTACTACAGGATCAGTGTCGGAGAAACCCATAGCAGTATTTTCTCGAAGGGCCAGAACTGGTGCCATAGCTCTGTGTCAGAGACTAAGATACATCCAGATGTCAATATATAATATAATCAGCCTTTCATATGGTAATACTCTCCCCACCCAATGAAATCTCACGTCTCATGTCCATGACACGCAGGATCAAGACTAATGCAACAAGTCATACTATATCTAAGAATATAATATCCAAGTCCTGTATCCTATACAGAATTACCACGAATATCTCGGGAAAATCCTGTCTCATGAATAGTGTCAAGTGTCCTGAGTCAAGCGTACTTGGTAAGACAAGTACAAGAATATATAGTGTCACGAATGTCCATCTCTAGATGACCGTACCCAACACCGCGTACGGTGTTGGCACCCGACTAATAATCGGACGCTAAGTAGGTCACACGGTCCTAGGTTAAGCATGCACAATAATATAAAATAATCAAAGAGAATATGTAACAAGACTGCAAAGTTTGGCAAGGTACACTTGCCTGTGGTCCTGGCTCCAACTGTAGCTCTGGTCTCAGTGTGATCTGCAGGTACTACTCCGGTTGCTGAAATAAATATCACCATTAGATTCAGAAAATATCAAATAGCTAAAAACGCCTGTCCTTACGTCCAATTTGGACACAAGGGCAAAAATGACATTTCCGGGCCAAAACGGGGTCCACATGTGGGCCACTTTGCACCGAAAAGCGTGTCAGGGTCAAAGGTCTCCAAATGCACCAAACTTAGTGTCAACAGGTCAGAAACGCTGATACGAACCCAACGAAACTTTCAGAATTGAATTCCGATGAGCCGATCACAAAATCGCCCGTCGGGTGGAGCCTGTGGGGCCCACGACACGCGATTTTGTCAACGTTCTCAGAATCGGACCAAACTTGGGTCACAGGACCAGCGTATTGCTACGAGTCCGATGGCACAAGTTTTGTCTCGATCCGACGTGTGTACACGAAGTTACAGCGTGTTCCAGAATCGACGGATACGGGGCGGTGTCGGCGGATACGCGTTGATTCCGGGGTGCACGCACCTCCGAATCGACTTCTGCGAAATCCCACACGACCGTATCAACGTCGCGCACAGTTCGGTAAAGACCGCGTGCGACTAAGTCATCCCGATTGACGGGGCGGACTCAGTTCCGGGGTGAAACAGGGCGTTGATTTTCCTGTTTTTGGATCGCAGTTTGCGATCACCACAGGACGCGATGCACCGAGCGGGTCACACGGGCACCGAGGGGGTCATACAGGCTACGCAACACAACTGACGGAATTGAAAACGGGTCAGCGAGGAGAGAGAAAAGAGTACCTGAACAGGGCTCCGCGAAGACCGATTCTCACGTGTCCGAGTCGTGTCGGAGTCCTGTGTCCGTGTCCTGTGTCGCGTTTTAGGTTCTAGGGTTTCTGCTCGTTGCTGGGCCGTCGTGGCTGGCCGGAGGAGGGCGAAGCAGGGTCTGGCAGCTGCGGGGTGGAGTCGCCAAAGTCGACGGAGTGCGGGGAGGCGTAGCCGGGGCTGCTGTTGCGCAGGCGGAGGAGATGTCGACAGGGGGTGGCTAGGGTTTGTGAGGAGATGTCGGGGACGACGGGGGGGATTCGGGAGGAGGAAGATGAGGTCGACGAGGAAGAGAGGAGAGGAGGTCGATGGGGCTGTGCTCGGAGCGTGGTGAGGTGGTGAGGATCGGGGATGAAGCCGAGGGTGTTCGGGGCTAGGGCTAGGTCGTTCTGGGAGGAGGAGGAGAGTCGAGCGGCGGCTGGCGGCTCGTGGCGGGTCTAGGGCGGAGCCAGGGGGTCGGGTTAGGGCGGAGCTAGTTCGTCGAGGGTGGAGAAAGTTGCAGCGGGCGGCGGGCTTGGGGAGGTGCTGGTGGGGATAGGTTCGTCGGGATCAGGCGGTGCGACGGCGGAGGTGGAAAGGGAAGGCTGCGGGCTGAGGCGGAGGGACGGTCGACGAGAGTGGCTGTGGGTTGGCGGAGGCTAGGTGTCGATGAGGCTGAGGAGATTGGGGAGTCGAGGGTTCAGCGGGTGGCCGAGGAAGAGGACGGCGCCGGAGCTGGGGGAAGGCGACGGAGAATTTAGGGTTTTGCGGCGGCGGCACAGAAGTCGAGGCGTCCTTTTATAGGTGCGCCGCCGCGGAGTCGAGGCCGAGGAGAATTAGGGTTTCTGAGATTTGTTAACGGGTTTCGGGTCGGGTTTGATTCGGATCCGACCCGACCCGACCCATTAAGAAATCGGTTTGGTTCGAGTTTGGGTTTGGTTTGGTTCTGTTGGGTTTATTGAAATAAACCCGGTTTATTTAGGGGTTTGAATTGGTTTATTTTTAAATAGTTTTTAGGGCTTTAAATGGGTTTCCGGAGTCCAATAAATTCACCGAAAATTACCCTATGCTCGGTTTTCCATTTTATACCATAAAATATTATTTCCATAATATTTTAATATTAATTAATAGCAAGTAAAAATCATTTAATTAGAAAATACCTAGGTTTTATTGACAGAAAAAATCCCGAAAAATTCTAGAAAAATTCTTGAAAAAAATCAGGGGGCTTACATATATAATGGTTGCAGATACACTCAGAGTTGATAGATAGGATCAAGGCAGCCCAGTATGAGGATGTATCTCTAAGGAGCATCAGAGCTCAGGTGAGAGCAGGATTGGAGGATGATTTTACCATTGCTGAGGATGGTTCTTTGCGGCATGGTGTCAGATTATGTGTGCCTTATGGAAAGCTACGTGAGGAGGTATTGCAGGAAGCATATCGCTCTCAGTATTCCATGCTTCCAGGTTCCAACAATATGTATCGGGATATGCGAGAGAGTGTGTGGTGGTATGGCATGAAGAGAGAAGTGGCACAGTTTGTATCCAGATGCTTAGTGTGCCAGCAGGTGAACGCCGAGAGGCATAGGACATGTGGTTTACTTCAGCCATTACCTATTCCAGAGTAGAAGTGGGAGCACATTACTATGAATTTTGTGTTCGGACTTCCACAATCTGCAGGAAGGAAAGACGTAATTTGGGTCATCGTTGACAGGTTAACCAAGTTGGCCCACTTTTTGCCTTTCAATGTGGGTTTATCTATGGAGAAGATGGCAGAGATGTATATAAGGCAGATCTTCAGGATACATGGGGTTTCCGTCAGCATTGTCCCGGATCGGGATAGTCGTTTTACTTCTTATTTCTGGAGGAGTTTGCAGGCGAGTTTAGACATCCAGCTCAAGTTTAGTACTACATATCACCCCCAAACGGATGGGCAGTCAGAGACGACTATTCAGACTCTCGAGGATATACTACGCACCTGTGTACTAGATTTCAGGGGATCTTGGGAGGACCATCTCCATTTTGTAGAGTTTGCTTACAACAACAGCTACCAGGCTAGTATAGAGATATCACCATTTGAGGCTCTGTATGGTCGAAGATGTCGTACTCCCTTATCATGGGACGATATTGGAGAGAAAGCTTTGCTAGGTGTCACGTCCAAGTCCCAAAATACGTAGGACTAGGAATACGTAACATGCCAGCTATGCATTCGACCAGACTCTGGTCCGACTTGAATACATATAAGCTGTATTATAATGTTCACTATCTAAGTAATCAAGTAAATATAAATATCTATGCCTCAATCCACAATGAACATAATACACAAGAATGAGCTACATGTGCTAAAGTCAGTCGCCCAGTAATACACAAACTCGAATAGACTCGAGAAAGAGATATGAGTCTATAAAACTAGGCTACATCAGCAGATAAATAAATAATATAGATAAATAACCATAACTCCGGTAGATATGATATAAGTACCTGGTACCAATGCGGACAAGACAAGCAACTCCATCAGCAACTCCAAAGGCTCCATAACCGTCTAAGCTGCAAAAACTGGCAGGGGACCAGGTCCTCAGAGGGACGTAACAAGGTACAAAAAATAACATGCCAAAAGTAAAATAGTATAATGCCACATACTCAAGGGTAAACTAATGTAACCATCTAGGTGATATGCAAATGAGAGTATGGTATCGTACCCCAGGCTGGTACTCACGAAAGATCTCAATGGACACTTACGTATGTTAATAGTACGCTCAAGACTCCGTGTGGGGGAACCAGGAGGAAGATGTATATATAAAGTACTCACGAAAGATTCCAATGGACACTTCTGTATGCTAATAGTACACTCAAGGCTCCGTATTGGGGAACCAGGAGGAAGATGTATATATAAAGTACTCACAAAATATCCCAATGGACACTTTCGTATGCTAATAGTACACATAAATAATAATAGTAAAATATGTCCAGAGCATGATGAAGACTCTCCCCACCCAATGTAACCTTACATCTCATGTCCACGATGTCTCATGTCCATAACACGCAAGATTATAACCTCTAGCTAGTACAACGAGTCATAGTAATATCCATGTAATATGCAAGTCTCATGTCACGAATCCTGTAAGCCTATACAGAATCACCATGAATATCTCAGGAAAGATTTTGTCACGTGAAATAGTGTCAATTGTCCTACGGTGTGGCATACTTGGTAAAGCAAGCACTTAAAAATAAGATCGTGGAATCAACTCTCTAAGTGATGTTACTCGACTCCTCGTACGACGTTGACACCAGAATCTTGTTTGGACTCTAAGCAACGTCTCACGGTCCTAGGATAAACACACACATCAACCATATAAAATAACTATAATAACTAAATAATATAATAAAGATAATGAACTGTGATACATCATGGCAAGGTACACTTGCCTGGATTCTGAACTTCGTCAACTACTCCTGGAAAAGTAGAATCTGCACGTACACCTCCGGATGCTGAAACAAACATCACCATTGTTCTCATAATACTAGAAATAGCTAGGATTGACTACCCATAAGTCCAATTTGGACATAGGAGCAAAATTGACAGTTTTGGGTCAAAACGGGGTCCACATGTGGCCCACTTTGCACCGTAAAATATGCCAAAGATAAAGTTCTCCAAATTCATCCTACTCAGTGTCTACAAGTCCAGAACAACGATAAGAACCCAACGGAACGTCCAGAACTGGATTTCGATGAGCCGATCACGAAATCGCCTATTATGTGGAACCATGGGGCCCACAAAATAATGTTTCGTCAACGTCCTCAGAATTGAACCAAACTTGGGTCAAAGGACCAGCGTAACACTGTGAATCCGATGGCATAAGTTTTGTTACGAAATGACAAGAACACACAAAGTTACGATGAGTGTCAGAACAGGTCGATATGATATTTTTTGGCGGATACGCGTTAATTCCGGTGTGCACGCACATCCAAATCAAGTTCCGCAAAATCCTACCCGTCCGTGTTTACATTATGCGTCTTTCGGTGCAATTCGCACATGACGAAGTCACCTCATTTGGCGGGTCGTACCCTGTATCGCGAGAAATTAGGTATTTTAAAAATAAGTTTTTGGTCATTTTGGAACAAGAATAATTTAACCATTAAAGCAAACTAATAAAAACTAAAAGAATAGTAAAAATCATGGTTATATTATGAAGAAGTCCCTTCAATTATTTTTTGAAAATAATTAACGAGTTGTTGGCAAATTGGACATGAACAGGGGCACTTGGACTAAAATTCTGAACTGTTTTCGAACAGTTTTTCGGCCAACTTTCGGTCGATTTTTCGATCAAACAGGGGTGCCTAAATTCGTTCAACTTGAAGAAAATCCTAGAGGGTTAGGTTGTGAATATACCAACGAAGACGGGGTACAAAACGAATCAGTGAGGAGGTCGGGAGCTTCATGCGAAGGGGCCACAAAGCTGCTGCTGTGCGTGTTGCCGCTGCTGATGCCGCTGCCGGCCGCGCTCCGGCGCTGTGGCGTGGCGGGGGTCGATGGCGGTCGGCGGTTGGCGGTGGCTTACAGCGGTGGTCGGGGTGGCGTGGGTGATGGGGTGGGATTAGGGTAGGGTTTAGGTTTTGTTATATGTATGCATATACATATGATATATATATATATATATATATATATATATATATATATATATATATATATATATATATATATATATATATATATATATGTATGTATATGTAACTGGTGGGGGAAACTTACATGGGTTCAGTTTGGGATAGGTTTAGCGGGTAGGGTCTGGGTTTAGCGGGTAATGGGTTTGGGTTTAGTATTTTAGGGTTTTAATTCTTTTATTTCTTTATATATATATATATATATATATATATATATATATATATATATATATATATATATATATATATATATATATATATATATATGTGGATATGGATATTTTAAAAATAGTTTTGGACCTCAATAAATTCCAGAAAAATTATACAATATACTACTAATAGTTGTACACCAAAAAAAAAATATTTTGCACAATATTAATAATTAATTAATTACACATAATTATAAATCTATAAATATTATATATTATAATTAGCTAAAAAAATAAAAAATTCTCTTAATCATAATAATTTTATAATACCAATTTAATAATTTAAAATTTAATTTTAAAAATCAGGGTGCTTACACTAGGGCCAGAAATGGTTGTGGATGCAGCAGAGAAGGTTAAGTTGATCAGAGACAGACTTCGAGTGGTGCAGGACAAACAACGACATTGGGCCGGTAGCTACCGGAGACCTTTGGAGTTTGAGGTATAGTTTTAAATTTTGTTTTGTGCTTGATATTGGTTGTTTGTTATAGATTAAGTTCTTAAGGTTGTGTTTTGTTCTAAGTTGGTGGTTTGGCGTTTCTAAGGATTTCTTCGACACGAGGCACGGTTCGTTTCGGTGGAGGCAGGAAGCTTAGTCCACGATTCATCGGATCTTTCACTATTCTCGAGATGGTCGGTGTAGTTGCTTACAGACTAGACTTGCCACCTGCATTAGAGAGAGTGCACAACGTGTTTCACGTGTCGCAGTTGAGACGGTATATAGCAGATCCTAGTCACGTGTTGGATCACTCAGAGATAGAGGTGGGTCCTACTCTTAGCTATCCAGAGCCGCCAGTTGAGATTCTAGATCGGAGAGAGAATATTCTAAGGAACCAGACTATTTCCTTGGTACGCATCACATGGAGGCATCACTCTCTGGGGGAGTCTACTTGGGAGAGGAAGGATGAAATACGATAGCGTTACCCATATTTCTTCATGAAAAGCCCCAAGGGGTATTGTGGACATTTTATAGTAGATTGGGGAAGGGGCCAAGTGGCCGGCCTAGTATTAGAATGGAGGGAAAATTCTCTCTCTTCATTTTTTATTTCAAATCTAGATATAGAATTTTTCTCTTCCAAATTTCTTCATCCCCACATCAAATTTTACCCAAATTTCTTCCTAATTTCTTCCTTAATCATCATTGGAGGCTATTAGAGAAATGATCTATAATGAGAAAGTAATGATCTATAAGGAGGAGCAAGGATCTACAAGCTGGAGGCTCTTGACACTCAATTTAGAGGTTTCATTGGAAATCCATCTCCCAATAGGTACAATTCAGTTTTTCTCCTCTAATTAGACTCTAAATTTGTATTTTAATCATTAGGAACCACCCTGTGTACTAAGGCTACCCATAGGAATTGAAATTAGGTTCATAGGAGGCCTATGGAGAAAGTTATGTGGTGTTTTGTGTCAATTTTGGGAGAATTTTGAGATTGGCACATCATGTGTTTGTCAATAGGTTAATTAGACCAAATTAACATTGGTTGTGTGTGGCTAGTTCCGTATCCATAATTGGATACGTCAAGGCCGTATCCCGACAATTTGGAGATACGGGTTGATTTGGGGATTTTCTTCCGACACGGGGGTTTGAGTATGTCATATTTTAACACGGGCACGTAGATGAGTAGCTAGCTCTTCGGGTTGTTCATAATTATGATTTTAGACTTATCTCTGTCCTTCGGGATACGTTTGGTTGTATATTGGAGCCGTATCGTAAGTGTATCATAGATCTAGTGTGATATGGGTGCGGTGTACTACACGTGTTTGTTTTTTTGTAATTCAATTCAAATTACCCTGGTTATAGATATTATAATATTGTAATTATAATTATTATGTGAGATATATGTATATATATATTAATATGTATGTTTTATAATTCTTGTTGATGTGTTGTGATCATGGGAGAGTAGGAGTTTATGTGCATCTCTAGTATGGTTATAGGTATATATATATGTATAGTAATATTGTGGTTATACACACACACACACACACACATATGTGTGTGTGTGTGTGTGTGTGTGTGTGTGTGTGTGTGTGTGTGTGTGTGTGTGTGTGTGTGTGTGTGTAGATGTGTGTACATGTGTATATATGTATGTAAGCTAGAGGGGAGAAGAAAGCAGTAAAAAATAGTGAGAATAAGCAGTGATAAGCAGGCCATAAGCACTGAAAAGCAGCAGTAGAAGCAAAAGCAGAAGCAACAAGCCGCAGCAGAAGCAGCGGCAGTAAGTAGCGGCAGCAGAAGTAGAAGCTGTAAGTAGCAACGGCAGAAGCAGAAAGCAGCTGCGACAGCAGTGATAAGCTGTAGCGACAACATCGATAAGCAGCAGCAGTTGCAATAAGCTAGTTAGCTTATTTTGATAAGCTAGTAAGTTAGTATATATATATATATATATATATATATATAATATATATATACTAACTTATTAACAATATATACATATGCTAGTTAGTTTATATTGATAAGCTACTAGGTTATGTATCTATTGTTAATAAGTTAGTATATATATATATATATATATATATATATATATATATATATATATATATATATATATATATATATATATATATATAAGTACTAGTTAGCATTGGTTAGTATTATTTCTATATTACCTTGAGATACACCAAGGTAATGAGAGTTGAGATATCTTGGGTGCGGGTATTGAATATCCGAAGGGGTATATTAGTATATAGTTTAGTATAGTATTGTTATAAGTTAAAATGCATATTAATGTATAGTGGGATGTATGGATAGTTAGTTATATGTTAGATGTTGAATTACCTTGTGATACCAAGGTAATGTCAATGTATTGGTTTATACTCAAGGTATTGGGTTTGAGTATCAAGATTGTGTGTAGGTGGTGAGATACCGCTTTTAGTTCAAAGCCATGGTATCCACTTAGCATTAGTTTAGCTAGGAGCGATATATATTTTGTCTTGTATATATATATTATAATATTTGCATATCTAATAAATTATGTATCTTATGATACGGTATTTTGTTGGTTTCCTAGTATCATAGTATAGCTAGTATAGTCTAATTACATAGTATATGGACTCATACAACCTAGAAATAGCTAGTTGGTCCAAGTTTGACTAGTTTGACCTAGAGTTGACCTAGTTTGACTGTTTTGACTTAGAAATGGCTTTATGACCTAGAAGTTGACTATTTTAACTTATTTTTATTCTAAAATCTTGTATTGATGTAATATTCAATATTTAGGTCTCTGAGGCACCGTACCGGACATCTTTGATACTGTTCATCGGATTTCAGGCAAGTACATTCTCTGATAGTTTCTCATTTATGATATTCTCTATGTCTCTTGTATTTAGTGTAGATATTCTTGATTTCTTCACACAATGGTTACACGGATTGGTATATCCAGATCTCTTCATGAGATATTATTCTTTGGTATTAATGGTGTATCTTGTGTAAGCCTTGTTTTTTAGTTCTTCTTGTAAAATACATATATTTATTCATGAGAAGATTAACGCCCTTTTTGTGGAATCCCGTGTCATAATGTACCATGGTTGGATCCACTATACCAGTCGGGGATGGAGAGTATTTAGTGTAGATATGTGATCATACCCTCCTTGTGCATGTCTTGTTCCTTGATTAGTGTTAATTATACACCGCACGTATGATTAACTAGGCCATTATTCTTGTACAAGTTTCCAAGCTGATCATATGTTAAAGATGGTACTCACTCAATTAGTAGTAGTATTCCTTGTTCATTCCTATGATGCCCATTCTTTTATTTATTTTCAGTATTCCTATATTGCATATCTCTTGTACCTTTATATTGCATCTTGTATATTCGCTCTATTTACTATTGCATATTTTATATCATTTATTAGAACTGCTGTTAGAGATGTACTTTGTGTCACGCCCCAGTCCCAAAATACCGAGGGACTAGACACGTGGCAATGGCCAGCAGCACACACCGATGGGCAGACCCAATTTAATGGACGCATCAGGGTATACTTAAGCTGTAAAACAACAATATGGAAATGGAACTAATCTCATCCATATAAATAAATATAATCAATATCACAAATATAAATCAACAACAAGTCTCAATAAAATATATCTCGGGGAACAACCCGATGATAAGTCTGATACAATAGTCAAGAGACAAGAATAAATAGTATAACAACAACAAATATTGAGTATAGGTAAAGCAGATACTCAGGAGAAATCCTCGGCGATTACCTCGTCCTCGGGTTCTGTAAAACCCCATATTTTAAATATTTTATTTATTTATTTATTTATTTAGTTATTTATTTATTTATATTATTTTGTAGTTATTTAGATAATATATACGCAATGGGTTAATTACCTAGATAATTATACATTTAGAATTGTTGTACAAAAACCTATTATTTTATTTTAGGAATAATTTTAGAGGGGTGATAGAATTTGTAGAATTGTATTAGGTACTAATGTATTTTTATAAACCTTAAAATATATGTAAATAATATATAGTCATAATAATAATAAGTGTAATAATAATAATAATAATAATAATAATAATAATTTTATTATTATTAGTAGTAGTAATAATAATAATGTAATTTAAATAAGAAAAGGAATAATAGAAGAAGAAGAAAAGAAAATAGAATAAAATAAGGAAAAAGAAAACGAAAAGAAATAGAAAAGAAAGAAGTATAAAAGAAAAAGGAAAAGAAATAGAAAAGAAAGAAGTATAAAAGAAAAGGAAAGAGGAAAAGAAAAAGAAAAAGAAAAAGAAAAAAAATTAAAAACCTAAACAGTACTACCCTTCCCCGCCCCCTCGCGCTGTGCACAGAACCCTCACCCGCGAGATCCCTCACCCGCCCGCTTCTCTCTCGCTTTTTCTATATATATTAGATTAATTTGACTAAGCCCTAACCCTAGCTACGCCAACACCGCCACCGCTGACCCTGCACCGACCATCGCCACCGGAGACCGCCGCAACCAGCCGGAGTAGCCGTCGTCGTTCGCGTCGCGTCCGCACAAGCGTGCGCCGCGCAGGATCTGAACAGCAGCATACCCTGTTCCCGTGCTGATTCCCGCCTCCACGCTCGACCAAACTCGATCCCGTCTTCACCGGTATGATTCCCACTTATCCCTCTCTAAATCTCATAGAATAGTTTTCATCGTGCAGCGCACAAACCTAGGTAAAAATCGACGCCAAGTCGAAGAAAAATGACCATTTTTATATTTCAAAAAATTTATTTGCGATGACCCATGTTCACGGAATCGTATCTCCCACCACAAAGATCTGAATTTGGTTTTTCTTTTTGGTATGCGAAGACCACTTAACCTAGTTTATTTTCTGTCAAATACAATAATTTATTAACTACTGTGTGTAGAACTAAATTAGTTAGAAAACCCTGAAAACCTACTTTTTTCCAAATTCCAGAAATTATGATACGGAGCGCGCCCCGCCAAACGGGACCGCCCAGTCGTGTACCAAGTACACCAAAAGGTGCGCGCGGTATACCCAGACGTGTGGGTTTTCGCAAAAACTGATTTGGACGCGTGTGCGCATCGGAATCAGCCCGTATCCGCAAAAAATCTCCTATATCACAACTTTTACAAAAGCCCTGCACATTTAGTGCACGTTCGTCAGAATGCAACAAAACTTGTGTCACTGGACTCGTGGTAACACGCTGGTCATGTGACCCAAGTTTCACGCAATTCTGAGACAGTTGACCAAGCCGCCTAATTGTGGGCCCTACGGTTGACTTTTTGGGCGAAATTATGTTCGGCTCACCGAAATCCAAAACTGGATGTACCGTTGAGTTCGTATTGACGTTTAGAATTGGTTTGACCTATAATTTTGTCCCATTTAAAGACCTTTACCCCTGGCACGCTTTTCGGTGCAAAGTGGGCCACATATGGTCCCCGCTCTGACTCGAAATTACTGTTTTGCCCCTGTGTCCAAATTGGATCAAAGGGTAGTATTTTTTAGCTATCTCGCTTATTTTAGAAACGTTGGTGATATTTATTTCAGCGTCCGGAGACGTTCATTCTGAGGCCGTAGTTTCTGACTCTTGGTGTTGACATCGGGATATTATATTTTGCAGCTTTCTTGCCAGGCAATTATACCTTGCCAAATTATTTACAGTACTTTGTATGCTATTTATATTTATGTTTATCCATTGCCTGTGTAGTTCGTTCAGTTATATTCATTGCATGTGTAGTTCGTTTAGTCATTACTATATGTATTAGATATGTTGACACACACTTGACACCTAGTATCATGAGAGGACAATCATTAGGCGTATGGGCTTTTAACCACTCTAGTAAACCATAGTATATAGCTCGCACTACGGGCGTGTGTCGCGCTGGTCGCTACCCCCCACGGTATGTCGATTTCTGGAGTCTCGCTGGTCGCTACCCCCACGATATATCAATTTCTGATGTCCACTGACGTGTGTGTGAGTTGTGAGATTTAGATCGAGTAGCCTACCCTTGCCCATACGTCAAAAAGTTGTCCTCATTTGCATTCATATAGATTGTCTTGTATAGCGTACTTATATATTTTCAAACATTATGCATGTTTACTGTATTCAATTGGCTTGCTTCTATGTATCTTGTTATGTCCCTCTGAGGACCTGGTCCCTTGCCAGGTATAGACGATCAGGATATCCGCAGGAGTACGGGCCTGGACCTGACGCATTATTTTCTGCCGATGAGGTCTTACCTTCTGAGCATCTTTGATTATATCTAGCGATGGATCTTCTTAGCTGATACACTTCTTCCATCACATTATTCTATATTGGAGATTTTATACTCCTCTCTCATTTTAGTTTCGGATATAGTCTTTGGTAGTGGATTTGTCTCCACCCGACTATCATTTATGGATTATTCGGACTCATTATTCTAGTTTAGTTATTTCTTTTCTATGACTTGTTGTGTGGATGAGATTAGTACTTTTGTGACTTGTGATAATATATATACCACATGTGAGTTTATATTCATATTACAGCGTACGTGTGTATCATGGTATCCATATATTGGAGTTGCCATATACATACGGCTGGCATGCTTACGTGTTCCTAGTCCTACGTATTTTGGGACTGAGGCGTGACATATTTTTGTGGTGGCCCATCCAGGTCGAGTTTGCCGTTTCGGTTATGTAACTGTACCTAGCGGGCCTGCACCTAGGATTAGAATTTTAGGTCTCATCCACACTTGACTATAACTTACCTTCCTTCCAACATGTCCTACTTAAGTGCTTGTATCCTGCTTGATTTATGTACTCTTCCTAATCCTCCGTCCATCTCTTGCAGAGAGATAAACTTGCATAACGGACAAGCTGCCACCGGGGACAACACGTCTCCAGGGGTCAATGGTCAATCACCAGGAGAGGCCTCAACGACTCCTCTTCTTCCGGGACCGGATGGACTGACTAGCAATCCAATTCCATCAACTCCTTCCGCGATACCTAATGGGACTATTCCAATTCCACTAGCACCACAGGATATCCAGACACAGCTGTTCCAATTCTTCCAGATGATAATGCAGGAACAACGTCAGCAGACAGCCGCACAGGCTGCAGAGCAGAGGCTAGAATTTCTGGCAGCACTTAAGAGAATGGTCGCACTAGTCCCTGTACCAGCCCAGGCACTAGTTTTAATACCACAAGCTCGGATTGGTTCAGTCAAGGACTTTGTGCAAATGGGCCCTAAGCCATATAAAGGCAATGAGAGTCCAGAGGAGACCACGAACTGGATTGCCAATACCAAGAAGTTGTTAGAAGCATCACAACTACCTACAGAACTATGGATGATAGGCATAAGGACTCAGCTAGAGGGTAACGCGCATCACTGGTGGGAATCAATGGAGCGCCAGTTGGGTACGCGTCAGACTTGGGAACAATTCTTGGAGTGCTTTGAGACAAAGTACTTCTCGGACACTGAAAGGGATGCATTGTACGATCAGTTCCTCCATCTGGAGCAGGGGAACAAGACAGTTGATGAGTATGACACAGAGTTTAGCCGCCTCAGTAAGTATGGCACCGTCCTAATACCTAATGACTTGGAGAAGGCTAAAAGGTTTAACCGTGGGCTGACTCAGGAGCTCCAACACTACACTAGCTCACAGTCCCGGATCTCTTATGCCGAGTTATTGACAGAGGCCAGAATCCAGGAGACCATCAGCAAGGAAAACAAAAATCAACAGAGAAGTCACCAAGGACCAGTAAGGACGTAGTAAGGAGGACCCATTTGACACCCTTTGACGTGCCAACAACCAGATAGTGTCGTACCATATCCAACCAAGGACCCCCGTACTTGTCACTTTTGTGGTAAGATAGGTCATATTCATAGAGACTGTCATCGTCGATTGGGGCTGTGCATGATATGTGGATCAAATCACCATCAAACCCGAAGATGTCCTCAACAGAACCAGAGGCCTATGGCATTAGAATCAGGAACACCGCATACACTGTAAACCCCCTGAATTTTTTAAAATTATTAAATCTTGGATTTTTCCCAATTTTCTGGAATTTTCTGGGAATTTTCTGAAATTAAAATCAAGGTTCTTAATTATTAAATGATTTTTAATTATTAATAAATAATATTAAAATATTATGGAAATAACTTTTTGGGTGTAAAATGAAAAACTGGACTTAGGAAAAATTTTCTGGATTTTTCTGGGCCTCAGACCTATTTTTAAATGCCTAAAAACTATTTTAGTTAATTAATTATTTAATTAACTGATTTTTATTATTTATATTTATTATTATTATTAATATTTTTTTTTTCTTCCTTGGGCCGGCCCGGCCCAGTGGACCGGCCCAGCAGCAGCCCAGCCCAACCCTTCCTATCGGGTCGGGTCGGGTTGGTCAAACCCGAACCCGCCTACCCGACCCGCTGACCCATTCTCCCCCACCCTCTCCCCACGATCGGGTCAGCCACCGGCGCCGCGTTTCTCGCCGCTCCGGCCGGCCACTCGGCGCCCCGCAGCGCCGACCTCCCCGCTTTTTCCTCCCCCTCTCGCCGCCTAGCTCGGCCCCCTAACCGCCCCTCTCCCCTATAAATGGCCCCCGAGCACACTCCCCTCCGGCCACCACCTAACCCTAACCCTACTCTCCCCCGTACCCCTCCGACGACCTTCGAGAACCACCGCCCCCCCTCAGACCAGCGTCGCCGCCGCCACCAGCGCGCCGAGAGCCGCCCGAGCCGGCCTCCTCCTCCTCCCCGCAGCGCTGAGCAGCAGCAGCAGCTGAGGCGAACCCCGCCGCTGCTCCGGCCGCCTCCGGCCCCTGCGCCGCCTCCGCCCAACCTCGCCAGCGCCATCTCCGGCGAAGCCCCTCTGCCCCCAGCCCTCTCCGGCGATCCTCCGGCCACAGCAGCATCCACAAAACCCTAACCCTAGTTCGATCCGCGTGTCCGACACGTGTCGGACTCGGTTCGACCCCGGTTTTTGGGTCCCCTTCAGGTACTCGTAACTTTTTGCTCGTAGCTCCGTTTTTGTTTCCGGAAATTGCGTTGTGAAGCCTGTATGACCCTCTCGGTGCCCGGACAAACCGCTCGGGGCATCGCGTCCTGTGGTGATCGCACACCGCGATCCAAAAACAGGAAAAACCAGACCCTGTTTCACCCCGGAACTGAGTATGCCCCACCAAACGGGATGACTTGGTCGTGTACGATCTTCACAAATACGTGTGCGTCGTCGATACGGACGTGTGAGATTTTGTGAAAGCTGATTCGGGTGTGCGTGCACACCGAAATCAACGCGTATCCACGGACATCGTCCCGTATCTGACTTTTCTGCAATTTGCCCTAACTTCTTGTACACTCGTCAGATCGAGACGAAACTTGCGCCATCGGACTCGTAGCGATACGCTGGTCTTGTGGGTCAAGTTTGGTTCGATTCTAAGAACGTTGACGAAATCGCGTGTCGTGGGCCCCACAGGCCCCGCTAAACGGGCGATTTTGTGATCGGCTCATCGGAATCCAAATTTGGAAGTTCCGTTGGGTTTGTATCAGCGTTCCTGACCTGTTGACACTAAGTTTGGTGAATTTGGAGACCGTTGACCCGGACACATTTTTTGGTGCAAAGCGGGCCCATCGGCGGACCCCGTTTTGACCCGAAACTGTCATTTTTGTCCTTGTCTCCAAATTGGACCCAAGGACAGGCATTTCTAGCTATTTGACATCTTCTGAGCGTGATGGTAATATCTATTTCAGCTTTTGGACTCATCTCTGGATAATTTCCCCAAGAACAATTAATCAGATCCAAACAACAAGTAAGTACCTGCACTTCAAGTTAAATCTTTATATTATGATAATTAATTCCCTGCTTTACTAGTATCCTTGATGATTACACCTAGCATTAGGAATGCTGGATTTCATGTCTTGAATATTTGGAGTTCATGTCTTGTTTTTCATGTCGGGTGGGAGAATACTAGGAGGCATGTAGTTTACCCTTTCCCCTGCCATGTTTAATAGCTGTTGGTACGCGACTGTACCTCAGCCGGATCTCGATTTTCCCTATTTAATAGCCGTTTATGATGGCCGGATTAGCCTTATAAACCCCTACATGCCAACTATGTATTCTAAAACAAACACAAGTTCACACAGATAGCTTCTGGTCTTGTTATAGTTCTTGTTGACTGTTGTAGTTTCATTTCATGTCTCATTTATTTCTGTTTTCTCCTATTCCTGTTTATAGTTTTAACTCTGAGATATTAATATTCTTCTATGCAATTTCTCATTATTGATACTCAATTTAATTGTCATAAATATTTAGTTTAATCTTGTTGTGCACTGTGTACTTTGCTCCTTTCCTGACTGGATCCGTTGATTTAGGCGATGATGAGGACCTTGCCCCTACATATTATGGTCCCTATGAGGGTACAGATGATACTTATGAGGAGCCAGATCCCACCCAGGAGACCCCTGCTGCAGAGTAGATAGCAGTAGCTATTTTTATTTATTGCTCTTATCTTAGTAATCGGGTTTGTCCCCGATTTTATTCTGATTTCTGTACTAAACATTTGAATCTGTTGTCACATTTAGTTCATCTGAAATCTTAAGTATCTGTTTCTCATTATTATCTTGCCTATGTTATTTGTGAATGAGCTAGATTAGTTAAATGTGGATTTGACCTAGACAGCGTACTACCGCCGACTCTGCGGCGTAGGCTGGACGTACCCACGCACTCGTGTCCGAATTTCCGGGTGCGGGTCGTGACATATTTTTATGGTGGCCCATGCAGGTCCTATCCTTAAATAGGGTAATACCCTAGGACAGGGTATGGAATAAGATTGAGGATTCTAGGAAAAGCTCATTCACAGTATAGTGTCCTTATTTTAATTCTTGATATCATTTCTGCTCAATTTTTCTATCGCCCTTGATTTCCAAGTAATCTATTCTGATCTTCCTATCCCTTAATCTTTCAGAATGGTCCAGACAAGGAACACAGTAGGAGGCACATCAGAACCAGCTGAGCAGAATGTGCCCGGGACTCTTGCACTCCCGTCGCCTCCATCTGTTCCGGCAGTTACTCTGCATGGGGCACAGCTACTTGGAGTGTTCCAGGGACTGGTGGAATCCCAGAAAGAACAGACTGCACTTCTGCAGACCAGCCTCTCAGAAGCTCTTAGGTCCCAGGAGTCGCCACTCAAGAGGCCAGGGAGTGCCAAAGACTTCAAGAATCTTAGGCCCCTAGAATTCTACAGAACTGAGGGCATTCTCTATGCCGATGAGTGGATAGAGAATGTCGAGAGACTCCTGAAGACTGCTCGGGTTCCTGATGATCTCAAAGTGGAGTCCGCAAGCCTGCAACTGTTCGCCATAGCTCGAACCTGGTTCAGAGATGAACCCCAACTATCTGCTCCTGACCTCACCTGGGAGGACTTCAAGAGGCTATTCAAGGAAAAATTCTACCACGAAGTGGCTCGGGAAGCTCTCGAAAGCCAATTCGAGAGACTGGAACAAGGTAACCTGTCTGTTGATGAGTATACTGCTGAATTTAGCAGGTTAAGCCACTTTGCGGAGTACATGGTTCGTACCCCGGAGGACAGAGCCCGTAGATTCAAGAAGGGACTGTCTCCGGATATTCGCCTTGCTGTCACCACCAGCCGAGCTCGCACCTATGAGGAAATCTTGAGCGTGGCACAAGGCGTTGAGAGAGACATGGGGCATAAACTAAAGCGAGAGAGAGATACCGAAAATGCGGGACCCAACAAACGTCCTTTTCAACAACAACAACAGCAGAGGGCCCCGCAGCAAACTTAGCGTCCTCTCCCTCGAGCTCCAGCACCCCCACACCAGGCTCAAGGACAGAACCAACAAGCTGCTACTTGTAACTTTTGCCAAAAACCAGGTCATACTTGGCAAGTCTGCAGGAAGAGGCTAGGTGCCTGCCTCTACTGCGGCTCAGCAGCATATCAAATGAGGGACTGTCCAGCTGCTCAAGGATGCACCGCTGCACCCAAGGCTCCAGTCCAGGCCAGGGCCCCAGTAGCACAACAGAGGGGACCCCCGCTTCCAACACAACAATAACGCTTTGCTCAGCACCAACAGCAGCAACAGAGGGGTGCACCGCAGCAAGGCCGTGCTTATGCAATGACTCTGGAAGAAGCTGAAGCCACAGCAGACGTGATCACAGGTTCTGTGCTTATAAATTTAATACCAGCTATTACTTTATTTGACTCTGGAGCTTCACATTCATTCATGTCAGTAGATTTCCTTATGAAGCATAGCTTAATCACTAAACTCCTTAGGAATTGTTATAAGATCATTACCGGTGGAGGAATTATCCCGGTTAGTGATGCCTGTAACAATTGTCCTATTACATTATGTGGAAGAGAACTGTATGCTAGGCTACTCGTAATGCCAGTTCCTAGTTTTGATATTATACTGGGTATGGATTGGTTGAGTCAACATCATGTCACTATAGACTGCCACAGAGGTAGTGTAATCTTCAGGCCCCCTGGCAAGCCAGAATTTGAATTTGCTAGAGGTTCTAGAGAAATGGGTAGTAACAAAATTTGTGGAGCCCTAGTAACAGAAGAATTGCCGCTACCTATCATCTCTGAATATCTTGATATCTTCCCTGAGGATCTCCCAGGCTTACCCCCAGACCGAGAAGTTGAATTCTCTATTGACTTAGTGCCAGGAGCAGCACCAGTATCTCAAAATCCCTACAGAATCAACAAGAAGGAGATAATAGAACTAAATAAACAAATCAAAGAGCTAGAAGACAAATATTTCATTAGGTCTAGTGTCTCACCCTGGGGAGCTCCAGTATTATTTGTGCCCAAGAAGGACGGAACATCCCGAATGTGTATTGACTATAGGGCCTTGAATGCCTTAACAATTAAGAATAAATATCCCCTACCCAGGATAGATGACTTATTTGATCAGTTAAGTGGAGCTCGGGTATTTTCAAAGATTGATTTGAGGTCTGGTTACCACCAGGTAAGGGTGAGAAAGAAAGACATCCCTAAAACTGCTTTCAATACCCGGAACGGACACTACGAATTCTTAGTAATGACGTTCGGGTTGACGAATGCACCAGCAATTTTTATGAACTTGATGAACAGAGTCTTTCAGCAATATCTAGATAAATTTGTGGTGGTCTTTATTGATGATATTTTGATCTACTCCAAGACCCCCGAAGAACATGAAGAACATTTGAGGTTAGCATTGGAGACTTTGAGGAAGGAAAAACTTTATGGAAAATTATCTAAATGTGCATTCTTCCTAGACAAAGTAGAATTCTTGGGACATGTTGTGACTGGAGATGGAATAGCAGTAGATCCTAAGAAGATAGCGGCAGTAGAATCATGGCCCACTCCAGACTCTGTAGCAGAGATTAGAAGCTTCCTGGGACTAGCTGGCTACTATCGGAAGTTTGTGAAGGACTTTGCTAGAATTACTGAACCCATGACAAAATTAACAAGGAAGGATGAAGAGTTCACCTGGACTGATGAATGTCAGCATGCTTTTGAAGAATTGAAGAAAAGGCTGACTACTACCCCTATTCTGACCTTACCTTCTGGAACCGGAGGATTCGCTATTTATAGTGATGCTTCTGGAAAAGGTCTAGGTTGTGTATTAGAGCAGAACAAGAAAGTAATAGCATATGCCTCTAGACAGCTTCGACCTCATGAAAAGAACTATCCAACTCATGATTTAGAACTGGCAGCTGTCATCTTTGCTCTTAAGCTATGGAAGCATTATCTTTATGGAGAAAGAGTGGAAATATTTACGGACCATAAAAGTCTAAAATATATCTTCACCTAGAAAGAGCTAAACATGAGGCAAAGAAGGTGGCTGGAACTAATGAAAAACTTTGATATCACCCTTCAATATCACCCTGGGAAGGCCAATGTTGTTGCTGATGCTCTAAGCAGATATCCTATGGCGATGTACTTGACTATGGACCGACACTTGCTCGAGGACTTGGAAAGTTTAGGTATTGAGGTAATTATCCCAGGAAAAGAAGGCCAAATGATGAACTTGCAGATTCAGTCTACTTTAATAGACAAGATCAAAGAGACTCAGTTTCAAGACGAAGGTCTGCGAAGCCTTCGAGGTCAAGTGCAAGCTGGATTAGTGGAAGATTTCAGAATTCATGAAGATGGATCACTGAGGCACGGAGATAGATTATGTGTACCTCAAGGAGACATAAGGGAAGAAATTATGCAAGAGGCGCACAGATCACAATACTCTATACATCCAGGAGCCAACAAGATGTACAAGGACCTGAGGACGCACGTTTGGTGGCATGGCATGAAAAGAGAAGTAGCCAGGTTCGTATCTCGTTGTTTAGTGTGCCAACAAGTCAAGGCAGAAAGACAAAGACCTGGAGGATTGCTTCAACCACTACCCATTCCAGAGTGGAAATGGGAACATATTACAATGGATTTTGTTTTCGGACTTTCAAGGACACCTAGTGGAAAGGATACAATTTGGGTGATAGTAGATAGACTGACCAAGTCCGCACATTTTCTACCTTTCAAAGTAGGGCTATCTACAGAGAAGCTGGCAGATTTATATATCAGACATATTGTTAGGTTGCATGGAGTTCCAGTAAGTATTGTCTCCGACCAAGATTCAAGATTCACCTCTCACTTCTGGAAGAGCTTACAAGCCAGTTTGGGGACTCAACTCAAATTCAGCACAGCTTATCATCCCCAAACCGATGGACAATCGGAACGTACAATCCAGACACTTGAAGATATGCTTCGTACATGTGTTCTGAATTTTGGAGGATCCTGGGAAGACTATCTACATCTTGTGGAGTTCTCTTATAATAACAGTTACCAAGCAAGTATTGAGATGACTCCATTTGAAGCTCTGTATGGACGAAGATGTCGTACCCCGCTATCATAGGACGACATTGGAGAAAGAGCCCTACTGGGACCAGAGATGGTGATCGATTCAACTGAGAAGGTAAAACAAATAAGGGAAAGACTTCAGGTGGCTCAAGACAGGCAACGACATTGGGCAAATAGCCACCGAAGGCCCTTGGAATTTGAGGTAATTAAATTTATAAAATTCAAGTTAATTTAAACATTATGATTATGCAACTAAGACTTGATTATGACTATATTTTAAGGTTGGAGAACTGGTATTCTTGAAGATTTCCCCGACACGTGGCACCATTAGGTTCAGAAGAAGTGGAAAACTCAGCCCAAGATTTATTGGACCTTTTGGCATACAGGAGAAAATCGGAGAAGTGGCATACCGAATGGCATTACCACCCTCTCTGGATGGAGTCCATAACGTCTTCCACGTATCGCAGCTGAGGAAATATATGTCAGATCCCAGCCATGTTTTGGATCACTCAGAGCTCGAAGTAGGCCCAAGTTTGACTTATCAAGAGCAACCCGTGGAGATACTGGATCGATCGGAGAAAGTTCTACGGAACCAGGTCATTTCCCTGGTTCGCGTAGCTTGGAAGCACCATTCTCCCGGCGAATCCACCTGGGAGCGAGAAGACGAGATTAGAGAGCGCTACCCTTATCTTTTTGAACCCTGAGGTATATTTTAATTCTCGGCCTTTCCTTTTCGTGCCATTATTATTCTTAAATTTTGAGGACGAAATTTTTATAAGTTAGGTAGGTTGTAACCCCCCTGAATTTTTCAAAATTATTAAATCTTGGATTTTTCCCAATTTTCTGGAATTTTCTGGGAATTTTCTGAAATTAAAATCAAGGTTCTTAATTATTAAATGATTTTTAATTGTTAATAAATAATATTAAAATATCATAGAAATAACTTTTTGGGTGTAAAATGAAAAACTGGACTTAGGGAAATTTTTCTGGATTTTTCTGGGCCTCAGACCTATTTTTAAATGCCTAAAAACTATTTTAGTTAATTAATTATTTAATTAACTGATTTTTATTATTTATATTTATTATTATTATTATTATATTTTTTTATTTTTATTTTATTTATTTCTTCCTTGGGCCGGCCCGGCCCAGTGGACCGGCCCAGCAGCAGCCCAGCCCAACCCTTCCTATCGGGTCGGGTCGGGTTGGTCAGACCCGAACCCGCCTACCCGACCCGCTGACCCATTCTCCCCCACCCTCTCCCCACGATCGGGTCAGCCGCCGGCGCCACGTTTCTCGCCTCTCCGGCCGGCCACGCGGCGCCCCGCAGCGCCGACCTCTCCGCTTTTTCCTCCCCCTCTCACCGCCTAGCTCGGCCCCCTAACCGCCCCTCTCCCCTATAAATGGCCCCCGAGCCCCTCCCTTCCGGCCACTACCTAACCCTAACCCTAACCCTACTCTCCGTCGTACCCCTCCGACGACCTTCGAGAATCGCCGCCCCCTCTCAGACCAGCGTTGCCGCCGCCACCAGTGTGCCGACAGCCGCCCGAGCCGACTCTTCCTCCTCCCCGCAGCGCTGAGCAGCAGCAGCAGCTGAGGCGAACCCCGCCGCTGCTCCGGCCGCCTCCGGCCCCTGCGCCGCCTTCGCCCAACCTCGCCAGCGCCGTCTCCGGCGAAGCCCCTCTGCCCCCAGCCCTCTCCGGCGATCCTCCGGCCACCGCAGCGTTCACAAAATCCTAACCCTAGTTCGATCCGCGTGTCCGACACGTGTCGGACTCGGTTCGACCCCGGTTTTCGGGTCCCCTTCAGGTACTCGTAACTTTTTGCTAGTAGCTCCGTTTTTGTTTTCGCAAATTGCGTTGCGAAGCCTGTATGACCCTCTCGGTGTCCGGACAAACCGCTCGGGGCATCGCGTCCTGTGGTGATCGCACACCGCGATCCAAAAACAGAAAAAACCAGACCCTGTTTCACCCCGGAACTGAGTACGCCCCGCCAAACGGGACGACTTGGTCGCGTACGGTCTTCACAGATACGTGCGCGTCGTCGATACGGACGTATAAGATTTTGCGGAAGCTGATTCGGGTGTGCGTGCACACCGGAATCAACGCGTATCCACGGACATCGTCCCGTATCCGACTTTTCTACAATTTGCCCTAACTTCTTGTACACTCGTCAGATCGAGACAAAACTTGCGCCATCGGACTCGTAGCGATATGCTGGTCCTGTGGGTCAAGTTTGGTTCGATTCTGAGAACGTTGACGAAATCGCGTGTCGTGGGCCCCACAGGCCCCGCTCGACGGGCGATTTTGTGATCGGCTCATCGGAATCCAAATCTGGAAGTTCCGTTGGGTTCGTATCAGTGTTCCTGACCTGTTGACACTAAGTTTGGTGAATTTGGAGACCGTTGACCCGGACACGTTTTTCGGTGCAAAGTGGGCCCACCAGCGGACCCCGTTTTGACCCAAAACTGTCGTTTTTGCCCTTGTCTCTAAATTGGACCCAAGGACAGGCGTTTCTAGCTATTTAACATCTTCTGAGCATGATGGTAATGTCTATTTCAGCTTTTGGACTCATCTCTAGATAATTTCTCCAAGAACAATTAATCAGATCCAAACAACAGGCAAGTACTTGCACTTCAAGTTAAATCTTTATATTATGATAATTAATTCCCTGATTTACTAGTACCCTTGATGATTACACCTAGCGTTAGGAATGCTGGATTTTATGTCTTAAATATTTGGAGTTCATGTCTTATTTTTCATGTCGGGTGGGAGAATACTAGGAGGCATGTAGTTTACCCTTTCCCCTGCCATGTTTAATAGCTGTTGGTACGCGACTGTACCTCAGCCGGATCTCGATTTTCCCTATTTAATAGCCGTTTATGATGGCCAAATTAGCCTTATAAACCCCTACATGCCAACTATGTATTCTAAAACAAACACAAGTTCACACAGATAGCTTCTGGTCTTGTTATAGTTCTTGCTGACTGTTGTAGTTTCATTTTCTGTCTCATTTATTTCTGTTTTCTTCTATTCCTGTTTATAGTTTTAACTCTGAGATATTGATGTTCTTCTATGCAATTTCTCATTATTGATACTCAATTTAATTGTCATAAATATTTAGTTTAATCTTGTTGTGCACTGTATACTTTGCTCCTTTCCTGACTGGATCCGTTGATTTAGGCGATGATGAGGACCTTGCCCCTACATATTATGGTCCCTATGAGGGTACAAATAATACTTATGAGGAGCCAGATCCCACCCAGGAGACCCCTGCTGCAGAGTAGATAGCAGTAGCTATTTTTATTTATTGCTCTTATCTTAGTAATCGGGTTTGTCCCCGATTTTATTCTGATTTCTGTACTAAACATTTGAATCTGTTGTCACATTTAGTTCATCTGAAATCTTAAGTATCTGTTTCTCATTATTATCTTGCCTATGTTATTTGTGAATGAGCTAGATTAGTTAAATATGGATTTGACCTAGACAGCGTACTACTGCCGACTCTGCGGCGTAGGCTGGACGTACCCACGCACTCGTGCCCGAATTTTCGGGTGCGGGTCGTGACATACACCCTCATGTATAGGAGACCAAGGGGACCCACCACTGCTTCTACAGTCTGCATAAATGGAGGAGGCTAGACCCCAGCTAAACAACCAAGGATAAGGCCAAGCACTCATTATGACAAATATGGGAGAGCAGACACAAGAAGCCGTAGATACAAGTATGACCTTTTAGTTATATTGTCATTGCATACTCATGACCCCATTATGACACAAGATCTTAGATGTACAAATAGAAGTAGAATTATATATATGGTAGTTTAGCAGTTATGAGGATATATTTCTATTCTATCCAGATGGCATACACGCGATGCTAATGGATGACATGAGTAGCAATAGTAATATTCGTTTCCTATCATCATCTCGCCCTCTTGGGTGGCTCGTCTTCACTTCTTCATCTATTCCGTATCTCATGCTTAACCCTTCCTATCATAGTCGTATCTTTTCGTGCCATTATGAATTGTTTGATTTATATCAACCACACCCTCATATTGTTAGTTAAAACATAAATGTGTTAGTAATGATTAATAACTAAGGATGAGTTCTTAATAATAACCCTTATGTATATGCACGATAGCAATAGTTGTATTCTCTTATTAATTTAACCCTTAAGTAGCATCATTTAGCCTAATAGAAATTTATTAGATTGTTTAAAATAGATCATACTCCTAATAGTTTTATAAAGTTAGTCAAGACCTTAAGTGCTTCCCTAAAAACTTAGACTATGCCTAGGAAAGAGTTGAAGTCACTTGTTACGAACTGATGACTATGACAAATCGCTGACGAGGTAGCGAAAGTTGCAGCCAGACGATTATGGTAGAGTAGTCAAATTACTTGCAGCCATACTGGCCAGGTGGCGTGGCAGTATTAGACTACGATACTTGACGGTTACGGGAAAAAGTCATAGTTATGAGATTCCAGACAGGTATCCCAAGATTCTCTACCCAATAAATATATTTGCCTTACAACCTAGACAATAGCTTCAAAAGACTTTGACTACTAGTAGAATTCTTGTAAGTTGGGTAGTGTAGATGAGTTAGAAATAGAATAGTGTATGGACAATAAATAAGGAAGTGTTAGAATGGCCGACCATGACCTTTAGGAAGCACTGCTAGATACCAATGTAGTGTAATAGCTATAGTGATTATTATGAATATGGGTTAGTGTCAATTTCGAGGACAAAATTTTTGTAAGTTTGGTAGAATGTAAAACTCCATATTTTTAAATATTTTATTTATTTAACTAATTAGTTATTTATTTATATTATTTCATAGTTATTTAGATAATATATACGTAGTGGGTTAATTACCTAGATAATTATACATTTAGAATTGTTGTACAAAAACCTATTATTTTATTTTAGGAATATTTTAGAGGGGTGATAGAATTTTGTAGAATTGTATTAGGTACTAATGTATTTTTATATACCTTAAAATATATGTAAATAATATATAGTCATAATAGTAATAAGTGTAATAATAATAACAATAATAATAATAATAATAATAATAATAATAATATTTTATTATTATTATTATTAGTAATAATAATAATGTAATTTAAATAAGAAAAAGAATAATAGAAGAAGAAAATAAAATAAAATAAAATAAGGAAAAAGAAAAGGAAAAGAAATAGAAAAGAAAAGAAAGAAGTATAAAAGAAATAGAAAAGAAAGAAGTATAAAAGAAAAGGAAAAAGGAAAAGAAAAAGAAAGAAAAAATTAAAAACCTAAACAGTACTACTCTTCCTCCCCCCGCGCTGTGCACAGAACCCTCACCCGCGAGATCCCTCACCCGCCCGCTTCTCTCTCGCTCTCTATATATATATTAGATTAATTTGACTAAGCCCTAACCCTAGCTACGCCAACACCGCCGCCGCTGACCCTGTGCCGACCGCCGCCACCGGAGACCGCCGCAACCCGCCGGGGTAGCCATCGTCGTTCGCGTCGCGTCCGCACAAGCGCGCGCCGCGGAGGATCTGAACAACAGCATACCCTGTTCCCGTACTGATTTCTGCCTCCACGTTCAACCAAACTCGACCCCGTCTTCACTGGTATGATCCCCACCTATCCCTCTCTAAATCCCGTAAATAGTTTTTATCGTGCAGCGTGCAAACCTAGGTAAAAATCGACGCCAAGTCAAAAAAACGACCATTTTTATATTTCAGAAAATCTATTTGCGATGACCTATGTTCACGGAATCGTATCTCCCACCACAGAGATCTGAATTCAGTTTTTTTTTGGTATGCGAAGACCACTTAACCAAGTTTATTTCTGTCAAATACAATAATTTATTAACTGCTGTGTGTAGAATTAAATTAGTTAAAAAACCCCGAAAACCTATTTTTTCTTAAATTTCAGAAATTGTGATACGGAGCGCGCCCTGCCAAACGAGACCGCCCCGTCGTGTACCAAGTGCACCAAAAAGTGCACGTGGTATACCCAGACGTGTGGGTTTTCGCAAAAACTTATTTGGACGCGTGTGCGCGTCGGAATCAGCCCGTATCCGTAGAAAATCTCCCGTGTCGTAACTTTTGCAAAAATCTTGCGCATTTAGTGCACGCTCATTAGAATGCGACGAACCTTGCACCACTGGACTCGTGGTAACACGCTGGTCCTGTGACCCAAGTTTTACGCAATTCTGAGACAGTTGACCAAACCACCTAATTACGGGCCCCACGGTTGACTTTTTGGACAAAATTGTGTCCGGCTCACCGGAATCCAAAATTGGACGTACCGTTGAGTTCGTATTGACGTTTAGAATTGGTTTGACCTATAATTTTGTCCCATTTAGTGACCTTTACCCCTGACACACTTTTTGGTGCAAAGTGGGCCACATGTGGACCCCGCTCTGACTCGAAATTACCGTTTTGCCCCTGGGTCCAAATTGGACGAAAGGGTAGTATTTTTTAGCTATCTCGCTTATTCTGAAAATGTTGGTGATGTTTATTTCAGCATCCGGAGACGTTCATTCTGAGGCCGTAGTTTCTGACTCTTGGTGTTGACATCGGAACATTATATTTTGCAGCTTTCTTGCTAAGCAATTATACCTTGCCAAATTATTTACAGTACTTTGCATGCTATTTATATTTCTGTTTATCCATTGCCTGTGTAGTTTGTTCAGTTATATTCATTGCATGTGTAGTTCGTTCAGTCATTACTATATGTATTAGATATGTTGACACGCACTTGACACCTAGTATCATGAGAGGACAATCATTAGGCATATGGGCTTTTAACCACTCTGGTAAATCGTAGTATATAGCTCGCACTACGGGCGTGTGTCGCGCTGGTCGCTACCCCCACGGTATATCGATTTCTGGAGTCTCGCTGGTCGCTACCCCCACGGTATATCGATTTCTGATGTCCACTGACGTGTGTGTGAGTTGTGAGATTTAGATGTAGTAGCCTACCCTTGCCCATACGTCGAAAAGTTGTCCTCATTTGCATTTATATAGATTGTCTTGTACAGTGTACTTATATATTTTCTAACATTATGCATGTTTACTGTATTCAATTGGCTTGCTTCTATGTATCTTGTTATGTCCCTCTGAGGACCTGCTCCATTGCCAGGTATAGAAGATCAGGAGTATCCGCAGGAGTACGGGCCTGGACCTGACGCATTATTTTCTACCGAGGAGGTCTTACCTTCTGAGCATCTTTGATTATATCTAGCGATGGATCTTCTTAGCTGATACACTTCTGTCATCACATTATTCTATATTGGAGATTTTATACTCCTCTCTCATTTTAGTTTCGGATATAGTCTTTGGTAGTGGATTTGTCTCCACTCGACTATCATTTATGGATTATTCAGACTCATTATTCTAGTTTAGTTATTTCTTTTCTATGACTTGTTGTGTGGATGAGATTAGTACTTCTGTGACTTGTGATAATATAGATACTACATATGAGTTTATATTCATATTACAGCGTATGTGTGTATTATGGTATCCATATATTGGAGTTGCCATATACATACGGCTGGCATGCTTACGTGTTCCTAGTCCTACGTATTTTGGGACTGGGGCGTGACAGGTTCTGGTACTGCTCTTATGTATGCTCATGTCCCGTACACCTTGGGGTAGATCTTCTCTGCTAAACCTGGGGACATAATCCGGATTCCAGGTCCTCAGGGGACATAGCAAGGTATAAGAATAACTCAAGACAAAATAAATGCAGTGCAATAATAAATGAATCAATAGGGTAAACTAGGTAACTAGCTATGTGAAATGCAAGTGAGAGCATCACTAGACTTAAGCTAAGACTACTACAAGCTCTGTGTCGGGGAGCCTGTAGCAGATATACTATGTAATTATACTATGTAATTTACTATGTAGTGGGCCTACGGCACCATAATAAATTTATAAATAAAATCAGCCTGTAGCATGTGTGTCTCTCCCCACCCAATGTAATCACACGTCTCATGTCCACGATATCTCATGTCCATGTCACGCAAGATCATGACCTCTAACTGTTACAGCAAATCATAATAATATCTAAACATATATAATATCTATGTCATGAATCATGCAGCCTATACAGAATCACCATGAATATCTCAGAAAGATTCTGTCTCATGAACAGTGTCAGGTGTCCTATGGTATGACGTACTTGAAAATGCAAGCACGAGAATGTATAGGGTCACGATATCCATCTCTAGGTGACGTTACACAACTCCGCGTACGGCGTTGACATCCAAATATTATTCGGACGTTAAGTAATGTCACACAGTCCTAGGTTGAACAGAGATATTACAGTAATAAATCAAGAGAATAGTATATACAAATGCTGCAAGTATGGCAAGGTATACTTGCCTGGGATCTGGTTTCCAACTGCTGCTCTCGTATCAGCGGGATCTGTAGATACTCCTCTGGTTGCTGAAATAAACATTATCATCATGCTCAGAAGACATCAAATAACTAGAATTGCCTGTCCATAAGTCCAATTTGGACACAGGGACAAAAGTGACAGTTTCTGGTCAAAGCGGGGTCCACATGTGGCCCGCTTCGCACCGAAAAACGTGTTAGAAATAATGTTCTCCAAATTTGTCAAACTTAGTGTCTACAAGTCCAGAACGACAATACGAACCCAACGAAATGTCCATAACTGGATTCCGATGAGCCGATCACAAAATCGCCCGTCAAGTGGAGCCGTGGGGCCCACAATACGGGATTTTGTCAACGTTCTCAGAATCGAACCAAACTTGGGTCACAGGACCAGCGTATTGCTACGAGTCCGATGGTGCAAGTTTCATTTCGAAAAGATAAGCGTACACGAAGTTACAATGAGTTTCAGAATAGGGCCGATACGGGGCGTTGTCGACGGATACGCGTTGATTTCGGTGTGCACGCACATCCAAATCAACTTCCGCAAAATCCCACACGTCCGTATTGATGGCGCACACCTTTTGGTGAAGTCCGCACATGACCAAGTTGCCTCGTTTAGCGGAGCGTACCCAGTTCCGAGAAAATCAGGGTATTTAAATAACCAATATTTTGGTCATTTTTACCCTCGAATTAAATACAAATTACAGCACGATAAATTAAACTAAAAATAGGATTTAAAACTTGGTCATATGGTCTAAATAATTGTTTAAGCCAATTTTGAAAACATTTCACAAGTTGGTCACAAAACGGTCACGAACTGGGAAGTTCGGGACAATTTCTGATTTTTCAGAAAAATGGATGTTTTTTCCTGATTTTGTGTCTCGGTTTGTGATCGCCACGGGACGCGATACCCCGAACGAGTTACACGGGGTTCAAGAGGGTCACACAGGGTATGCGCACGAGTCACCAGAACATAAAATGAGGCAGCGAGGAAAGAGAAAATCTTACCTGAATAGGGCGTCAGAGACGACTGTAATTGCACATGCACGATGCGGCGCGGCGCGGCACGGCGATGGCGGAGCTCGCTGCTGGTCGGAGGCGGCTGCTAGCTACTGGTGGTGGATCGTTGGCGGCTGGGTCGTCTCATGAGAGTTCGCCAGAGTACGGTGGAGGGGCTGGGTCGCTCGGAGTCGTCGGGTAGTAGCGGTAGTGAAGATGGCAGCGGATGGGGTTGGGTTTTATAGAGGAGGTTGGGGAGACGGGCGACCGGCCGATGGGGAGATGGGAGGCCGACCGGTGGGGAGATGGACAGGTACGGGAGAGGAGGAGACGGAGCGGTTGCGGCAGGCGGCGGGTTTGAAACCGCCGGAGGGGAACGGTCGAGGGCGGGGGTTATATCGGTTACTGTAGCAGCGAGTAAGGTCGATTTAGCATATTTCAGGTTGGGTTCAGACCTGACCCGACCTACTAGGGTTTGGGTCCGGTTCAATGTGGGTTCGACTCGGTTTATTTAGGGTGTTTTAAACCGGTTCAATTTGGTTTATTTTGGTTTAATTAAAAACTACGTTTTTAGGTCTTTAAAAATAGTTCTGGGGTCCAATAAATTCCAAAAAAATTGCAGTAAATCTAATTATTTATTTTACATCCAAAAATATTATTTTTATAATATTTTATATTTAATAAAATCATAAAAATTATTTAATACCAGAAAATATTTATTTTAATAAGTTAAAAATTCCATAAAAATTCTAAAAATTTATTTTTAAATTCTGAAAAAATATGGGGGTTTACAATCTACCCCCCTTAAGAGGATTGCGTCCTCGTAATCAAATAAAGTATAGCCGGTCAGAAGAGATGACACGGTTGCAAGAATTATTCGAAGTACGACACAATCAAAGAATCATGATCAAGAAAAACGAAGGATGAGGGTTAAGCAAAACACCTAGGGAAGGAATAAAGTATTTTTCTAGACAATGAAAGTTAGGTAATTCAAGAGTGAAGGAAATCTGGTTAGGGCAAAGAAAACTATAGCTGAGGAAAACTAGGTTATCAATTATTAATAAGTTCAAAATACCAGATTAAGTCTAAGGAAATGAAATAACAGGAACGTGCTAAAGCAATGCTAGGAATAGATAACAAGGAATAACTTAAATCTTATGCACATGTGCTACTCCACGAGTCTGCGCATCCTCCATGGTTATTGCAAAAGCTTGTCCGCATCCTTGTGGAGGTGCCCTCTGCTGTTGCTGGGCCTGCTGGAAGAGTGCTGCTTGTGGTGCCAAGGGTGGCCTCGGCTGATACCCTCCTGGGGCTGGTGGTCTGACTCCTCCAACTCCCGTCTGTGGTACTCCCAATGCTGGATAAACTGGCCTTGGTGCTGGTAAAGCTTATCGATTTAACATTAGTGCTCCCTCTCGATGCTCAGGACAATCCTTGGCTAAATGTTGGTTGGATCCGCAAATCAAGCATAATCCCAACTTGCGTCTGCACTCGCTCTCATAATGGCCTCGCTTGCCACAATATTAACATGTAGACAGTATCTGCGGAGATGCTCTAGGTGGCTGGTGCATGTGAGATCTTTTTGCAGCTTCTCCATGTGGTGCTCTGGCTGGTGCTGATGTGAAAGGCCGCTTCTGGCTGGACTCTCTCCTAGTGACGTGCTCCATGCGTCATGCTACAGCAAGGACGTCCGAGTAAGAAGTAGGTGCAACCGAGCCAATCTGTCTCTGTAGCTCAAAGTTTAGTCCGTCGAAGAACTTCTCAGCCTTCTCTTCTGTCGGGATCAGGGTAGGGGCGAAGCGACTCAGACGAATGAACTCCGTATTATATTCTTCCACAGTCATATGGTCTTGAGTGAGGTGATTGAACTTGTCCCGAAGTTCTGATCGAGCAATAAATGGAATATACATCTCCTGAAAGAGTCTAGAGAACTCTTCCCAAGTGACTCGGTCTGGTCCGAGTCGTATCTCCTCAGATAGCCACTAGTGATGTGCATTGTCCGTCAACTGCATCCGGACGACAGTCATCCAATGCTCCCTTGGAAGCTCAGCTGCTTCCAATTGGTGTTGAGTGTTTGTGAGCCACTCATAAACTTCAGTAGGCTCCTCCTTGCCTGAAAAGGTGCGGGGCTTCAGCTGGCAAAAATCGGTGATAGAGCCCGTCGTATTGGTAGATTCGTCTGCTCCAGTACGATCACTATTCTGTGCAGATCCCCTTATTGAATCTGTTGTTGATCTTGCATTATTGCATAGATCATTTGAAACATCTGTTGCCCGTCCATAGTCTGCCCTTGTGGAAATACGAGCATTGGTGGAGAAAACTACGACGGAGGTGGGATGTCATCACGCCGGAACCTTGAGGTATGCTGATTGGCTTGACTGCTTTGGTGAGTGGAGGGATCTCCACTCAATGGCGTTACTCCATCTTCTTCGTAGGTGACTACAGCACCTTGCGGTGGTCTTGTAGGAGTCTCGTCTCTTGCTGGTGGATCCATTACTCTGCATCCAAAATAAACTATAAGAGGCGCACAGAGGAATCAAGGCATGATGCATGTCAAGAAACTTGAATCCGATATAGAGATCAAGAACGATTCAATCAAGTGGATGAGATCATATAACTTATCCTATCCTTATTGCAGGCTTGCTCGATTCCTAAGTTGAAACCGAAGCAATTTAGTCGTTGACCTGCATGGGCCACCACAAAAACTATGTCACGCACTGGTCCCAAAATACCGAGGGACTAGACACGTGGCAATGGCCAGCAGCATACACCGATGGGCAGACCCAATTTAATGGACCCATCAGGGTGTACTTAAGCTGTAAAATAATAATATGGCAATAGAACTAATCTCATCCACAGAAATAAATACAATCAATATCAGAAATATAAATCAATAACAAGTCTCAATAAAATATATCTCGGGGAACAACCCGATAATAAGTCTGATACAATAGTCAAGAGACAAGAATAAATAGTATAACAACAGCAAATAATGAGTATAGGTAAAGCAGATACTCAGGAGAAATCCTCGGCGATCACCTCGTCCTCGGGTTCTGGTACTGCTCCTATGTATGCTCCAGTCCCGTACACCTCGGGGTAGATCTCCTCTGCTAAACCTGGGAACATAATCTGGATTCCAGGTCCTCAGGGGATATAGCAAGGTACAAGAATAACTCAAACTAAAATAAATGCAGTGCAATAATAAATGAATCAATAGGGTAAACTAGGTAACTAGCTATGTGAAATGCAAGTGAGAGCATCACTAGACTTAGGCTGAGACTACTACAAGCTCTGTGTCGGGGAGCCTGTAGCAGATATACTATGTAATTATACTATGTAATTTACTATGTAGTAGGCCTACGACACCATAATAAATATATATATAAAATCAGCCTGTAGCTTGTGTGTCTCTGCCCACCCAATGTAATCACACGTCTCATGTCCACGATATCTCATGTCCATGTCACGCAAGATCATGACCTCTAACTGTTGCAGCGAATCATAATGATATCTAAACATATATAATATCTATGTCATGGATCATGCAGCCTATATAGAATCACCATGAATATCTCAAGAAGATTCTGTCTCATGAACAGTGTCAGGTGTCCTATGGTATGACGTACTTGAAAATGCAAGCACGAGAATGTATAGGGTCGCAATATTCATCTCTAGGTGACGTTACATATCTTCGCGTACGGCATTGACACCCAAATATTATTCGGACGTTAAGTAATGTCACACGGTCCTAGGTTGAACAGAGATATTACAGTAATAAATCAAGAGAATAGTATATACAAATGTTACAAGTATGGCAATGTACACTTGCCTGAAATCTGGTTTCCAACTGCTGCTCTGGTATCAGCTGGATCTGCAGGTACTCCTACGGTTGCTAAAATAAACGTTACCATCATGCTTAGAAGACATCAAATAGCTAGAATTGCCTGTCTATAAGTCCAATTTGGACACAGGGGCAAAAGTAACAGTTTCTGGTCAAAGCGGGGTCTACATATGGCCCGCTTCGCACCGAAAAATGTGTCAGAGACTATATTCTCTAAATTCGTCAAACTTAGTGTCTACAAGTCCAGAAAAATGATACGAACCCAACGGAATGTCCAGAACTGGATTTCGATGAGCCGATCACAAAATCGTCCGTCAAGTGGAGCCGTGGGACCTACGATACAGGATTTTGTCAACGTTCTCATAATCGAACCAAACTTGGGTCACAGGACCAGCGTATTGCTATGAGTCCAATGGCGCAAGATTCGTTTCGAAACGACGAGCGTATACGAAGTTACAATGAGTTTCAGAACAGGGCCGATACGGGACGTTGTCGATGGATACGCATTGATTTCGGTGTGCACGCACATCCAAATCAACTTCCACAAAATCTCACACATCCGTATTGATGGCGCTCACCTTTCAATGAAGTCCGCATATGACCAAGTTGCCTCGTTTAGCGGGGCGCACCCAGTTTCGGGAAAATCAGGGTATTTAAATAACCAATATTTTGGTCATTTTTACCCTCGAATTAAATATAAATTACAACACGATAAATTGAACTAAAAATAGGATTTAAAACTTGGTCATATGGTCTAAATAATTGTTCAAGCCAATTTTGAAAACATTTCACAGGTTGGTCGCAAAACGGTCGCGAACTGGGGAGTTCGGGACGATTTCTGATTTTTTAGAAAAGGGGATGTTTTTCCTGATTTTGCATCTCGGTTTGCTATCGTCACAGGACGCAATACCCCGAACGAGTTACATGGGGTTCGAGAGGGTCACGTAGGGTACGCGCACGAGTCGACAGAACGGAAAATGAGACAGCGAGAAGAGAGAAAACCTCACCTGAATAGGGCGTCAGAGACGACTGTAATTGCACATGCACGATGCGGTACGGCGCAGCATGGCGGTGGCGGAGCTCGCTGCTGGTCGGAGGCGGCTGCTAGCTACTGGTGGTGGATCTTTGGCGGCGGGGTCGTCGCCTGAGAGTTAGCCGGAGTACGGTGGAGGGGCTGGGTCGCTCAGAGTCGTCGGGTGGTGGCGGTGGTGAAGATGGCAGCGGATGGGAGTTGGATTTTATAGAGGAGGTTGGGGAGACGGCCGATCGGCCGGTGGGGAGATGGGAGGCCTGCCGGTGGGAAGATGGACAGGCACGGGAGCGGAGGAGACGGAGCGGTTGCGGCAGGCGGCGGATTTGAAACCGCCGGAGGGGAACGGTCGGGGGTGGGGGTTACAGCGGTTACTGTAGTAGCGGGTAGGGTCGGTTTAGCGAGTTTCGGGTTGGGTTCAGACCCGACCCGACCCGACCCGCTAGGGTTTGGGTCCGGTTCGATGTGGGTTCGGCTCGGTTTATTTTGGGTGTTTGAAACCGGTTCAATTTGGTTTATTTTGGTTTAATTAAAAACTAAATTTTTAGGTCTTTAAAAATAGTTATGGGGTCCAATAAATTACAGAAAAATTGCAGTAAGTCTAATTATTTATTTTACATCCAAAAATATTATTTTTATAATATTTTATTATTTAATAAAATCACAAAATTTTATTTAATACCAGAAAATATTTATTTTAATTAGTTAAAAATTTCAGAAAACTCCCGAAAATTTATTTTTAAATTCTGAAAAAAATCTGGGGGTTTACACTTTGCTTCTTTCCTGACTGGATATATTTTTTTCAGATGACACTGAGGAGTGGTACCCCACTCACTATGGGCCTCAGGACGTAGTTGGCTTAGAGCCAGAGACCTTGGCTCAGGAGGGTCTTATCCCGATTGAGACAGACGACCCAGGACTCGTAGCACAATAGATAGATCTTTTGTATTGAATTTTTCTCCATCATTGTTATTAGTATTTCTTTGATATGACTCATTGGATATTATTTGTCTTGTGAGCTATATTGTGACTATTTAGTTCTTTTATATTATTCGTGATATTGTTCTATCTTATAGATCTGTGATTGAGTATTCATATTTCTTTGGTGTCATTATTATATCTAGTTTATCCAAACAATGTTCTACCGTCGATGCTCTGGCTTAGGCTGGACGTTGTTTACTACTCGTGCCCCTATATCGGGTTCGGGTCGTGACAGTTTGGTACAAAAACTAAAATAACTATACAACTCTCTACTCAACATATACCACATTCCTTGAGCCATTGCTTGCATCAACCTTTCGAGTCCAAGGATTTTACCTTAAAGATCCAACGGTCCTAAACCTTTCCTTGTTTATATTCCTCAAAAACCATATCTTTCTACTTGTCACGACCCGCACCCGGTTATTCGGGCACGAGTGCGTGGGCACGTCCAGCCTACGCCGCAGTGTCGGCGGTAGTACGCTGTCTAGGTCATTTCTGGGGTCAATAAGTATCTATCTCATCCACAATAATGAACATATAAGAATAATCACAGGAAATAGGAATGCTAAGATTTCATAATATTTAATCCGTGACAACCAATCACAGTTAATACAAGCCAGAAGATAGATCGGGGACAAACCCGAGTTTATGCTGAAAGGAAATAAAATAATAACTAACTGGATACTCCTCCTCAAAGGTAGTCTCCTGAGTGGGAACCGGCTCCTCAAAGTGTCATCTGCTAACTCATAGGGGCCTTAATAGGTAGGGGCAAAGTCCTCGCCATCGCCTAAAACAACGGATCCAGTCAGGAAAGGAGCAAAGTACACAATGCACAACAAGATTAAACTAAATATTCATGACAATTAACTTGAGTATCATATTGAGAAAGTTGCATAGAAGAACATCAATATCTCAGAGTTAATGCTATAAACAGGAATATGAGAAAACGGGAAATAAATGAGACAGGAAATGAAACTACAACAGTCAGCAAGAACTATAACTAGACCAGAAGCTATCTGTGTGAACTTGTGTTTATTTTAGAATACATAGTTGGCATGTAGGGGTTTATAAGGCTAATCCGGCCGTCATAGACGGCTATTAAACATAAACAATCAAGATCCGGCTGAGGGTACAGTCGCGTACCAACAGCTATTAAACATGATAGGGGGAAGGGTAAACTACATGCCTTCTAGTATTCTCCCACCCGACATGAAAAGCAAGACATGAAATACAGTATCCAAGACATGAAATCCTGTGTTCTATACTACGTGTAATCATCAAGGGTACTAGTAGAGCAGGGAATTAACTATCACAATATAAAGATTAAACTTGAAGTGCAGGTACTTGCCTGATGTTTGGATCCAAATAATTGTACTTGGGGAAATATTCAAAGATGAGCCCAGATGCTGAAATAAACATTACCATCATGCTCAGAAGATGTCAAATATCTAGAAACACCTGTCCTTGGGTCCAATTTGGAGACAAGGACAAAAACAGCAGTTTCGGGTCAAAACGGGGTCCGCCGGTGGGCCCGCTTTGCACCGAAAAACGCATCCAGGTCAACGGTCTCCAAATTCACCAAACTTAGTGTCAACAGGTCAGGAATGCTGATACAAACCCAACGGAACTTCCAGAATTAGATTCCGATGAGCCGATCACAAAATCGCCCGTCGAGCGGGGCTTGTGGGGCCCACGACACGCGATTTTGTCAACGTTCTCAGAATCGAACCAAACTTGACCCACAGGACCAGCGTGTCGCTACGAGTCCGATGGCGCAAGTTTCGTCTCGATCTGACGAGTGTACAAGAAGTTAGGGTAAAAAGCAGAAAAGGCGGATACGGGACGATGTCCGCGGATACGCGTTGATTCCGGTGTGCACGCACACCCGAATCAGCTTCCACGAAGACTCACACGTCCGTATCGACGATGCGCACGCATCCGTGAAGACCGCACGCGACCAAGTCGTCCCGTTTGGCGGGGCGTACTCAGTTCCGGGGTGAAACAGGGTCTGGTTTTTCCTGTTTTTGGATCGCGGTGTGCGATCACCACAGGACGCGATGCCCCGAACAGTTTGTCCGGACACCGAGAGGGTCATACAGGCTTTACAACACAATTTGCAGAATCGAAAACAGAGCTACGAGGCGAAAGTTACACGCACCTGAAGGGGACCCGAAAATCGGGGTTGAAACGTGTCCGACACGTGTCCGGAATTAGGGTTAGGGTTCAGGGGAATCTGGCCGTAGGCGGCGGGGCGTTGGCCGGCGGCGCGCTGGGAGGCCGAGGGCGGCTCGCCGGGGACGGGTGGAGCCAACCGGAGGCTCGCCGGAGCCGGGCTCCGCCGCTGTTACTGGTTGCTGCTGCTCGTTGGGCGCCGGAGCCGGCGGGAAGGGCGGAGGAAGGAGAGGAAGGAGGAGGAGACGACGGTGGCCGGTGGTGGTACGGCGGCGGCGAGGTCGGCGGCACAGCGAGGTCAGGGCGGAGCGGTGACCGGAGCCGAGGCTAGGACTCGGTTGAGGGGGACTGAGGGAGGAGGAGAACGGGGAGGAGAGGGTTTAAGTAGGCTGAGGAGGGCGGAGGAGAGGGGGAGGTCGGCCGGCAGTTGCGGGGCAAGGCGGCCATGGCGCGGCGCTCGCAGCGGCGTGCGGAGCGGCCGGGCGCGGCGGACTCGGGCGGTTGTGGGGGAAAACGCGGGGAGAGGGGAATGGGTCGGTGGCAGGTCGGGTTTGACCGACCCGACCCGACCCGACCCGCTAGCGGGTTTGGGCCGGAGGGAAACTGGGCCGGATGTAATTTATAAATAATAATAAGAATAATAATAATAATAATAATAATAATAAATAAGTAAATAATTAAATAGTGTTTAGGCATTTAAAAATAGGTCTGAGGCCCAAAAAAATCCAGAAAAATTACCCTAAGTCTAGTTTTTCATTTTACACCCAAAAATGTTATTTTTATGATATTTTAATATTATTTATTAACAAATAAAAATCATTTAATAATTAAAAACCCTGATTTTAATTACAGAAAATTCCCAGAAAATTCCAGAAAATTGCGAAAAATCCAATTTTAATATTTTTGAAAAAATCAAGGGCTTACAATCTACCCAACTTTATGAAAATTTCGTCCTCAAAATTTAAAATTAAGCTATACTCTATTAATCCTTCACGTACATCAATCGCAATCTCCTTGCAAAAATTTAAATCCTAATTATGTCCACTGCAATCACTTCAGGGTTAAGACGACTACCTGTTCCAATCAAGATTTAACCTATGGTTATTACTTCTTACTTCCTCAAATTTCCCACAGGCAGATTTTAGATTAAGTCCATATAGCATTTTCATGACTTTGCCTCACGATTCTAATTATCATCAATTCCTCTAGAAGTGATTCGAGTCCAACAGTATTCCCATTCACAATTGTATGCTTCAAAATTTTAAATTTCATTCACATCCTCAGTAATCCAACTAGGTAGTTCAACCACCAATTTTAATTTGTAATTTAAATCATCAATTTGAAGAAATATTTTAAATGTAGTCCACCAATGTTCAAGTCTGAAATTCTATAATTTTATCTTCTAAACTCAAGTTAATGATTTTACCTTCATTATTCAAAATTTAAATCATGTACCTAAGGTACAACTATTGGGTCCTCGATATCAATTCATTAATCATCTTAGTCACTCTTCTAAATTTTTCAAAAATTAGAATGGCTTGCTTCTTCCAATCTAACCTTACTCGGTCACAATCCAAAGGACATTCCTCTCGAGTTGACAAATGCATAGCTACCCAACTTAGAGTTTACCCGTTCATCACAAAAGACTATATACCTTAAGAAAAATATTCCTTAATATGCTTACCAACGTCATTCAATCCTCGAACTTCAACGCCGATCATGTCACATATGATATGTCCTCAATTACGAAAGTTTAATCCCCAAGTATGTGATCGGCCTATGTGGCATATCTAGTACTACCTATGTACTAACTTATACCAGGCACGAGATTTCGTCTTTCCGAAATGAGGGAAGACGAAGATCAATAATAAAGAGTTCAAGGGTGGGGTGATAGAAAAGAAATATCGGGGTCAATGCGTTTTAAAGTATTCAGGTGGGAATTGTCAAGTGATTGTGGATTGAATCCTATCTCGGTAATTCCTATTCACATGCTCGTATTAATACAGTTATGTAATCGATACGATATGCTCGGACATGTCTAGAGGGCAAGTATACTAGTCAACTATATATCTCAATCCACGTAAAGTAGTGCGAAAGGCGAATCAAAATGCACTAAGGCTGATCAGACCGTAATGCACTGATTCTGAATAGACAATCGTATTAGTGTGTCGACCCACTAATACATATGTCATGAACAAGATCGATAAAGAGTAAGCTTGCAAAACTAGGCTATAGAATAGCAGCATAAGTCAAGTACATCAAAATTAAGTGTGCTAGATGATGATGAAATGAGGTACAAATTATTTAAGTTCACAAAACAATCTACAATAAGCACAATAACAAAAGATTATACAAACTCTACAGTTATCAGATATAAAAGCATACCAGGTTGTTAGTAAGTTCAAAATTACTAGGTTGGGGCTGAGGTCACGAACCAATAGGCACGAGATAAACAATACTAGGAACGGTATCTACAATCACTTACGCGCATTAGCTACTCCAAGGGTCTGCGCGTTCTCCACGGTCATGCTGGTAGAGCATCTCGTGGTGATCTTGTAGGAACCTCATCGCTTGCTGGTAGATCCCTTACTCTGCATCCAAAAATAAACGATAAAAGGCGCACAGGAATCAAGGCAGGATGCAAGTCAAGGAATCAATTCAAATTTAAAATAGATGTCAAGAATGATTCAAGCAAGTGGATAAGATCCTAAACTTATCCTTATCTTATTGCAGGCCTGTTCGGTCCCGAAGTTGAAACCGAACAATTTAGTCGTTGACCTGCATGGGCCACCACAAAAATGTGTCACGACCCGCACCCGGTTATTCGGGCACGAGTGCGTGGGCACGTCCAGCCTACGCCGCAGTGCCGGCGGTAGTACGCTGTCTAGGTCATTTCTGGGGTCAATAAGTATCTATCTCATCCACAATAATGAACATGTAAGAATAATCACAGGAAATAGGAATGCTAAGATTTCATAATATTTAATCCGTGACAACCAATCACAGTTAATACAAGCCAGAAGATAGATCGGGGACAAACCCGAGTTTATGCTGAAAGGAATTAAAATAATAACTAACTGGCTACTCCTCCTCAAAGGTAGTCTCCTGAGTGGGAACCGGCTCCTCAAAGTGTCACCTGCTAACTCATAGGGGCCTTAATAGGTAGGGGCAAAGTCCTCGCCATCGCCTAAAACAACGGATCCAGTCAGGAAAGGAGCAAAGTACACAATGCACAACAAGATTAAACTAAATATTCATGACAATTAACTTGAGTATCATGTTGAGAAAGTTGCATAGAAGAACATCAATATCTCAGAGTTAATGCTATAAACAGGAATATGAGAAAACGGGAAATAAATGAGACAGGAAATGAAACTACAACAGTCAGCAAGAACTATAACTAGACCAGAAGCTATCTGTGTGAACTTGTGTTTATTTTAGAATACATAGTTGGCATGTAGGGGTTTATAAGGCTAATCCGGCCGTCATAGACGGCTATTAAACATGAATAATTGAGATCCGGCTGAGGGTACAGTCGCGTACCAACAGCTATTAAACATGATAGGGGGAAGGGTAAACTACATGCCTTCTAGTATTCTCTCACCCGACATGAAAAGCAAGACATGAAATACAGTATCCAAGACATGAAATCCAGTGTTCTATACTACGTGTAATCATCAAGGGTACTAGTAGAGTAGGGAATTAAGTATCACAATATAAAGATTAAACTTGAAGTGCAGGTACTTGCCTGATGTTTGGATCCAAATAATTGTACTTCGGGGAAATATCCAGAGATGAGCCCAGATGCTGAAATAAATATTATCATCACGCTCAGAAGATGTCAAATAGCTAGAAATGCCTGTCCTTGGGTCCAATTTGGAGACAAGGGCAAAAACGACAGTTTCGGGTCAAAATGTGGTCCGCCGGTGGGCCCGCTTTGCACCGAAAAATGCGTCCGGGTCAACGGTCTCCAAATTCACTAAAATTAGTGTTAACAGGTCAGGAATACTGATACGAACCCAACGGAACTTTCAGAATTAGATTCCGATGAGCCGATCACAAAATCGCCCGTCGAGCGGGGCCTATGGGGCCCACGACATGCGATTTCGTCAACGTTCTCAGAATCGAACCAAACTTGACCCACAGGACCAGCGTGTCGCTACGAGTCCGATGGCGCAAGTTTTGTCTCGATCTGACGAGTGTACAAGAAGTTAGGGTGAAAAGCAGAAAAGGCGGATACGGGACGATGTCCGCGGATACGCGTTGATTCCGGTGTGCACGCACACCCGAATCAGCTTCCACGAAGACTCACACGTCCGTATCGACGATGCGCACGCATCCGTGAAGACCGCACGCGACCAAGTCGTCCCGTTTGGCGGGGCGTACTCAGTTCCGGGGTAAAACAGGGTCTGGTTTTTCCTGTTTTTGGATCGCGGTGTGCGATCACCACAGGACGCGATGCCCCGAACAGTTTATCCGGACACCGAGAGGGTCATACAGGCTTCACAACGCAATTTACAGAATCAAAAACAGAGCTACGAGGCGAAAGTTACACGCACCTGAAGGGGACCAAAAAACCGGGGTTGAAACGTGTCCGACACGTGTCCGACACGTGTCGGACACAGAGAAGGAATTAGGGTTAGGGTTCAGGGGAATCTGGCCGTAGGCGGCGGGGCGTTGGCCGGCGGCGCGATGGGAGGCCGAGGGCGGCTCGCCGGGGACGGGCGGAGCCAACCGGAGGCTCGCCGGAGCCGGGCTCCGCCGCTGTTACTGGTTGCTGCTGCTCGTTGGGCGCCGGAGCCGGCGGGAAGGGCGGAGGAAGGAGAGGAAGGAGGAGGAGACGACGGTGGCCGGTGGTGGTACGGCGGCGGCGAGGTCGGCGGCACAGCGAGGTCAGGGCGGAGCGGTGACCGGAGCCGAGGCTAGGACTCGGTTGAGGGGGACTGAGGGAGGAGGAGAACGGGGAGGAGAGGGTTTAAGTAGGCTGAGGAGGGCGGAGGAGAGGGGGAGGTCGGCCGGCAGTTGCGGGGCGAGGCGGCCATGGCGCGGCGCTCGCAGCGGCGTGCGGAGCGACCGGGCGCGGCGGACTCGGGCGGTTGCGGGGAAAACGCGGGGAGAGGGGAATGGGTCGGTGGCGGGTCGGGTTTGACCGACCCGACCCGACCCGACCCGCTAGCGGGTTTGGGCCGGAGGGAAACTGGGCCGGGGCCGAGCGGGCTGGGCCGGATGTAATTTATAAATAATAATAATAATAATAATAATAATAATAATAATAATAATAATAATAATAATAATAATAATAAATAATTAAATAAATAATTAAATAGTTTTTAGGCATTTAAAAATAGGCCTGAGGCCCAAAAAAATCCAGAAAAATTACCCTAAGTCTAGTTTTTCATTTTACACCCAAAAATATTATTTTTATGATATTTTAATATTATTTATTAACAAATAAAAATCATTTAATAATTAAAAACCCTGATTTTAATTACAGAAAATTTTCAGAAAATTTCAGAAAATTGCGAAAAATCCAATTTTAATATTTTTGAAAAAATCAAGGGCTTACACTACTCTACCAAATAACATAACTATATTACTATTCCATATGATAATGTAATAAGAGAACTATTCTCCACATGGTACGTACTACAAAGGTTCAAAATTTGTATCTATACAATAATTTAATAATCCATGTGATATGATAAAAGCAGTTCTACTTTACACAATTATATATGCATAGTTTAATAATTCAATGTTCTACAACTGCAAGTTACAAAATGAGATTACTCTATCTATTTATCTGGGTTCTCTTCTTCTATTAGCATTCAAGAAAACTCATAGTATAAAAACTAAACAGGCATCATCCGTATTATTATTATGAAGGTAGAGGAGAGAAAGATCAAAATCACCCACATGATAAAACACATATCTGCCTCGACCGAGTATACCTTTCAATAAATTTTCTATAAGAACCCAAGTCTAAACGACCATTCGAGCCAACAAACTATTTTAATGAACCATGCGGAGTGGGGCATTATAATTCATTCTCAAATTCATTAAACCCTAATGCCCAACCACTAACCCCTCTCATTCACAGATGGTGCAAAATCCTCCTCACTACCATAGGCACCCACCTCACTTAATCACCCCTTCTCCATTCCTTCATCCTCAAACCTATTAAGTATAACCCAATACACCCAAAATTTTACACAACTATGTTACCTCCTCCCTTAGGCACCTGATCATCCCCCTCCTCTCCTCCCCTTCTCAAACACTTGACCATCCTCCTTAGGGGTGAGCATTCAGTTTGTTCGGTTTCAACCGAATCGAAATAGTCAATAACGAATAAACCGAAACTCTAAAAATCTAAAACTGAAATCGAACCAAAATTAGCCAAAATCGAACCGAATCGAATAGTTTATTTGGTTTGTTCCGTTGAGCTATTTCTACTATTTAATGGGTCATGATCAAAGTTAGGATCGTGGTTAAATTTTATTAAAATTATAGTTTTAATACACACGTATTCCTTGTTAAATTATCAAAGTTGGCTTCAAAACACATACGTAGACTTATTGTTTTCAAAATATACACATTTTAATCACAAAATATTAATAAAAATTGAGTATTTATATAATTGTATAAATCTTATCTAGTTTTTGATTTTAGACGAAAATCGAAACTGAAACAAAATAAGGAATTTTAGTATTTTCAAAACCAGAATCGAACTAATTTTTTTTAAACCGAACCGAATCAAATCCAACAAACCTAAGCCATTATACCAATATTCTAGGTGAGGCATCTCTACAATGTTAGCAACTTAGGCATGTGCCTAGGGCCCCATAATTTAAGGGGGTCCCATATTTTTATACAATGTGTAATGTCAAACATATATGGAGCAAAACAAAAATAAATTATCTTCTTAATTATTTAATTGTCCTAAGGGCCCAATGATTTAAGAAGAACAACAAGCATATCCTTTCCTAAATTATATAATTGACCTATGCCCCATGATTTAAGGAAAGAGGAATAGTCTTCTTTCCTTAATTTGCCTAGGACCTCTAAATATCTTGAGACGACTCTGATCCTCGGGGCCATATGTCATTCATTTAATGTAGTTAAGGAACCTGGATGAAACCTAACATGAGGACTTGTGTTGAAATGTGTAAACATTTGAGGGGTCAATAGTAAGATTGAGTGGGGGGAGGGAGATAACTTATGTTGAAATTAGTAAGATTTGAGGGACTTGTATATGCAAAGTCATAATATATAATGGTCATATATATAAACCATATGGGAACATTATATACATGTTTTGGCAAATGAAAAGTTGAAGGAAAAAAAAAGTAGAAACATGTACAAACTAGAGTTACTTTTTATTTATTTGTTTGTTTGGTAGTTGTGAAGTATGCTAAGAAACTAATAGGTCCCATCGTCAAAATGTAAACTACTACTCATCTTATTTTCCATCTAAATAAAAACATGAAAAATCATATAAAATTATGAATTTAAAGCAATGCTCTTCCAAATTTGATATTTATTATTAGTTTAGTTACACCAATTGTTAGATATCCATTTTAATTATTTTTTGTTACTATTATGTTATCATTAACTATAAGTTTCTATATTTTGACTTTTTTTTTCTTTTGCAAACATATAATATTTTCAGTTAGAAACTTTTCTTACGGTGCATGCAAGATGAAAAATATGTAGAAAATAAATTAATTTTATGAAGTTATATTTCTTGGAAAAAATTACATGGAAATTTGAATTTTTCTTATGAAAAAACTTAATTTGTTATTTGATTGCCATTATTTTCTACGGTATGGAAAATACAAATTTTCTATGGGTTGGACAAGTTTCATTTTCCACTATTTTAAAAATAATAAAAAATGAGTATTTTGAAAAATAATTTTATAAAAAATATAAGTAATTAAATATTAAAATTGATGGGAAATTTATGAAAATATTTTCTATAGAAAAAAGTTCAATCAGATTAGCCTTAGATTTCTAAAATCCACTAGAAAAGTTTCTATTTGGCAAACAGGCCCTCTAGGTAGGCTTAGTTCAGCCCTGACGGCCCAGTAAAGAAACACCAAAGCCAACCCAAGTCCTGGACCCGACTTTGGGGAAAAGGGTTTTTATTCTCACTACTTTGCTGCTGCTGCTGCTGCTCCCTAACCCTTAAGCTAGCTAGCAAGCGGGAGAGGATGTCTCATAACCCATCACAACTCCTTCCTTCTGGTCAGTAATTTTCTTGATTTTATGATTCTTGTTTTTAATCAATGGATGGATGGAGTAAAGGATTTTGTTGCTTAGAGCTGATTGATCGGTGCATTGGCTCGAAGATATGGGTGATAATGAAGGGGGACAAGGAGCTCGTAGGCACCCTCAGGGGCTTCGACGTGTACGTCAACATGGTCCTAGAAGACGTCACCGAATAGTCAGTTCCACTAACTTCCCTCCTTTTGCCTAAAAATAATGCTTCACCGTAATTGCATAGTTATTGGTTTAGAACAATAAATTGAAATTAGCCGTCAGTGTTGTATATATGAGGTGAATTTTACCGGGATATAATTCTAATATATATATATATATATATATATATATATATATATATATATATATATATATATACCTCGAAGAAGGTAATTTTTTAGATAAACGCGAAGATTACAACTATGATCTAGTCTTGATTACAAAATAGGTCATCTGGGGTCTAGTATATATATGTCAGATTGTATATTTCTTTGTACATCAAAATTACTGAGGGAAATACTCTCAAAGATGCGCTGGTTTCGTTCCCTCCATACATGCCAGACTACCGTCCCAAAGCTGAGACATAGATGACAGTAATTACTCGCTCCGCTGCCTTTCTGAGCTTTGACTTCATCTATAACAGAGGAAAGGTCTATGCTTTGCGCTGCAGTGAGCCCAAACATTGTTCTCTGGCACTCCATATGTCCCAAATGAAGTCACAAGTGAAAAATAGATGATCCCTATACTCATCTTCCTTACCACATAAACAACACTTTGTATCCTCGCAGAGGATTCCAAACATGGCAAGCCTGTCCCTCGTAAGGAGTCTATTCCTGATCATTTTGTAGAGACACAGGAAAATCTTTACCGTCGCCCCCTTCGTCCATACTACCTCCGTCCAATCGACCTCCTTATGGTAGGTCCTAGTCTGGTTCACTGCTGTCCGGAACATGAAGGTGTCTCTCTCTATATTCTCCCAGACCCAGTAGTCCTTCCCCTGTATATTAATCACCACCACACAAATATCATCAGCATGAGCAGTCTCGATGAATCGGCCGTGTAGCTTCCACGCCCTTTCCTGGATAAGGCTACTTACCATTTCAGTAGAACCTATCAACTCATAAACATGTCAGCCCTCCCTCTCGATAAAGCTGGAATGATTGATCCAAGGGTTGTGTCAAATGCTGGTTTGAGCCCCAGAACATATCACCCTGGTGAGCTTATCCTTAGCCCTACGCCTCGTAGCCAACAACGATTTAACCGTGACCGAGTAGTTATTGCTACTAGTCGACCAGAAATCTCCTTTCGAAAAATATCTTTCCTTAACCCAGTTCGTCCAGAGAGACTTCCCTTTAATGTATCTCCAGAAAAATCTGAGGAAGACTGTTTCTCTGGGGAGGGATAGAGATCTCAGGCCCACTCCTCCATCCTTTTTCGACCGACACAATTCCTCCTAACTTATAGCATGCATGGCCCCATCCACAAGAAGTCCGTACACATACGTTCAATCTTCTTGATGGTACTCTTAGGAAGAATAATGGCCTGCAACCAGTATATAGCTACCATCGTAATGACGATTCTGATGAGTTCAATCCTACCCCAAAGAATAAAATCTGCGCCTGCTATCCCTCCGTACTCGATTGTGCGTAATTGAGGAGGCCCTCGCAATCCGCATTAGAGGCACAGTTGATAAATGTGGGAAAGCCCAAGTACTTTACAGGGAGCATCCCTTCTGATATGCCCATATTGGCCAACCAAGCTTCTCTGTTCCCACATGCGCGGTTCATGAACATCTGGCTCTTGTTTATGTTAAGTTGCAGTTCCGACCAACTCTCGAAAGAATCGAGGATGCCCTTTAGAGTGTCAAGAGATATGTTCAAAGGCTCCACAAAGACCAACATGTCATCAACATAGATAAGGTGGGAGACCACATGGTCCGTCTTTCGAAATAGGGAGATAATCAGCCCCTCTAAAATTGCTTCATCCAGTAGACAAGGAACTCCATCGCAATCGCAAAAATGTATGGAGATAGGGGTCCCCGCCTCTGCTACTACCAAAAATCTCCTCCGACTTGTCCCTAACCATAGTCGAGAAAAAGGTCGAATATATATATATATTCTCTCACCCTATCCACCCACCACTTGTCAAACCACATACATAGCATGATATGACACATAAAGTCCCGATTAACCATGTCGTAAGTTTTCCTAAGATCCAGCTTCAGACACATTTTGTTATTCCCTTGTTTGTTTAAATCCCTCACAAGCTTGTGATCCAAGAGACAGTTTTTCGAGATAGAGCACCCTTTGATAAAAAGCCGCCTGATTAGGAGAGAGAAGCTCCTACATGACATCCCTCATCCGGTCACACATAAGATGGGTGATAATCTTGTAGACGAAGTTGCAGCACGCAATAAGCCTAAAATTTTCCAACGAAGTCGTTCCCTCCACCATTGCAATCAAGACCATAAAAGTATGGTTAAGCTTCTTAAGCAGTTTACCAGAATTAAAGAACTTCCTCACGCTTTCAGAACATTCTCCTTAGTCATATTACAGTGTTTCTTGAAGAAAGTAGTCCCAAAACTATCTGGTCCTAGCGATTTGTTAAGATCCAGCTTCTTAACAGAGTTAAATCTTCTCCATGGATAGCGGGGCCCGCAATACAAAGTTGTCTTGTCTAGAAACCAATTTCTTGAAAATGAAGTGCGGAAAACTAGTCAGGTACGAGTTTTGTTGGCAGAGGCCCTGGTAGAAACGAACCCCTCGTCCCGAATACCATCAGCCCCACTAATAAGCAACCCATTAGGGTCTAGTAGCCTATGAATGATATTGTGATTTTGCCTAGCTTTAATCGTGGCATGGAAGAATTTCGATCACATATCTCCTATCTCCATCTCTTAGCTGATTGCATTTGGCTCGTTGTTTGGCTTGGATCTCATCCAAGAATGTTTTCCTACGCAGCTGATCTTGGAGGGCAACCACTTCTTCCTTGAGGGCATGGTCAAGCGGATCAGTCTGCACCATATGTTGAATGTCAGCCAGCTTAGCCTCCATCCCCTGAAGAGGAATAGCAGGTCTCTCCTTGCTTCAGTCCTTCAGAAGACCTTTAATAGACTTCAACTTGTGGACAAGCCTAAATTCAGCTGTCCCATTTACCCCCTCCTCCAACCTAGCTTAACCGCATCCTTGTAGCCTTCCATGTGGATCTAGGCATTACAGAATCTGAAAGACCTTCCTTTGATGATTGGCAACTCTGCAAGTCTGATGACAATAGGGGAGTGGTCACTAGTACTTGGGGGTAAGCATTCCGTCCGACACAGTTGGGACGTTTCTATCCACCTCCTATTGCACATAGCATGATCTAGCTGGATAACAATACGTGAGTAGTCCGGTTGTTCCAGGTCCAGATGTGACATGTCTTAGCCATACACCCGAGCCTAGAGGATAAGAGGCTTTGTTGAAACTCTGAGAGGATCGCTTGTTGGATCGGCCGACCACTCTTTTTCTCGTTAGCATTAAGAGTAGCATTGAAGTCTCTCACAACAACCATGGACCATCTATCCCCAGCAAGTGTACTGGTGATAGTGATCTCTCTCGAGTCCAAATTGCTTGATACGATCATTATGCACATACACCGCTCCCATTACAATTTGAAGACCCCTTTTATTAGTGAATTTAATGGTGAGAAATTGGTCGGAGCATTGAATCACATTTCCTTGCCAAACCCTGGTGTCCTACATCACCCAAATGCGAGCCATATTGCCACAACCAAGGTTATTGATAGAAGACCAGTTCGACGAGGTCCGCCTGATAATCTTAGTACCTGATCTAATTTTGGACTCCAGAATGTTGATAATAGAACACCTGGACTTCCTCGGATACTCAATAATATCCCTCCATCTACCTATTGAATTCGTCCCTCTCACATTCTATGTGAATATAATCATAAATTACGATGGTTGATTCTCTTGTTAATACGCAAACTCTCTCTAGGGGAGAGGGGAGAGTCCATCCTGTCGTGGGTTAGAAGCTTTACCACTTCCTACTTTAGATTCAACTTTTGCCTGCCAGATAGGATTCAGGTAAACCAAAGGTTCCTGACTATGCTGCGGCCTGTCGTGATGCTCGTCCTTTTTGCCAGAGTCATGGGAAGATCTGTCCACAGGGTGAACTATACAAAGCGCTCCTCTACTTGCGAGTCTCCTCCGTACTCTCCCGTGTTCTCCTTCTTGGCTAACAGCCTTAGCATTAAAGATAACCAAGCTAGAATTGCATTCCTCTTGTTGCTTGTCCTGTACGAACACTACTAGCGCATGTTTTGCCTCGTCGCTTCCTCCCACTCTTTTTTTTTCTCATTCTCCGCTCCCATCCTCTTCCCCAATAGAGATGACTGGGGCCTCCTGTAGGGCTGGCTCGTCCGTGTCCATGTTCCTTGGTTCCGCATTTAATTCAACCTCCTCTCCCAACGAGCTAGGGAGAACCGTGTTAGCTCCTGTAGCAACTATGGGTGTTGGCACCTCTTGATTAGGACGAGGGACTTGATTAATGACCACTGGAGGGGCTCCAACGTCCGGGCACTGAGAGATGGTGTATCCAAAGCTACGACAGGAATGACAGCATGGCAGGACCCATTCATACTCAAACTTTTTGGAAGATAGTATCGCCTGTCGGAAGCTATGTCTCCAGTTTGTAAGGGAGCGTGCAGCCTCATTAATCTCAACAAAGACCCTAGCAAAAGACAATCGTTCCCTCCTAGCCGTGCAGTTATCTGTACGTAAAATAATCTCTACTCCGCTAACCAGCTTTATGATAGCCGGACCGCTCCATAGTAGAAGTGAGAGCCATGGCAACCTAATCCAAATAGGAACGGTAGCCAGTCGATCCCGTTTGAAGTTAGTGGATGGGTTCCATCTTATCAAAACTACTAATCTTCCATCAAAGGTCAAAGGGCCGTTTTGTATGACCCTCTCTAGATTCTCCGCTATCTCGAAAATGATGAAGTAGATACCATTCTCTCGAGTAAATATCCATGCTTCATTTAGGCTTTCACATCCGCATGGCGAATCCCTTGAGTTCACCAAAATATGCTCGGGCTCCCATAACGTAAAGAACGATCGTGTTCTTCTAGAATATTTTCGTTTCAGATATATCATTCTTAAAGATTGAAATAACCTTCCTTGTTTGTTTTTGGGCGCCACAAAGTGCATCTCAATGTCCTCCCTAGCCAGTCCAGGCCTACACCGATTCGTCTCCGTCCAAGTGGTAGGGGCCATACTCGAGGTCTTAAAGGGGATAGGGTCTCTTTCCGGCATTTTATCTAACATCGGGGGGGGGGGGGGGTGTCGTGCGACAAGAACTGGGGGTTTGGGGGGAACACGAGCATATCGAGTGGAGGTCGCCAAAGCTGGTAGGCGATGGGAACCACCCTTTCCCGACTGGAGCTGACAGGTACTCTCCTAGTCACAGTCGCCGGAGCGACCGAAATCTTACCTTTCCAATAGCGGCACTTCACCGTCGTCCAACCATCGTTTGAGAGGGCTGGGGTCTGCACTTGAGGAGGGGGAAGAGGAGCGGACTGTGGCCTCCGCACTGGTAGCGACGGTCGGCTACTTCCACCAAGGGTCGCGGCCCTGAGCCTAGGGCAGAGGAGCTCCCATCTGGGGGAGGGGGGGAGGAAGAGGGGAGGGGGGGGGGGGCGCAGTGAGGGTAAGCGACGGAGGAGGGGGCGGAGGGGGGGGGGGGAGGCCAGGGATGGGGGATGGGCGCTCGAGCCAAGGTCGGGGGGGGGGGGGAGAGGGGTCTCCATATGTAGTTTTTTCCCCTTTTAGCCTACATAAAAAAATAAAAATGTTATATATATATATATATATATATATATAAAATGGTAGAAGAAGGAGGCGACAAAGGTCTCTCTAGCCCGAGCAAACTCCGAGCGAGGAGTCCGTCCCTCCTGATCGACGGAAAGATGGTGGAAAGGTGAAAAACGTCCAGGAGGACAGGGAGGAGGGATGGACTACGGTGGAAAGGCGTTGGAACGCGAAAAAATTCGATGGGGGAGAGCCAAGAAGAACATCGACGGATAGAAAAGAAAATGAAAGGAGATGGGAAGGAGGGAGATAGCCGTAAAAACACACATGCCGATCGATGCAAGAAGGAAAGGCCGGATTATCTAAGCAAGAAGGTGACGAGGAAAGGACTACACAAGCTGCTAGAGACCATTCTCTTAGGAGACAAGAAGGTGATCGCTATGTATCTGTAACAATGTTTTAGCCAAGGTAGTCAAAGGCGCAAGGCGCACTCGAGGCGCAAAGGGTCCAAATCTCCCGAGGCGCAAGGCGCACTTAAGGCGCGCGCCCGAGTGATGCGAGGCGCAAAAATTATATATATATATATATACATCGGATTTCTATATTGATAAACATCTGTGCTTCAAATTCTCCCATGTCTAGGTTGCAATCACATTGAATTGAGTGAGAGAGAAAACAGTAAAAATAAAGTACATCAGTTCAAAAAATAGTCTAAAAACAGTACAATAGTTAAAAAAAGTCTAAACATGTTTTTTTTTCACAAGATTTTCAAGGCGCGCCTTAGCTATTCCAAGGCGCTCGGAAAAGGCGCATCTAGGCGCGCCTTAGGTGCGCCTTAAGAATTGGGCCTCGCCTGGAGTGTCCTGAGGCGCTAACCCTGCGCCTAGGAGCAAGGCGCGCCTTTGACTACACTGGTTTTAGCCAAAAGCAGCTCTGGTGAAACTATCTAAGTCTTCTCCAAAATCTTGGACGGATATGTGCAAATCAGGGACGGTTAGAGAAGAGCTGGAGTTGTAGTACGTTGAACCAAATTTGGTGAACGGAAGAGAGGTGATTGAAATCACGAGAGGACCTTGCGGAGACATGATTTTTGGAGAAACACTATAGTTTATATGTTATGGGTACTCGACCCTATTATGGACAACTCCGTGGCTTCGGGTTAAGGTGTTGCGGCCGAAAGGGAGTATAAAGATGTTCTCGCATGAAATGGTTTCTACTTCATCAAATTTGGAGTTGCAGAAGATCTGAATAGATTATTAGAAAATGGTCCATAGACATTCGACGGAAGATTAGTAGTGATGCGACGATGGGATCCCTCTACGAATTTTGAACGGGATAGGTTGACTGCAGTCCCAATTTGGATACGGTTGCCATGGTTGTCCCCACAATTCTAGAGCACTCCAGCTATTATGAAAATGACAAGCGCAATTGGCAAGCCTATTCGAACGGATACTCCAACAACGTGAAAGGAGAGGCTATCGTACGCAAGAACATTTGTTGAAACAATGCCACATATAGTCTTATGGGGACACTAGAAATTAAATTACCCAACGGTGAAGCCATGTTCCAGAAAGTTGAATTTGAATAGGTGCCAACTTTGCAACTATTTTGGACATACCAAAACTCATTGCTCAGAGGATCGGACAAAGGGAGGGGATGGCCAGGTGGAGGAGGTTGACAGGGGGAGTTCAGTAAGGGTGGTAACAAATGCAGAGACTGATGAAGATGGCCAAGGGGTAAGTATGGATACGAAGGAGCTAATGGGTATTGCAGGGATAACAAGGAGGGGGATGGGTTAATAAGTTATGGGTCGGTGTTGGGTAAGCAATCAGATTTAGAAACCAAGAGTCTTCAAATCCTTGGCGAAGAGATGGGAAGCGCTTCTCACAAGGGACTGAGATGACATGGAAGGGGAAACGGCGAAGGTTCGAACGCTGAACAATATGCCCTAGTTGTCTTTGAGTCGGGACCCAAAATGCGAGCGTCGGCAAAGCCCTGAGGTCAGACATCAGACAGGAGAGATGGAGGAATCCAACATGATTATATTCACATCACAGGCAACTGCGCGAACATAGGAGAATATGATCGGGTCCGAAGGAAAACAAGAGGACTGGTAATGAGAAACACACATTTGGAGGATATACCAAACAAAGGAGAGGGATCCTCTAAAAAAAGGTAAGCTTTCATGCCCTAATCTAGTCTGGATTGCCAAAGGGGAAAATAAGCAAGGGACTGGAAAGAACGGCAATACGCAGTAGGAAGGCCTCTCTGTTGACCTTGGAGAGAGCCCTCGGGTGAATAAGGGGGTGAATCATCGGATTTTATGACGATATTCACATGGAATGTGAGAGGCAAATTATATCGGCCGTTGGAGAGGGATTATGGAGTATGCTAAGAAGTCTCAGTGTTCTGTTGCAAGTATTCTTGAATCGAAAATTAAGTCTGCTACAAAAATCACTAAAAGAACTCCGACACACTGGGTGTCTGAACACAATACGGATTTGGGGGACAACTCGGATCTGGATGATGTGGGATTCGAGGGTATGGGAAGGAGAGATTCTACGCGAGTCAGTCCAGCTGATTGCAATAAAGTTAAAAAATAGAGGATGATTTCAGATGGTGGTGGGGGTTGTCTACAGTCATAATGACCGTATGAGTAGACTGGAGTTGTGGAGAGCTATGTTGTCACAGGCGACGCCTAGGTGGCCTAGGGCGGGCAGGTTGGAGGAAGCTCGCCTCGACCTGGAGAAGAAAACCCCATGTCAGGTGACGGGCGCCTAGAGGCGACCGGGGGAATACATAGGCGCGCCTAGGCGGTTGTTGAATATTGGTTATTATTACTTGATGTTGAATATTGGTTAATGCTTATTATATTACTTAATGTTTACTTTAGGCTTATTATAATGCTTATTGGTTATTTGGTTAATGGTTATTATATTGCATATTGCATATTGCTTTAGTTATCAACTGTTCTCGTTACTTATGTATATTAGTTATCAACTGTTATTTTATACATATGTTGTTGCTTCTTAATATCTTATATATAACATTATAACTGCACTGTTTATACTGCACATAACTGCAGATTTTTTCTGCAAAATATCTTCTATGGCCTGGACGGGCGCCTAGGCGAGACGGGTAGGCTGTCGTCTCGCCTCACCTATCGCCCAGTACAACATAGATGGAGAGACATCATTTATATCAGCACAATGGTAGAAGATCAGTGGTTTGATGTCACTAGTTAGGGATTTCAACACTACACTATATGCTCATGAAAAGAGGATGGGACACCCGGTGCACAATGCTATCCTAGCCAAATTTAAGAGATATCTGCTGAGCTTGGGTCTCTACTTTATAGCCAAATTTGGGCACATATTGACGTAGAGCACACGGCAGTGTTTAACAGAATATCAAGTCAGCTTGATTGGGCATTGTGCAATGAAAAGTGGTTGGAGATCCTTCCTTATACTCGGGCGGAATGTCTCGCTCCGGCTACTAGTGACCATTCTCCTATTGTTATTAGGCTAATGAAGGTGGATGTCATCAAGGGGAGGCCATTCCGATACAATAATGCATGGATAGACATGGAGGGGTATTCGGAAACCGTTAACTTGGGGTTTACAGGCAAACAAGGAAGGGATTATCCAATTCATATCCACTCAGCAGATAAAGGAAGTCAAGAGGGAACTAAAGAGGAAACTAAAGAGTGGGAATATTACTAGGCAAAAGCCTGTCCTTAATGAGCTTGAGGAGCACTTGCGGGAACTTCAAAATATAGTCCACTTTGACATGGGAATTGAGGAGCTCGCTCGTCAGGAAGTGGAATTACAGGAAGTTGTGCGTCGAGAAAGATACAGGGATGAAGTCTAAATTTGCCAAGGGAACAAATGCACTAAGTTCTTCCATATTATGGTTATAGCTAGCAGCATAGAAATGGTATCCATGGACGGCTGGATCAGCAAGGGAACTTGATCACAAATCAAAGTGGTATTCGGGATGAGGCAGTGTGGTTTATCAAGACCTCAACCAGGATGATTATGTTACCGAATTCCCTAGGTTTGTGTGGAAAATTTTGGTTATCGAGGAAGGCAATGTTATTCTCAGGCAACTGGTCTCCGATGTTTGAGGTGGAGAAGGTTGTTAAACAAGCTGACCCTAATAAGTTCCCAGGTTTGAATGGTTTTGGGGCATCACTGGGATGTTCTGAAGGAGAATGTGATTGTAGTACAAGACTTCTTCCTGAGGAGGAGGTTAATGCAGGAACTCAATCATACTTTTGTGACATTCAGTCAAAATGGAAGGTGCGATGACGTTGGGGGACTTTCGACCTATCGCTTTCATTAAATAACACCAAGTCATTCTGGAATAATCATCAATAAAAATAACAAAATACTGAAATCCTTTCGGACTTTTGACTCTAGACGGACCCCAAATATCAGAATGAACAAGATCAAAAGACTCTAACTGACGACTCTCACTATGACGAGGAAATGAACTACGGTGATGCTTGCCTAACTGACAAGCCTCACATTCAAGACTAGAAACATGTCTCAGACTAGGAGCAACTTGACGCAACTTAGCAAAAGACGGATGTCCCAAACGATAATGCCATTGCAACGAAGAAGTATAAATAGAAGTGAAAGCCTTTTCAGGTAGATCCAAGTAATACAGTCCATATTTTTCATGCCCCGAACCAATTATCTTCTTCGTCCTGGGGTCCTGAAAAACACACAAATTGGAAAAAAAAATATCACAGAACATTGAAGAGATTTGGTTAACTGGCTCACAGATAACAAATTAAATGAAAAATTAGGCACATATAATGAATCAAATAATGATAGTGATTGAGTAGGGTGAATGACACCTTTCCCGAGCACATGACGAGTAGACCCATCAGCCAAGATAATATTATGTTTCATGGGACTACGATTATGAAAGAGAGTTATACCAGACATGTGAGAACTTGCTCCCGAGTCGATGACCCAAGAGGTGGATGTTGACTGGTTTGCCACAAAAGCAGGATTACCTATATGTGCCATGGTTGCAGTAGGTTGGGAGGTGGTACTAGCAAGCGCGTTCAACTTCTGGAGGATCTGTTCAAATAGAGATGAGGTATCGGACGTTGAAGTCTGACTGAAACTAGAAGTATCATCTCTGGAAGCAGAAGTGGTGACCTAAGACTGCATATTTTTATCATGCACTTGATGTGCATATTTTGGTTCCACTTATTCCAATAATAGTCTTCGATATGATCGAACATTCCACAATAGTTACACTTTCGTGGTTGGCAACGACCACCACCTCGGCCACCACCGCGACCATTGTCTCTATCACCACGACCTCCTCCTTGACCAAAACTACAACCACTATCTCTAGCACTATGTACACCACCACGTCTACCACCAGGACCAACAACACTAGAAATTAGGACAGAAGAGTTAGTACCCGGCACCACAGAACTGTCCTAGAAAGGAATGATTGAGACGGGAGAAAGTATCTGCAACGTAGGTAACTGCTCTCCAGTAAGGATTTGAGCTTTATAAGGTTCGAGCGCAAGATCCAAGCCGGCTAGGATAAGTGAAACATGAAATTCTTTCTTCTGTCGTTGAGCTTCCTTCAAATCAGTAGTAACAAAATGATATTGTAGCAGTTCCTCCCACAAAGTCTTTTTTGAAGCCAGATATTCATTCGCAGGCCTCTCATTTTGCTTTGTATTAAACAATAACTCGTACAACTCATACATACGAGCAACGTTCCGCTTTTGCGAATATGATTCTTCTAGAGATGCCTAAACCTGTTTGGTGGATTCATACCACTGAACATTAGCAGCGATGCGCGACTCCATACTATGCCACAACCACGACATAACGTATGCATCTGCACTCATCCAATATTCATACTTATCGGACGTTTCAGGCGGGGGTTCTTCCCAATGTTATCAGGATCGTGGGTCGCTTTTGTACGTGGTAAGGGTACGGGTACGCGGTACGGTACCTCAGCCGGTATGCGGTGCGGTGGGGGTAGGCTTATTCGATACGCTATTTGGGGTCGCGTTCGTTTTTATCTGGGTTATCTTTTGTACCATATACAATTATATAGAAGTATACACAAAATATCATAAGTTCATAACCAAAGCCATCAAAATCCAAGTGAAGGAATGCATAGACAATATTCTTGTAACTAAACCAAATATCATAAGTTCATAACCAAACCCATCAAAATCCGGGTTGCTAAATTTGACGAACGGGTCGCAAACGCACCCCGTTCGGGGTCGTTCGTCCCAATTCATGGGACGTAGGGGGGGTTGGCGAATTAGGCAACTATGGTTCTTCTGTCAAAAACTTCAACTTTCTCTTCGCCCTCAACACCACTTCGATAGACTTGACCAGACAAGGTAGTTCGCACAATTGAGTTTCACCGCTGTAATCGATTTTTCTAATTCATCATTATGAATAACAGTAAAATGAGAACCACCTCCGCTACCACCACCACTAGCACTATTAACCTTACCAGAAGATTCGGTCCCCACCATACTTGCAGATGCAACAGAAATACGAGATCTCTGAATCCCTAGATCTTACAATGAACCACAACCGACGACGAACAACCAACGAAGATATGTAGAAATCCTAGATCTCATAAATGAACCATGAACGACAACGAACAACGAACGCCGAAGAGTTCGATTAGCAACTATCATAGGGATCGTCTTCTCGTGGCCTTTTCTATATAATAAAAGGTAAAAAATGAGAACAAATGAATGTACAACAATCTCTCTATTCTTCATCTGCTCAGGCTTGCTGCATGATCGAAGCAAAGAGTGACTCGACCATAGCATCCATATCCGCTGAGATCTAGGACGAGTCCATATCGGGCCTCTCTAAGAAACGTGCACTACCGTTGTGATGTTTCTTCTGTTCTTAGTAATCTATGGATAGACCGCCATTGGTATCAGAGCCACGGATTTGAGGGCAAAGTGTGCCAACTTAAGAAATCCATCTACGGTATGAAACAATACTCAAGACGATGTATATTCTATTTGACAAAGCCATTACTTCATTTGATTTTGAAATGATTGAAGAAGACTATTACGTCTATGTTAAGAAGATCGAAGAATACTATTACGTCTATGTTAAGCAGTCTGACAAGAGCTTCTTGATCTTGTCTTTATATGTAGATGATATTTTGTTGGCAGTCAACAATAAGGAGATGATCAACGCAATCAGGGTTTGGTTGTCCTCTACATTTGAGATGAAGTTAGGATTGTTTTAGGAGACTTGCATAAGATCTTGGAAGAATATCATATGCATAATTGCAACCCATGGGCATTCCTGTTACCAAATGTCACTCACTTAGTGCTCTTCAATTCCCCCAGACTCCACAAGAAAATAAAGACATAGCTAAGATACCTTGCACTTGGAAGCTTCATGTATGATCTGCTATGTACACAGGCGGACATAGCATTTACAATAGGGCTAGTAAGTCGTTACCAAGCTAACCCTGGCTTAGCCTATTGGAAGACAGAGAAAGAGGATCATATGGCATCTACGTGGGACTGCTAGTATACTTTGTGCTTCGGAGATCAGGCCTATGCTTCAATTCCCTCATACTCTACAAGAAAAGAAAGAAAGCTAAGATCAGACAATGTTACCACACCAGGTTTTCAACTAATATGTCCACACTATCTCTGTTAGTTGAACCTTTCCTCCAGTCATGCCTTTGATCCTCTATGTCATGTCCAGCCTACACCTCTGAACAGACGGATCTTCTAAACGCAATTGCTTGCTGTCATGTCCAGTCTATACCTCTGAACAACACATCTTAGATCTTTGGAGTTCATCATGTTCGTCTCGTTACCTCCGAATGTATAAGCTTCTAGACCAGAATCGCCAATTGGAGCCTATGATAGCCTATAATGGAGCATTGCATCTGCACCTCTTAAACAATAAGACTTCAGCGACGGTCAAATTAGACGTTGGCGCAACAAGAGTTTTTCATGCTTTCAAAATATTTTGAAATCCGAGCAAGCCTATTACGAAGTTTCGAAAACTTTGAGAGGGTCCTATGGGTGCTTAAATGACCAAGTTTCGATCCCGCAAATCTTCAAACCTCTCATGATATATCGTCCGACAGGTGGCACGAAGCCCCCCTTAAGGGGATTTTACTGTCTGGTCAGGAGACGGAAGTCAAGGGGGCAACGACCCCCGTGGGGGTGCGGGGCGAAGTCTCTATTAGAAAAAAAATTCGTTGGAGAGAAGGAAAACACAATTTTCTGCTGGATAGGACAAGCATATCCACACTGAATTTGCCTTCTAGCGTGAGGCAACTGTATGCTAAATTTGCCTTCCAGTGAGGCATCTCAACGCGGAAACTATCTTCCAGCGTGAGGCACCTCCACGCTGAAGTTGCCTTCCAACATGAAGCATTCCTACACAGAAACGGCCTTTCAACATTCACTTAATGATCTTTAATATGTTGTCAGCATTAATGTTGCAGCCCCATCAAAATTGGACGTTGCGATTTACGAAGCATTGTATTAATCTAGTATATGTAAACCAGGAGTCAGTTGCAATTAGAGTTGACTGCCATGCTTAAGTCGACCGCGTGGCAGACAAGCCGCTTCACGCATGAACGTCTGCCATGCTAGAAGACATTATGATGAAGGAGGTAGAGCGGCGTTGGAATTAACTTCCAACGGGGTAGTAGTTCACGCTGAAATGGCCATTATTTCAGTATGGAATGGTGCAGATTAGCAATTCTAGCGTGGAACTGATTAGTTTTGCCCTTTTTTGAAGATTTGGCTCTAAATAGTCTCGGTTTTGTGCAAACCTGAGGAGCATGACCAAAATCCAGATGTCGATACTTTGCTCAAGTAAGTCCTCAATACTTCGTGCAGCCCATCTTCCCCATTGGCCTTCTCCAGAAACATTGTAAGGCATCTTTCTTGTGTCTAATACGTCCTCACCACCTCTAGTAGACTTTCCATTGAAGAACACCAAAGTTGCTTTCAAGTAGAATTTCTGAAGCTCGTATTTACGAAGGAGCCAACATCGCTATCCTTGCACTTTAAGTCGGATCATGAACGAAACAAAGTGGTCACGTACCGATCTAGCTACCATCGTTGTATTTTTCCAGAATATTTATTTGTAAAGATTATTGTAAAAGCTCTTGTGTAAAAGTTATAATTTTTTTACAAATACAAAGTTTTTATGTTAAGAAGAGATTTCTCTTTTTTTTTTCTATCGAAAATACCTCATCAATTGGTCCTCGATCCTAACCGCAAGTTTGTAGGTTTGACTAGCCGAGACCATAGATAATAAGTTAATTTTCTTGTAGATGTCGACCCGAAGACCTGAGAGAAAGTGAGGTCACTTGTGCATCCGTCTCTACGTTGCATCGAGAAGATAATTGGTTAAACTTAGTCCAATAGTCAAACACCGGTCGAGCGCCTTACATGCACTACCGAAATTGTTCGAACGTGATCCTTTTGTAGTCTAACAAAAGATAGCGAGATCTCAACATTCGTTTGATTATTGGCTACCGCCAAATAGGCAGTTTCTGCTCTATATGGCATTGGGTAGTTTGAATGTTGCCCCAAATGCCAAAGCCCCCCTCCTTTTGGTTGATAAGCAACTAGTTTTACTTGCTTTTGTGGAGGGGTGCTCATGTAGTCGAAAATTCGTTTGACTTTTGCAAGCCAGTCTAGTACCGAGAGCTGGCCATGAAGTTGGGAATGTCCATCTTCGTTCGAAAATTACCTTCTTGGTTGGCCGGGTCGTCTACCCGGAACATTGAGGTCTCGGGCTCTTCATCTTCAAGGTCATTATAGTTGGACGGCGGATGCCTCCCATCACGATCTTCGTGATTGTTGTCTTTGTCATACAACATGGTACCATAGCGATGCATCCTTCCAAAGGCTATGTGATGTTGCTCGGATATTTTGTTGGTCTTGGTGTCGATTGTTATTTTCTCATTGTGGCCCTTGTATAGGTCTCGAACTTGCCGCGAGTGATAGAGGTGTTGTCTTTTGCTACTGCAATCGACGTTTTGATGCTCGGATACCACTTGGTGTAGGAGGGATAGGTGTCTACAATATTGGAAGGAAGGAGACGAGCGCGGGGATGGAAGGACAAGTAGGAGCTGCGTTGCGATCAGAGGTGACAACTGGGACTCCAATAAGAATGATCTACTTAGCCGACAAATCGAGCCGACAAATCGAGCGAACATATCTCTTGGTGTGTCCGACACCACGAACACCACGAACATGGATTTTCATTGAAATTGTAGGGTATGATTACAATTGAAGCTTGACCTTTCAAATAGAAAACCAAGACCATTGCTGCGTAGGAAAGAGAAAAAAAAATCTTAATAAAAAAAAGGAGAGAATTGCATATCAGGCATCATTATTCTTAGCAAGAATAAAATAATGAAAAACTTGTGGAAAAGGAAATTGCTTGGGGTCAAGAACCACAAATCTTGGCACCCAAAAAGGAAACTACTTGGAGGCGAAGATCCCCAAATATTTTTAGAATATAGGGGGTTGCTACTACATCATAACCATTCTTGCTCTCACATATATTGATCAACAAGTATCTTTTTGTACTTGGTTACACTGGTGTGTCTGGTTAAAGTGGCTACTTCTAATGGTTTCATAATTGATCTTCCTGCTAAAATATGTTCATTTATAAGCAGGTAACTTTAGCGAGTGGACCTATTAGGCTTACTTAGCTAACCTAGTCATCATATGCCATATCATAAAATCAATATGAATATTAAAATAATAGCAAGCACGAAAAAATAGTTATCATAGCTAGAATTATTAGTGAAACCATCTAGAACATAATCATAACTGGTTGGTTTGTTAAACAATTAACAGAAAATTATGTATAGAATTTTATTCAATTTGCACCAAAGAGGATAATTTTACCGAAATTATAAGTGAAGGGATGGGGCGCCAGTGAGGCGTCATTACTAATGGCGTCCCATGTTAAAAATGGGCCAGACGCCATTTAAAGTTGCGTCCCTTTATTTTTGATTTTTTTATAACGGTCATTTTTTGACCGTTTTAATAAAAACGGTCTGATTTTTAACTGTTATAGATTTTAAGGCTATAAAGGAGGATGTGGACGGCTATTTCATTCACATTGGCCAACTCATTTCTTCCTCGCACCGCCATGAAAAATGAAAACGACAACGAAGAAGAAAGACGTAACAACGGAGAAGGAAGATGTTGTTTACGACAATTTTATCATCCCAAGAATTTGTCAACGGTATAGGAACACTTTAGCATACTTTATAACGAGGAACATGAAGGCGAAAATAGACTCTCGAAAGCAACTCATGTTCGATGCAGTATTTTAAAAGCTGGACCATACCGACCTATTGAACCGGTCAACCCGTGAACCAGTAATATTTTCGGAGTGGTTTAATCTCGACCTTTTTTTTCCAATAATCGGGTTCTTTTGTGTAATCCGACCGACCTGACCTGTTAGACCATCGAACCGTCTTATCCAGTTGGGTTTTAAATCGGTTTGAGCCTAACTTTTTCAATTCCATTTTTTTTGTTAACTTGGGCTTTTGGTTGGACTTTACATGCAATACAAGTTCATATGCATGATTCTTGAGTAATTTTAGCACAAGTAGAATATGTGTAGTTGTGTACTATGTAATATATTTGAATAAAATTGTAAACCTATATGGTTGGTTCGACCCGGGTTAAACCACTGATTGAATCGGTTTGGACCCAAGCCAATGTCATGACCGGGTCGATCTCCGGTCCGGTTTATAATACATCAGTTTGATGCATCCTGGATTTGACTTGATAATTCTAAAGACATACTCTTCAAGTCTAGTATATGCATCAAAATAACTACCATTTATTTTAGCTAATGTCATCTCTCGAGTTCTCCAAGCTTTAGAACAAGAAATATGTATCCGATGTTCTCTATGAATATCCCTCACAACTTGTGCTGGACTGTAGGACTGGTTATCCTTAATTGTATCAATTATCTTGTCTCTGATCTATAAACTAGTAGCTAATGGATGAGATCCTGTTGTAAGTCTACCCAAAAATGAATGTCGACTTTCTAATATATTAATGGTAAACATTCCATCTTTACCAACGGATTTAGCATATCCTCTCCAATCACAAGTTGGTTGATCACAAGTATATATATTTCCCTTGGCTTTGTTCATACTACTAGCTAAGCAAGTAAAATTGTGTTCAATTTCTATTATCACTTGTTGAAGTTCTAAATTTAGAACGACTATCAAATGATTGTCCGACAAATTATTCATTAGTGATAGTATTATTGACATTATATTCAAAATTATCATCTAAATTTCAATTAAATCATCACTATTTTCATTACTTTGAAAATCGTCAAAATTATCATTATTACCTAAAACTAATGTATACTTTTCTTCATGAGATGGAAGTTGTTGAGAAGAACTAGGACCCGCTTTGTAATTAGGAACACGTTGAGTACTTATATTATCAAGTCTTGGTGGTACTTAGTAACAAAAATATTTATAAATGACAATTGCAAATTAACTTCAAGAACATAATTCCATGTTTGTTCACAATCTAATAATAAACAATGTGAAACATACACGTGTCTTAATATAAATTTATATCGAATATAATTTTTTCAATAATCAGATTGCGTAAACTATCTAATGTATCCTACGATAAAAATCCACTACCTCATCCACTACCTCATCAGACTCCATCATTATCTCCACCAGCACTAAACTTTCTCCATCATTATCTCCTCCAGCTCGGCATAATAGCCCTAGATGGCATAAGGCTCGGGTGACAAATGAATGGTGAACAATCATCTTCCCTAACGGGAAAAGAACTCTTTATCATCATTACCATCTATATAGAATTCACTACAATGGTTAAAAATCATACCATTTTAATTAAAACGGTAAAAAAAATGACCGTTAGAAAATAAATAAGTAAATAAATAGAGTGGGACGCCACTTTAAATGGCGCCTGACCCATTTTCAACATGGGACGCTTTGCTTGTAATTTTGGTAAAATTATCTCTTTGGTGAAAATTGAATAAAAATTTTCACTCTACAAGTAGTTTTTTGAACAATTAAATGGCAGTCTTAACTTGCAAATCATGTTCCACATTATCCTTAACTGCTATTTCATTCAATAATCAACCCCTTTTTAATAACATCAAACAAATTGTGCAATATTGTCTGATGCAACAGTTTTGGTCTTGGGCCTCCCATATCTGATGTGCAGTAGGGTATTGCTTGAACTAACACAACAAATTATTGTCCATACAACTCAACAAGGTGATGCAATCAATATTATCTTTATTAGGCCAATTTTCTCATCATATATGCATTGCTAAGCACTATTCTCTAACTCGGTTCAAGATCTTTAAGATATGCTTCTCATCTAGGACAAAGGTGAATTTTGCATTGCCAAATGTCATATTTTTCCCCATCAAGCTTCTCACCCTTGTTTAGGTTAACAATATTGCTTGGTATCCATAGATAATTACATTTGAGAATATGCAAGAATTAGTATATTACACATCTATATTTTGCAGCATTATTCTGCGTAATGTGTTGTAGAGATGAATACAATTACTTATAACAAATTGCATCATCTTCCTCTTCATCGAAAATAGTCTAAAGGAACTTGAAGGTTGTTCTTTGGTTGCATGAGCTTAAAATACAATCCTAAAGGTAGGTTTATCCAGTGTTCCATATATTGGCCACTATGACCACTATAGATGGGGACCAATATAGTTTGATCGACTGAGTAAAAAAAAGTCCAAAAATATATGGGTCGGTTTGACCGATGTATTGACAAATATTTGGTAAATATCTGACAGATATACCAGTTAAGATACGGTTTGGGGTTAGCGGGTGTAAACCCAATTGAAATTTTAAAAAAAAAACCGGATCCTTTTTTTTTTCTAGCCAACCCTAAGAAATCGATTGGTCTCTTCTATTCCTCCTTGGAACTCTATCTAAAAAAATAGAAAAATAGAGGAGAAGAAGAGAAGAGAAGAGGAGAAGAGAAGGAGAATACTTACCTGTCGCCTCCGTGTCGCCTCCGTGCTGCTGCCGCCAACCTCAACAAGTACTTCTTTGTTGTCATCTTCTACATCTTTTGTCTTTTCTTCTCTTCATCTTTTCTACATTTTCTTTTGTAGTGTGCAGCTATGATTCTTTGCAATTTTTTCTTTCAATATTTTTAATTTTCTTTACTCCTTTTGTTGATTGCTTTGTAACTTGATGTGCGTTAAAGAGAGTTTGCACTTGATCTATTAAAAAAAATTAGAAAATATGATAATAAGTAGTAATTTGCTAGCAAAAATGGTAAAGAAACAAGTATATATGACATGCATAATAGAATTATCTAGGGGCGTCATATAATCCATATCATCCGATGTTTTCGGTATATTGTTTCTTTCTGGTATGATGATCCCCCAACATGTATGGACCGATATCCGATATTTGGGACCTTGGGTCTACCTACCTACCAATAACCCTCTCACGCTGATAGCTACCCAAGGTACGAATTTGGCAACAACTTAGAGGGTTGACGTCAGTTTATTGACTATCCACAAAACATCAACACCTCCTAGGCAATGAAACCTCAGGTAATTGTTGTTGTTGTGTGTATATATACACACACATTCAAAAGCTTAATATGTCCACGATCAAACTATGGGTTACAAGCCAAAAGATCTAGATATGGGCCATTTATAATTTTTGACACTAGGACCCATATTCCAATATATGTTTAATCCAGCAAATTATGGTGAACCTAAACCATTTTTTTTTGTCAATTTTAAAACCGTGATTCTAGAAAGCATGTCCTATTTAGTAGCAACTCAAAGGTGTCGGTCTAGCCTCATGGGCAGACATCTGTGCCTCTAAATCCAAGGCTGAGGAGTCATACTCCTTGGAGTTCCATGCTCCAGAGAAAGAGGGGAGGCAACCAAAGGGAGGAAGAAGGCTAAGATCTCAAATCTGGGGATAGAGAAGGCAGCCAACCAGAACAATAAGCATTGCTTTGGCTCTATTATTTATTTAAACCATTAAAGAAAGCTTTGGCATGGCTTAATGTCTAACGTTATGTGTCTTTAGATCCAAAGTTCTCAGAATTAATGACCTTATGGAAAGTTGTATTGACAACTTCAACAATTTAGGATTGGATTTTCGAACTTCTTGGTTTTGGAAAGTTAAATAACAAAAAGGATTTTTTGAAAAGGCTAGAAAAATAGTTGATACATTTAGTCATCATTTATGTATTATGTTTTTAATTTTGAATGAAATAACATTCAACATTATTTAATACTTCATTAATAGATACTATTTTTTATTTACTTGACACTAGCAATAGAAAGTTTTGAATTGAATAATTTTAGGAGCTTTGAATTGAATAATTTTAAGATGGATGAATGTTATGAATTTATAAATGTAAAATATCGATAAATATAGTTACAAAATTCATTATTGACACACTATAACATGTCGATCTTCGACACTACCGAATTATTTTGTCCATATTGATATTTTCCCTTTATTTCTTCAGTGAACTGACTATAATAGTCGTATGAGCCAATATCAACAGATATCGATGAGGTTAGTATCCAATGGGGACATGCAAAAACAATACATACGGGCATTATCAGCCGAGATTTCGAACCCTGCTTAGATCATTAAACCGCTGGGTAATCAAATAATCCAATCCACTATATCATGCACAAAAAAAGAGAGAATAAAACATAGTTCTCTTGCTCTTTAGGTATAGCCTTATTTATGTGAATAACTCTTGTTCTTGGAAACCAATCAAAATTCGATAAGCATCCCAAGCTTCTCCATAAACCCCCTTAGCATAGCACCTACTCACACGCATGGAGGTTGTGACCACACGCATGATGGATGACTACTTGCTGATCGGATGCTTCTATAGATGTTGAGGAGCCAGTGAGTTGGAAATCTTCTCGGGTGGAGCCTCCCACCGTAGGTCTTCGCCCATAGGAATTTGCGTGGGTGCAGTCACCCTCTCATGGGTTTTTGGTTAACATCGTATGCATCGCCGTAGCCGCTAGGTCATTTGGCAACAATTCACACACACAAGAGGATCTCCTGCACAAGAGAGGTCACATGCGGTTCATCCTGACCAGGCCGATTCACCGTGGTCGTTTGTTCTTTCTGGCATTGTGAAACACGAGGAATCGAAGGTCAGAATGTTGCGACACACAGAGGGAGTTCAAATGTCTACTTGGCCAACCGTGCATGCGTATCTAGAGGCAACATGCTTGCCAAAGCGACCGAACGAAAATGCAGGGAAGGTCGGAAGTGGCATAGCCCGCATAGAAGACCGTACGAGTTGCTAGAGGGGCTGCAAGTTGCTGGGTGGCCACTCATGCTCACTTTGCAATTGATTTATGGGAGGATGGTGGTGGCCTATCAATGTATATCTAGGTTGCATAGACATGGATATGAATTCATATACAGACACAATACAAATTCAGAACACGACATTCAGTAAATTTTGAAATACAAAGTACGATAAAAATACGACTATATATACTCATGAAAAAAATATTTATATACATGTTTTATATATCAAATCTTAATAATATTATATTTAAGCATGTTTTGGATAGTAACTAGGTTCCAAAAAGTCATGGAAAAGATTAATATTGCTTTTATCATATCTTGATTATATTTGTCACGATCACAAACATGCCAATTATGTTTTGGTTCCTTTGGAGCCTAGATAAAGACCAGCCATATCTAATAGGACTATTAAGGAAGTATCGAGTCCAATACGTGTCAGATACAGATACAGGCACAAATGCGATCCTCCTGAGCAGTATTCATGAAATATAGATGTATATTAAGTGTCACCGTCTAACGATGATGATCATGGCCTATTAATGTATCATGAGATAAAGACACATACGGAGATGTCGATGGAGATAACAATGGTAAGACGGGATTGCTATGCCAAAACGGAGCTAGTTAAGTGAAGTTGATAATTGATGCCACCGAAAAAAAACATTCTTGGTTCTCAAATCCATGGGTCTGGAATACAGGAGGAGATTTGGAATCCACCAAAGTACACTATAGAGAGGATGTGAGGTCCCCTCTTATTGGCTTACAAATATGTGATTATTTGGAAAGTAAACCTTAAGATGAAAAATAACTAAAAACAGAAAGCATAGATTAATATGCCATATTATACGTCTCTTATAGACTTACATGCCTTAGGTTCATACTCTCGAACAACTTGTCAAAGTTTGTGAATGCAAGGACGGGTGTGTTTAACCACCTCTTTTTATCAATGCAAAGTTTGTATCAACCTTGTCTCCCGATGGAACTTTCCCTTCTTTATGCAGTGTGTGATGAGTTCTATGATGCTGGTAAAGTTCTTGATTAAAACACACGTAGAAATTTGTGAGGCCGTGAAAGCTCCTTTGGGCACCGTTGGACCTTGACAATTTATTCATCCACGGATATATCATCTGTACTCACCACAGAGCTCAATAAACTCGAGAAAAACAAATGACTAGTGAGGAAACACTTATTAAGGTTAACATATATCTTGTGGTCCTGCAACATTGTTAGTAGTTAGTACCTTCTTCAAGTGTATTATATGTTCATCTTAGCCTTTGCTTTATATATGGATGTGTAGACAACTATGAAGCGATCAGTAAAGGGTTTGAATACCTGGTTCATAAGTAGAGTACACTCGACACTTTGGAAAGGCCAAATGATATAACCAACCATCCTTTTTTTGATGCTAACTGCTACAGAGGCCAATGCTGAAAATTTGTGGTACTTGATAGCATATCAAGCATGTCCTTCACTCTTGATTGTACAGGGAAGCGGTACTTAATGGTCAACTTGACGATGTCTCGACTATCCATAGTCATGCACCAGTTCTCGTCTTTCTTTGGCGTCAGTAGGGGTGGGTGCTGCACAAGGGTTCATACTCTTCAACATGTTTTTGAACTCAAAATGGATGATGTTGGTCATCGTAAGGTCGGGATTTATTGATGGTGATCCGAGTGGACAATTTTGTTGCCATTGATAATGGTGGCCTAAGGCGGCAGTTCAAGAGCTTGAAACTCTGATACCACTAAATATACCGCAAGATCACGACATAAGATCACAACATGGTTTTCTAACGACATGGTTTTCTAACTGGTTATTGATGGAGATGACGGCGTCGAGTCGAGATTGCTCTGCTAGAAGGAAGTTGGTTGAACAAACATAACTAGCGTCGTTGAAACAAATGTCATTTGTTCCCGAATCTAAGGATCTCGAATGCACGAGGAGATTTGGAATCCATCAAAGAACTCGAGTGAGATGTTAAAATGTTAAAATTATTCAAGATGATTAAAAATCTATATATGATCTTGTTTAGGCGTACAAATATACGATGGTTTGGAGAAAACAACCCTAAATTGGAAACTAAGAAAGATTGAAAAATAAATAAAATGGAACATGACTAAAAAGGGGAACCGTAAATTAATAAGCTAACTTTTATGCACCTTATAAACTTATATGCTTTTAGCTAAAAACATCAATCTTGAGCCATATTTTATGCCTATGCTTCTTCAGTTATATCCTCCTATATATATCATCCATTTTAGCGTTTTCTTTCCAAATTGTCCTATGTTTTTTAGCCTATGTATAGAGTTGTAATCCTCTTGAATAGTATTAACATTACTCCCTAAAGTGTTCTTAGGTGGATTTCAAATTTCATTTTGAATTCGAGACCCGTGGATTTCGGAACCAAGTACTTCGTTCAACCAGCTCTGTCGTAGCAATGCCATCATCTCCATCCACAACCCGTCATCTCCATCCACAACCCCAGACAACAATCACATCATGATCTGATGGTACATTAAGTGGCGACCTTGGTCTTCCGTTGTGGGGAGCATAATGTATACTAGGATCCAACTGAAGCAGCTGATAATCTGGCACATTAAGCATGAGCTGGAGAGGCATACAATTTTGCTCAATAATTGTTGCTTTACAGCTAAAAGCACGCAAGTGTATATGAGGCATAAATTCTGACTATTAATTTTTTGCTTTCTAGTTTTACTCATTTCCATTTTAAAGTTTGCATTCCAAACTGTCCTATATATTTTTTTGCCTATAAGAGGCAACCTCATGTATAGTATAGGAACCCTAGGGTGGGGGTGGGGTGTGGGGGGTTGGGGGGGGGGGGGGGTGTGGGGTAGGGTGAATAGTTAATAAAAATTTAGCAACATATCAATTATAAAAACATTTTAAAGATAAGACAATAAATCAAACCCTCGACGTATCATGGTATCCTTTACGAAGGCAATCCAGTCACAAAATTTACTCTGGCTTTAATCTGCTATTATAACATATAGTACAACACGAGCTTTGATCTGAAGGTTTGCCAACTTCTTACACACGACCTTTGATTCGAAGGCTCGTTGACTTATTCTTAAAAAAAGAAAAGGGTTTGGATCTTCAAGAATACCTGGAAGATCAAAGTTACAACTCTTGAATTTACTCCACTTTGTGGATGGCAAATGAAACTTGGTAGTGTATTGGGATTGGCCTTTGGTAGTTGGAAAATTTTACAGCTCAAAGGAATGACTTTGAATGAAGGAGGAACAAGTCTTAAATACAAAGCCAAAAGCAAAGTGCACTTAATGCAACTTTGGGTGTGCAGGCGGTATACTGCCGATATAATGCGCTATACCGTCGGTATATCGTTCTGCATACCAGCGGTTAGTTTTCTAGCTGTTGGATTGCATTTAATGGGCCAACTCAGATTAAATGGTATACCGCCGGTATACTGCGGTATACTACCGGTATGCCGTTTGACACAAGCAGAACTTGCTATGACATTAAACGTTATACCGTCGGTATACTGCTGTAGCAGTCGGTATGCCGTTTTACACAAACAGAGTTGCTGCGTCATTAGGCGGTATATCGTTTTGTAGGCTAAAGATGTAACTCGTTTGTTTTCTAGCCTAGCTTTCAGTTTTGTCAACTATTCCTTTGTGTTTACAAGTTTTTTAAAAACTTTACAAACTCTTGATAGACTGTAGCAGGTGCAGGGTTCTTCCGAGTCTTGAAACTTGTTTTCGTATCACAAGGGATACTTTATTGCGATACTTCCGAAACGGTTTGTAGCAATTGCGCTTAACGTATCCAATATTTTTATATTGAGGAGTTAGACTAAATAATACAAGTATATAATTATGTAAATCATCAAACTCAATATATAGAATGTCCAACAATCTCTCATTTTGATAATTGACAAAATTGTACGGATACAAAGATGACTCCTCCGTAATCAAGAAACTTCCACAATCTCTCATTTTGATAATTGACAAAATTGTACGGATACAAAGATGACTTCTCCGTAATCAAGAAACTTCCCAATATACTATTTCTTCCCCTTTGTCATTTAGACAAAATGGATGAGTAACCATAAAAATAACTTAATAGCATAAATCATTTAGATTGGCATCTATATCATAAGGCAACTGATAGGTAGTAAAATGTAAACCAAGTAGCCATAGAAATGCCTAAAACATAAGAAAGTATAAGTCATAGAGCATAAGGCATAATTAAATATGGAACTTGAACATACTCCATTTAAATAAGAAGCCCATGGGACATTGCTACATAGTCTTGACACACAATCCTACACAACACATAATAGGAAATACTGATACACAATAATCATCGCTAGAACACACAACCTCGACACTCAATAGACAAACATCATAAGCACTAAAACATCATAACATGATAACCACTAAATACCACTGACCACACCATCAATCTGATAACTACACCAGGCATGCCAAGAAAGAGAGTTAGGCATGGGGAGGAGGATCATCCGTGTCTTGAGGATCCGCCAAATCCAAAAGGATCAATGTCATCGTTGTAAAAAAAAAGCCATGAGCATTGACATCAGAGAAAATTGGTTCTGGAACGTCGGGATTCTGAATCCGCGGGTCAATGTTCGGGCTGTGGGTCGTGATGACTTGCTGTAGGTAGTATGTAGAATCGACTATCGCAAGGTCGGTGAGATAGTCGAGACCCCGAGTATAGGTGCACATTTTTCTGTGCAGCTAGCATCCGAACATCGAAGTACTGCCAATCTAAAGGGTCATGCAAGCGGAGATGGGAGGCAGATGGAGGAGATGATGTTGATGATTGTTGGGAAGAAGATAGTTGTTAGGAGGGGGCTTGGGTGGAAACGGACTGTTCTTTGGGTCGGGTAGCAATAATAGAACGAGGGGTAGGTTGATCAATGTCTTATCCTCTAAGATGAGTGTAAGTCAATTGGTGGTGTTCCTTACAAACATCATAGAATAGATCATTGTCTTGGACAAGGAGAAGGGTTTCTATAGGAATAGATAATACATGCAGACAAGGACGTCAATGGTGACTGTATCATAGTTTCTTCCTGATTTGGGAACGAAGGAAGTAGAAATGATTCTATGAAGATGTAATAAAAACGATTGAGGTCTCTAGCAGCATGTCAGAATGGGACGTTGGAACCACTACAAATAATAGCAAGAAAATCATCAAAAGGGACATCATTATATGTGCATTTGGTTAAAACTCAGGAAGACCAGCACCTTTGTTGGGGACCCCAGAATTCAGGCTAAATCCTTAAAACGGTGAACCGATGGTCGCCCACCATGGTGTCAAACTGACAGTGATCATGATCAGGGATGATGTTGTAGTAAAACATGTGAATAACATTGGGGGTATACCTGAATGTGCCGTGCAAGCAACACGTACAAGCCCTCCTTTTGAAACAAATACCAGTAAACCGAAAAAAGTTGGAAGTTGATGGGTCTATCTTCATAAATTTTGCATAGTAGTAGAATAGGAACCATTCTCGAGAATGGGTCGAGGAAATGAAAATACTTCTGTTAACCAACCCTCAGATGTAGGAAGTGGGTTGAAAGGGTTGGAAGTCTCAACGGGGACATGAGAAGAGGAGGATTCTCCCCTAGGACGTTTAGGAGGGGCCATTTTGAAAGAAGAACTAGGGATTTGAGGGCTAGAACCAAGGCCTTTTGAAAGTAGATGGAAGTGTGGGAGAGAACCTAGAGATGGTGCGACTGTATAGAGAAGAGAGATGGTGAGAGGACCTTACCAAGGCACACAACAATTGGAGGAGCAAAATGAAAAGACATGACTATTGATGGAAGAGGAGATGACCCTTTGAGAGAGGTTTCTTTGGGAAGTTGAAGTGGTTTTTGGAAATAGAGGGAAATGACTTTTTGGGAAGAGAGGATTTTGGAGATAGGGCTGACAAAAAATAGATGTGTGAGGGAGTTAAATTTTCGTGTGGAGAAATTAAAAGCCAAACGGGTCAAAAGTTTGAACAGAGAAGAACTCGTTTATGAGATAAACTCGATAAAACGTTATACTGCCGGTCAGATACAAAAGTTTCTGATTTGAGAAAAAAATCAGATCGTGAGAAAGCCATAAGTTTAGCACAAAGCCATAAGTTTAGCACAAAGATGATAGATCAATGAGGCCATTTTCAGGACAAATGAAGTTAAAACGATCCTTGACAAGAGGCTTGGTGAAAATATTAACAAGTTGGTGTTCAATATCAATATATCCAAGACAAATATCTTCTTTTTTATTGTGACCAGGTAAAACATGATGTCTATTTTTTATGTGTTTAGTACGTGAGTGACAAATATGATTCTTTGTAAGATTGATAGTGCTATTGTTATCACATTTAATAATCACATTGTGTGAAGAGATGCCATAATCAGAACGTGTTTGCGCCATCCAACGTATTTGGGCACAACAACGGGCCGCAATGTACTTGGCTTTGGTAGTTGAAAGCATAGTTTGTACCGATCCGATACGGCTGATACCGATACGGTTTGACATGCCCCGATCCGATATCGACCGATACCCGATACTGATCGATACCGACATTGGAGGTCTCTTTTTGGTCAATTCCACAGAGAAAATTGAACGAAAAAGACCAATTAGCAAGGTGTGAAAGCATAGTAAGGTTGTAAAAAACATGTAAAAGACTTGTCTATCGTATGTAAATCAATCGGCAAGGGTGACTATTTCATTCAATCTTAAAACTATTAAGAAACAACATTGAAAATACTTAAAATTATGCCTAAATGTATAAAATATATTTTCTAAAATATTAATAATTTACTAATAGCTATTCACTTTTCAATACCAAATAATTCGATACTCCGATCCGAAACCACCGATACCGATATTTGTAGGAATGGTCCAATACTTATTCCGATACCGATACTTTGAACCTTGGTGAAAGTACAACCGGATTTTGCTTTTTGCGAAACCATGATAACCAAGGATTTTCCAAGAAATTGGCATGCATTGCTAGTGCTCTTCCGGTCAACCTTTCATACGGCAAAATCGTCATCCGGCAAAATCCGCATTCGAATAACCTTAAGAGTTCAAAGGGTGGAATTTTGGGATACCAAAGTCAAACGTTCAAAGTACCTTTAAGGTATCGTATGATACACTTAACGACACATAACTGAAAGTCCCTGGGATTTGTTTAGAATTGTGCACACATACAAACACTAAACATGATATCATGTCGAATTGCCGTCAAGTAAAGTAGGTTTCATATCGTACCTCGGTAGTTACGGATATCAATCGATTTACCGTGTTCATCTTGATCAAGCTTTGTTAAAGTAGCCATAGAAGTCCCAATTGATTTGGGGTTGTCTATTTCAAAGTGCTTTAAGAGGTCCTTGGTATATTTGGCTTGCTTGATCAATGTACCTCGAGGGCCTTGCTTGATTTGAAGTCTAAGAGAAGGATAGTTCTCCCGTCACACTCATTTCAAATTCATGATGCATTCATTTGGCAAATTCTTCACAAAGCAACTTGTTAGTATAACCGAAAATAATGTTATCAACATAAATTTGAACTAATAACAATGTGACATGACATTGTGAGTTTTAATGAAAAAACTGATCTCAACTTTGCCTTTTGAAAAACCATGTGAAATCAAAAAAGTACTTAGACGCTCATACCAAGCAGAAGAAGCTTGTTTGAGACCATAAAGAGCCTTATGCAATTTGAAAACATTATTTGGAAATCTAAAATCCTCAAACCGGGAGGTTGTTCAACATAAACCTCTACCTTGATAAAACCATCTAAAAATGCGCTTTTCACATCCATTTGAAAATAGTTTAAAATCATTAAAGAAAAAATACAATATACAAATAGACTCCAAACGTACAACCGGCATATAGGTTTCTTCATAATCAATACCTTCTTCTTGGTTGAAGCCTTGTGCAACTAAACGTACTTTGTTGCGTGTCACATAATGTTCCTCATTAAGCTTGTTATGAAAAACCTATTTAGTTTCAATAATAGGATAGTTATTGGGCCTATGGACTAATTTCCAAACTTGGTTTGTCTCAAATTGATTCAATTCGTCTTGCATAGTAAGCATCCAAAACTTATTATTAAAAGCATTTAAAATATTTTTAGGCTCAATTTGAGAAATAAAAGCTACATTTGCACATATCTCTAATAGAAGAGCGAGTGCTTACCCCAGTTGAAGGATCACCAATAATAAGTTCTTTTCGCTGATGAGAGACAAACCTCCATTCCTTAGGTAGAACATTTGGACGAGTTTTCACGGTTGGAGGGACTTCTGATGGAGTTACCTCAGCATTACAAGTAGGAGAATGGACATCCTTGTCTCCTAAGGGAAGTATTTTCCAAACCACAAGAAATGCCATCTACATCACTGGAGCTAGATATGGAAGTATTAAGTTCATCAAAAGAAACATTAATAGACTCTTCAATCAAGACTTCTTATTAAAAACTCGAAAACCTTTGCTATGCATTGAATATCCAAGGAACATACCTTCATTGACATTTTCTTCAAACTTGTCTAGATTATCCTTGTGTTCAAAATAAAACATTTACAATCAAAATTTTCAAAATACTCAATAGAAGGAATTTTCTCAAACCAAAACTCATATGGAGTTTTCTTAGAAATTGTCTAATCAAAACTCTATTGATAACATAGCATGTCGTATTTACGGCTTCCGTCCAAAACTATTTAGGGAGCTTATATTGGTTTAACATAACTCTAGCCATATCGCCAAGAGTTTTATTTTTTCTTTCTACAACACCATTTTGTTGTGGGGTTTTAGGACAAGCAAAATCATGACCAAAACTATTTTTAGGACAAAAGGATTTGAAATCGGCATTGTCAAATTCTTCTCTATGATCACTCCTAATCTTGTTGAACATAATACCTTTCTCATTTTGAACACAGTTTGCAAAAATCAACAAATTCACAAAAAGTATTGACTTTTGTTTACAAGAAAAGTTATCCAAGTAAACCTTGAAAAATTATCAACTAGAATAAAGGCATATAGTTTACCAACAAGACTAGCAACTATACTAAGACCAAATAAATCCATATGGATAACTTAAAGAGGTGTAGTAGTGCTCTCCAAGTTCGTTGATTTGAAAGAGGATTTATCAATTTACTCTTTTCGCACTCTTCACACATCATGTCTTTCTTGAAGGAAATGTTAGGGAGATCTCTTACTAAGTTCTTGGAAGCATGTCAAGCAATGATGTCTATGTTGGCATATCCTAGTCTCATGTGCCAAAGTCAACATTCATCATTCTTAGCTACTGGACACCTATCATTGTTAAACCTTCGACAAGATAAAAGACATATTGTCTTCTGTAATTTCTTCATATACAACAGTGCCATTAGAGCTATCATAAATAAAATATTTTTGTTTAGTAAAATTAACACCATAGCCGTTATCCGTAAGATGACTAATGCTAAGAAGGTTATACTTTAAATTAATAACACGACAAACATTCTTAATACAAGGATAAAGAAGGGAGCAAATATTACCATGTTCAATGATGTAGTCTCAAATTATTACTGAAGGAGACGTATTCTTCATTCATCATCGATAGCATTGCAAATAATATATAATTTTCGGTCGTGTTTCATGAGCAACCACTATCGAGGATCCACTCGCTCCTAGCATGCGAAAGATGATTCACCTACAACACAAGTTGAAGATGTAACCTTTGGTACCCAAGATTTGGTAGATCCTTGAATATTAGTCTTAGGAACCCATTTGAGTATTCTCATATCAACATATGTTCTTATTTGACATTGATACGAAGAATGATCAAGCATTCCACAATAATAGCATATGGTATGTGTCTTGGTGCTAGTGGAGAGTGAGCGAGTGTTTTGAGCATGAAACTTTCTAACATTACTTCAATCATTTGAATGACCAGGGCCGTAGCCACATTAGAACGAGGGGGCGCGGCTGCGCCTCCTGGAATTCAATTTGTTTTGGTGTTGCACAATACTTCATCACATTCAGGAGATTGGACAGTTGAAGAAGCTAGGTAGAGCCTAGGCCTAGTACTGCTCTCTTGATTTTCTTTTCTTCCCATGTCCAAAAAAAGCTAGGTTGAGCCTAGGCCTAGGACTTTATCACGTCAATGTATTGCTGTTCTCAGGGAGTCTAGGCCTAGTACTGCTCTAAAAAAAACCAAGTAAGGCTAAGTCAAAAAACAGGAAGATTGGACAGCGGAAGCAGCTTTCTCTTCTACAACTCCACACAGCATCGGGCACATTTGTGATCCATCATACCCAGCCCCATGTCCCCAAAGGTCAAGAGGAAGCCAGGCTGACTAAGTCAGCAATAACAACCACTTTATTTTAACACACTTTTCTTCCTGTTCTGCTACCATTCCTTTAAAGTTCAACTCAACTATTTCATTTCTAAATTCCTCTTCCAGCAGCCGCGTAACATTTTCAACTCTTCTTAGTCATTTTTACTACTGCATTACATATTCTGCACTAACATTTTCTCCTCTTAGTCATTTTTTAATCCTGAAAGGCTGAAATAATTAATGATAGTCTTTCTGCAGTTTATTAATATCTTGAAAATAATCCAAATTTAATTCTTGCTGATTCCGGTGATCAAGAAGTTCTCTAACAAATTCAAGTGAGTTACATTACGTAAATTATGTCCTTCGTTCTATTTAAAATTAATATTTTTATAGACAGAGCATGGGAATAGAAAACAGAAAGCAGGACATGCTATTATTATTCAAGAAAGTGGGTGTGCTCACTTTTACTTGATTAGTATGGGCGCACGAGTGGGCACCACCTTGGGGTGTACTATTGCTTCAAAAAGCTAATCCATGTATCTGCTAGCTTTTTATTTTGGGCTAATCTAGTGATGAGTGTACGTAAGTAGGATTCTAAAGAGTTAAAAGAATCACTACTTTGCCAAAGAGTGGAATTTGTACTTGTGCGCTATTACATTTGTGTACTTTGGTGAACTACTTAATTTGTTAACCAATCACTTAACAAGATATCTTGGCTAATATTTCAAAATTGCTTATTTTTTCAGATGAAAAATACTACACTTCAATTTTTTTAATAAATCTCAAGAACAAGCTCCTTCAAGCAGCCAAGAGCCACCAACCGGAACACCTCCACCTCGTGCCAGTCTATTGCTCAGCCCTTGCCTACGTGCAATATAGAAGATGAGTATCCGTTTGATCTGCGTTAAGAAAAATATTTATGAGTATGATGTTAAAGAAAGAAACGGTTCGACAATACTACTTGCAAAAAGGTCCATGTCAGCCTAGGGATTACAATTTTCCTTGGTGTTCATGCGCAATTGAGAAGTGTCTATTTCAGTCTTCGTGGTTCAAAGAGCACCCTAATTGGCTATAATATAGCATTACAACAAATGTCGTTTATTGTTTGTCTTGTTATCTTTTTAAAACCGATCATGGAGGCCAAAGCAGTGGTGATTCCTTTGTTGCAGAGGAATTTAAAATTGGAGGAATAAAATAAAGTTGGATGGACATGTTGGACACTAGTACGTATAACAAATGTGTGAGGACTGGCTATGATCTTTTGAAGCAACAACAACACTTTGAACATTCTTTGGCTACTCATTGTATTTAAACTCAAGTCGACTATCATTTTCGTTTGACAGATTGTATTAAATTTTTTTTGCATCAAGGTTTGGCTTTTTGTGGTCATTATGAATCTGAGGATCACTAAATAAGGAAAATTTTCTTAAACTCTTGTAATTTCTTTGCGACCACAATGAGAATATCGATAGAGTTGCATTGAACAAGGCTCCTGAAAATTTTAAATTGACATCTCAAATCCAACAAGAGATTATTACTTCCATTTCAAAAGTAACTACAAATGCTATTATTAGTGATCTCGGCGATGATTTGTTCACTATTTTGGTTGATGAGGCACGTAATATATCCTTGAAAGAATAAATGACTTATTTTACGTTTTTGAGGATAGAATGGGCATATTATCGAACGTTTTCTTGGCATTGTTCATGTTGGTGATACTACTTATCACTTAAGGCAGCTATTGAGTCTGTTGTCCAAACATGGATTAAGTATTCGGGGACAAGCTATGATGGAGCTAGCAACATGCATGAAGAATTTAATGGATTAAAAAACTTGATTATGATGGAAAATGAGTCGGCTTATTATGTGTACTTTTTTGCTCACCAACTTCAACTAAAACTTGTAGCTGTTGCAAAGAGTCACGGAAAGATTTCTGTATTCTTTGACATTGTTATATTGCTATCAAATATTGTTGGAGCCTCATGCAAGCGTAGGGACATTCTTCGTGAAAAATAATTTGAAAAAGTTGTTGACGGAAAGGGACATTCTTCGTGAAAAATAATTTGAAAAAGTTGTTGACGGAATTTATAATGTGATGTTTTGACTGGGCAAGGTAAAAATCAAGAAATGACATGAAAACAAGCATGAAGCACCCGATGGAGTTCTCATTATGATACACTAATAAGTTTGATTTGCTTGTACTCGTCGGTGGTTGATGTTGTGATTGTTGAGGAGGATGCAAAAGATCACAAGATAAGGGGGCATGCAAAAAATATTTTGGGGATCATTTCACCAATTGAATTTGTATTTCATTTACATTTTATGAAGAATATCTTAGGACTCACTAGTGAGTCCTTTGACTTTGTATTTTAGTACATCAATCTCCTTTAGAGATTTTCTATGATTACTATTCACTAATTTGTAATCCTTAAAAAAATTCAACATAGGATTTTTCTAATTCAATATAAGTGAGTGTGTTGGAAGAGAAGTCATCTAATACCTCATCGGAATCTTTTGCCATGAGGCAAACATTTGAGGAATGCCGAGTCCTTCTCGTTGTTAGAGTCACTAGCTTCGCCTTCACATAAAATGCTAGTGTTGGCGTATTTTCTCGATGAAGAACTACCTTTGCTAGGCCTTTCATACTTGCTAGATCTCTTCTTCATCATGGGATAATTCTTCTTGATATGTCTGGGTCTCTTGCATTTGTAGCATATGTAGGTTCTTCATAATTATTTTTTCTTTGGCAGTTTCCTTGCTTAATCCTTATGTACTTTTTGAAGTGTAGAGGTAAGAGCAATCTCATCTTCATCGGTGTCTTTACTATCGGTATCGACCTTTTTGGAGTTTGGAGTGCTTGTGATGGCTGGCCTTTAAAGCAAGAGCTTTTTCTTTCTCCTTCACTTTCTTCTTTTCCTTCTCTTGTATGTAGGCTTCTTCTTAATCGTTCAAGTCTAGCTCATGCATTATAAGCTTCCTCATTAGTGTCTCGAGGTTCATGGTAAGATCATTTCCTTTAATCATTGTCGTAGCTTTGGAATTCCAATTTCTTTTTGAGTCCTCTAAGCAATTTTCAAATGTTCTCATGCGTAATATATTCCTTGCCAAGAGATACAAGAGAATTAATCAAATCAAAATATCTAGTAAACATGCTCGAAATAGACTCCTTTGGCTTCATTTTAAAAGCCTCGTACTCTTGTACGAATATACTAATTTTAGATTCCTTAACTTGTGAGGTACGCTCGTGTGTGACCTCAAGAACTCTCCAAATATTGTGTGAAATTTTACACTTGGAGATTTTATTAAACTCATTTCTATTGAGAACGCAATAGAGTACGTTCACGACCTTAGCATCAATGCTTTTCATCTTTTTTCTCACTTGGTATACTTGTCATAAGGTTTATCCATTACAAAGCCTTTTTGTAGCCATGTATGACGCTACTCCAAAGATCAAAGTCTATAGATTTTAAGTAACTACTCAGTCTAGTTTTTCATTAAGTGTAATTGGTTTCATCAAATAGAGGAGGTCTATTCGTGGAGTCCCCCTTATTATGGTTTGAGCTAAAACTAGAATTGGTTGCCATGTGATAACTCTAAGAAGGTTAATCCAATTATAGGAGAACCCTAGAGGAGGGGGACGTGAATAGGGTAATAAAAATTTGGCAACACAATTAACAATAATTAAGATCAATTTAAAGATAAGACAATAAATAAAATGCTAGATGTATCCTGATATCGTTCACAAAGGCTATCCAGTCCCGAAATTTATTTCGATTTTAATCCACTATTATCACAAATAGTACAACACGAGCTTTGATCCGAATGCTCGCCAACTTCTTACACACAAGCTTTGATCCGAAGGCTCGTCGACTTCTTATTAGAAAAGAATGGGGTTTATATCTTCATGAATACTTGAAAGATCAAAGATACAACTCTTGAATTTATTGTGGATGGCAAATGAAAGTTTAGTAGTGTATTCAGATTGGTCTTTGCTAGTTAGAAAATTTTAAAGCTCAAAGTGATGACTTTGAATGAAGGAGGAACAAGTCTTAAATACAAAGCCAAAAGCAAAGTGCATTTAATACAACTTTGGTTGTGTAGGTAGTATACCGCCGTTATATTGTTATGCACACCAACGATCATAAACAACTAGTTTTTTAGTAGTTGTATTGCATTAAATGCGGCAACTAAGATCAAACAGTATACTGCCGGTATGCTGTTTTACACAAGCAGAACTTGCTGTGACATTAAACGGTATACTGCCGGTATACTGCGATATACCGCCGGTATACTGTTTTACACAAGCAGAGTTGATGTGTCAATAGGCGGTATACTGTCGGCATACTATATTATATTGCCGGTATACCGTTCTATAGGCCAAATATGTAACTGGTTCGTTTTCTAGCTAGCTTTTAGTTTTGCCTACTACTACTTGTGTTTACAAGTTTTCCTAAGACACTTTACAGATTCTAGATGGACTGTTGCAGATGCGGACTTCTTCCGAGTCTTTAAACTTATATCTGTATCACAAGGATATTTTAGCGTGATACTTTCGAAATGGTTTAGCAATTGCGCTTAACGACTCCGAGTGAGATGCTAAACTAAACAGTACAAGTATACAATTACGTAAATAATCAAAATCAACATATAGAATGTACCAACATAGAGTTCCTCATCCTGAATAATATTAACATTCCTCTCTAAAGAGTTTTTGTGCTTGATTCCCAATCTCGCTAATTCAAGACTTGGGATTTGGAAACCATGGACGTTCATTCCGGCGGCCCTATTTATCAACTTTGCTCTATCGGCTCCCTTTCGACATCAGCGCTCTACCTGCTCTATTTCAGTGTGGCAATTACACCTCTACACTGATATCCATTGATAACCCCTCACAACAGCTGTTTGGTTATATCGTGTGGTACATTAGCAAGGTATTCATGGTGATCCAGCACCTTGTGCCAAACCACTTGTGGATGTCCATTGCCCGATATGCTTGTCGAGGCGATGTCACACCTCCAGGGTGCATCTCCGGTAGGTACATCACCTTTTCTGCCGAATTATGGCACCAGCACTTCATAAGAGTGCTTGTGCAGGAAAGGCAGTCACACGTGCAGGGCCCAACACCTTTACAGGACGCACACATGGTTTCGATTATGCTATTTATGTGGTTGCACGCTTGCACGATAAAGCCGCACAATTCAACAAAGGTAGCAGGACAACTGAGGGCAATCTGCATGATGCGATGCCAGCTGTTGTACATACAGGGAAGCACTCTTGCCAGATTTGTGCTATATACACGCGGAGAAACAACTTGTTGTTGGGGTATTCATGCACCTAGGGTTATTCATGCGCCTCTTGGGCGCTTGTAGGTCCATGGGTTTGGGTTTCAAATTAATATATTCCAAAGATTCATGAACATGTATTATCATGGATTATATCCAGCATTATAAGCATGGACAGTGAACCAAAATCATTGATGCATAATCATGTATCTCTATCTTGGATTATCATCTTGCATATTGTCATTTTAAGAACTAGACTAGGACCAAATTATGCTCTAATACCAGTGATAACTATAATGCATAATATATCATCTTTAGCATGTGATGTGGAAGCTATCACATTTATAAAATTTAGCATTAATAGGAGTCGTACGTTCCAGTTGCTGAATAAGGGATCTGAGAGCTTGGTCTCCTGAAGCCTCCAGTTTCAAATCTTTGAACACCCGCGGTGAGTCAAGACTATAAGAGCCTGACTCTTGATTTCCACTGTACAAGTCTCAAAAGAGCTGGACAGTAATTGTGAAAAAGGGAAAGAGAAGTGTTCTGTAAGTACATCTGATGTGAACCTTTCTGATATATATATATAATCTAAACAAAACCAAACAAAAACCAAACAAAAAAAACAAAAAACAAAAAACAAAAAAATTCTAAACCACAACGAAATGTCTATGGATGTTGAGCTTCGGAGATCTCAATCAAAGGTATTCTTATATCTTGTGGCGCCCGTCTTACGAGATATCCGGAGAGCTGGTGATCCACAGTCAAAACCAACAGTTGGATCCTTGTCAAGTTGGACCTGGACCATCAATCGGTGAGCAATTCGCTAGCAAACCCAAATTCCAAGAAGACAGGCTCATTGTTGTTATAGGTGGCTGACAGTTCTATACACTTCTTGCCATTTCTACTATGTACATATTATGGCTTACCAATCATAGCTTTGAGATACAAGAACTGTTATACAGGTTTTGTTTGTCTACTGAACCATGGTTTATTCATCGATAAATTTGGTTTATGGAGTTATTGTCACCCCTATTTCTTTTGCTTCATGTTCTTGTCTGCATTGCATCATTTTTGGGAATAAATTATTTAACTTGTAGGCACTATGGCCAATTTTTAGTGTGTTTCATTGTGGCCTGCATTTGTGCGCAATGTCAATTGAAGGAGGTTAATAGCTTTCTAAATTGTTGTGAAAGGCACATGTTCATATCATCAATAGCCAAGTTCTATTCTAGCTATTTCCCATTTTGCTCTACACATCTCCTCTTGCCATTTGCCCCTCTTTCCGGCCATAACCTTCATTGTACTGTTCCATACACATGCTTGTGAGTGGCTATTGATTTGACATTACCTGCAAATGTATCAATCTTTTGATAACTGTGTTGTTGGTCTAGAGATATTTATTCTAGTTGTGTTTATACTGTTTGATTCCAGGTATGTGACAGGCCTGAGTTTTACATGGTACCCAAATGTTATTTTACTTTTTCACTATAGCGAAGTTTAAAACATGTTTCAAATGGCCACGTTGGGTTGATATTTTTCCTTTGTTATTATAATCTGATGCATTCGGTTCCATTTTCCAGTGAAATCACTGCTGAAGGACGGCGGATAACAAAGCTTGATCAGATACTGCTTAATGGGAACAACATTGCCATTGTAAGTGATGCAATTTTAGGGGCTGTTTGGAAATCCAATGCAGCCTTTGCTGCTGTAATTGGTGTTGATGCTTCCTTGGCTGCAAGAAAAGCTCCAGGAATATGGTATTTATTGCATTTTGTGTTGCTGTAAATACACCATTTACGGCCAATCAAACACTGGAATTGGTGCAAGTGCTGCAACACCCATTACTGCAGCAACACTTACAGCAAACCAAACAGATTTGGGCATATATATCGCAAACATAGCTGACCCCATTCTTATGGGTGAAGGTTTGGATGATGATGATGAATATGCAACTATATATATTAGTATAAAAGTTAAAACCATGACAACCAGAAGATTATAGTGGGGACAGATTTCTAAAAGCAACAAGCATCTCTTATCCCATCCTAGAAATATTGATATTTGAAACTAGATCTTCACTGTGATGATCGATCATTCATTGATAGTTTCAGGGTTCTCCTTCATTGAGAATAAACCCGGTCAGTTGGGCTATATCCCCTTGCGAGCTTTTTGGTGAATTTTTTTTCGTCTGTGACAATTATTGGACGGCGGAATGTAGTAGTTATAATCAGAAAGATTGATATTTAACACTTGACTTTTACTCGCTTGTGTTTTATTTATCTACATTCCATTCCATTATTGATACCAACACTTTCTACCATATTTATGCAGCTGGTCCCTGGTGGCTCCCCTGATCCAGAATGAGAGGGGTTGCCTCTTGGTCTCTTCTCCAATTGTATGAAGTACTGCAGAATCTAATAGGGGTATTGAGCCTTGTCCACCTCATTTTTCTAGTGGGACTTGTTGGCAATGCATTTATGAACTTACTGAACCTACCTATTGTCAAATTGGGAACATATGTTTTGCAATGCATTTATGAACTTACTGAACCTACCTATTGACAAATTGGGAACATATGTTTTGCATCATTAGATTATCTTAACAAGTTCTTCGTCGTTTGTGGTTTGTAACTTGGTGTAATTATAATAGCAAATAGTTTCCTCAAAGCTATTAGCATTGACTGCCGTAATTATGGTCCCATACTCTTTTGGTCCTTGCACTTCTTATTAGTAGAGATTATTCGACGGTTGGACAGTATCAGAAAATGCACAATCAGTGCGTTATGATAGCGGTAGATGAGAAAAAAAAAAAGAGGTTACTGTTATCATCTACTTGATACTACCAAATAGAAAGGTTGTGAATTATTTTTCATAATTGCGCCATCTTTTTTTATAGTAGCATTAGCATTACCTTTGGGCCACGTTTGGTTTGTGGAATCAGAGCCTTGGAGGAAAGTCGTAATGATTCCAAAGGAAACTAGCAAGAAAGAAAAATGATTTCAAAGAAAAAAAAAAAATAGGAGATGAAATTGTTTCCTCCATCCATCCCAATAATTTATTTTTTATTCTAAATTTTTTGTCCTCAAATCGATGCCAACTGTTCTTCCTTAAGTTTGGCCATGAACCGTATGATTATACAAACGTGGCTGGAGTACATATCACGAAACTTTGAAGATAATGTCCATGATCCTGTCTTTTGGGTTCTTAGCTTGTTCTATAGGAAGATTCTATGAACGACTAATCATCAATTCAAAGAACAAATATATGCGGTTATTACATATACAACCATTTCTGGTATGTTAGCTGTACTTATTGACAATTTATAGTTTGGTTATCAAGGTTGGGGTTTATGGCTGGAATATTGTGTTGTGGTTTTCCGGTACGATAAATGTACAAGCATCATAAGCAGGTCCGGCTCAAGAGTAGAGACGGGTTAGGCGACCGCCCCAGACCTCCAAGTTTGTGAAGCCTGTTGTTGTTGTTGTTGTTGTTGTTGTTGTTTTTTTTTTTTTTTTTTTTTTTAAATAGTCTAGGTCTAATATCAATTGTAGACTAATCTGTAATTTTTTTTTAACAAAAAAACCTAAAGTTTGAAGAAAATGACAAAAAATTATAATTTTCTTAAAAAAGGAGAGGTCCATATCTAAAATTTATTTCATTACAGATACATTCAAAAGAACTATTTTTTAATAGTTAGTTAAAGGTTGATAAGGAAGGCTAAATTTTCAGATTTTGTCCTAGATTTCATAGACCTTAGGATCGGTTCTGATCATAAGATAATCTTGATGTGGCATATTGTTGGTTGGGGGGTGGGGGCGAAGATAAGTAGAGGATTGAGATTCTAACAAGATATTCTCTACTTATCTTGTTAGAATAAGTAGAGGATATATTTGAACTCCACTTGTAACCTGTACTTCTCGCTCTCCTTGAACTTTAAGCTTGTTTGATATAATTGTTCCATTATCGTCCCTTGTTGATATCCGTGTGTCCTTATCCTTCAGGGATACTCCACCTGCTCCTCTTTCCGAGGGTTCCGTTGCACTGATAACTTCAGCAGATCTAGTAGGCCAGGGTCAGATTTCGATATTTAACCAAGGGCAAGCGTCAATAGCTTTTCATCAGCCGGCTCCGCAAGTCACGCATGCCCGATCAGCACAATCAGTCCCACCAGTCTTGCCGGAACAACCACTTCAGCCCGCTCAGTTTACAGTGGGTCATAATTATACCACCTACAATGCAGTATTCAGGACAACTAGGTCCAAAGAACTTGTCGGCCAAAGATTAGCAGTAAGGACCGGAGGCTAGAAGAGGTCGAACTCATGCCTGAGAAGCACCAGTATTCAGTCATCAACTCTAGTACCAGCAGTCAGAATACGTCGTCTACCAACACCTCCAACCTCTACAGTAACCTCAGTATAATCTACCAGACAGTCTGTATCAGCAGGATGCAGCCACTGCGGCAAGTCAGGGCACACCAAAGAACAGTGTAAGAGGGCCAATGGCCAGTATCTTAGATGTGGGGCATCCGTCCACATGATTGGTTCATGTCCAATCCTGTACCCATAGGCTTCTTCAGTCCGACAGTTACCAGCTTAGCCTCGGGCAGCGATTGAAGGCCTACGAGGACCATTGTTAGCAGTTCGACCACTAGCCTAACGTCCTCTCCCGACGCAGACTCAACAGTTCCAGCAGCAACGTCCGGCGCAGTATGCGCAAGTCCAGCAAGCCCAACCAACAAGACAGAACCAGCAGCAAGTCAGAGCCATGGCCCCTAGACGATGGCCTGACGAAACATTTGGCAACCTAGAGCAGTTTTTAGCCGAAGGTGCTACAATTGTGGGTAAGATTTTTGAGCTCTTTTTAGCTTGTCTTATTCTTGGGTTCTTGTCAAACGATCTCGTGTTCCGACGCGTTCGAAATACGATAGTCGTTTCTATCATTTCGTTGAGCAAAATGCGAGTTCATTGCCCCGCTCTTCTGCCTTCGTGACTCGTGGTACGTGGTGTCTATCATGTGTCTCGACTGCGAAGGTATGTCTTGGATTAGAGTCATGTCCTCGATATAGTCGTTGGTACCGACTTACCTGTAGGCTTGGCTCTTGTCCATTTGTGTGAGTCAGCATAGGCAAGCGAGGACGAGTTCCTATTCAACTTATTTAGGAGTATATGTATCCATATGCCTCCATTTTTCTGTGTGTTGTTTTGTGCATTTATTCATTAGTTACTTCTGCAGCTATCTTTTCTATTTTAGTTACTTGCTTAGTGTAATCATTTGAATTATGATTTGATTTCTTGAGCTTTCTTGTGTGTTCCAGCTCGACAAGCCTCGGTAAAATTTCGAGGACAAAATTTTTCTAAGGAGGGTAGAGATGTCACACCCGATTCCAGATTTAGTATTTCTTGAATTTCTAGAATTTAATTTTTTTTGATAATGTATTCCTGTTGTATTTCATATATTGGTTCCTTTCATTTTATTATTGTTTTATTTTTCTGTTGTTGAGAGAGACTACCCGAGACCAGTAGAATACCCATTGGCATTGCCATAGACCTTATTTAGGGCCCGCATGTAGAATGAATACTTGGTTCGGTTCATTTTGGGTGAACCCATCACTAAACCCTTTTTTCTCCTCTCTTATTATATATATGGCTTTTCTCTCTCCTATCTTTCCTCTTCTTCATTTTATTTTTTTCCACTCCTTCAAGCTCCCCCAAACCCTAACCCTAAGAGAAAGTTGCTGCGACTTGGACCATAAGAGGTAGAGGCTAGGAGCCACCCAAGGCAAGTACATATTGCTCAATTGTGAAGTCATAAATTTTTGGATTTTTATATATGTTGTTGTTTTAAAAATGTATTTGATGAACAATATTCTCCTTGAGTTGCTGATCTTGTTTAGTTCTTGGAGTTTTGGATTTTGATTAGAGATTTTTGTAGATCTAAGTTTCAAGTTTAGGTTTTTTATGTGTTTCATGAGTTTTTCTTGGTTTTGATCTATAAAAAACTTAGTTTTTTTTCGAAAACTAATGGTTCCTTATGTTAGAGCATTTTATTTCGTACAATTTAGTTTTTGTTTCACTTGATTTGGAGTTAAAATAAAATTTTAATGAAGAAATCAAAATTTTGGTTTTTTTGGAGTTTCAGCCATGCCTGAACTTGCTGTTGGAGAAGACAAAGTCTTCATGCGGCCAACAAGCCATGCGTCCGAGAGTGCCATGCGGCCCGAGTGGGTTATGCGGCTTGAACTCTTGCCGCATGCTGACAGCATGTGTCCATCTTGTTGGACGCATGACTGCTTATTTACACAAGTGTCCTTGAACACCTTGTGCTTTCACTCGCTGAACGAATAAAAGATTCGCTAAGTCCATGCGGCCAGTGGGTCCATGCGGTCAGAGAGTCCATGCGACCAGTGGGTGCATGCGGCCTGTGAGTCCATGCGGCCAGTGGGTGCATGCGGCCAGAGAGTCCATGCGACCAGTGGGTGCATGCGGCTAGTGAGTCCATGCGGCTAGTGGGTGCATGCGGCCAGTTAGTCCATGCGGCCAGGAATTCTTGTGTGCATTTTTTAGTTCCCTGTTGTTATGTTCTTGTAGTAATTCCTTTTGGTGATTATTGTTGTATGCTTCCTTATGTCGATATAAGTTTATGATATCAGATAAGTTTTGCATGTGAGTTCACCTGACAAGTTTATATACAAGTTCACAATCCTCACGACACCGTGGAAATGTTTGTGTATGAAAATCCATTGCATTTGGCATCGGGCAATCAAGTGTGAGCATTGTCCAATGTATCGCGTATCGCGAATACGATAACTCATGAAAAACTCGTACTCGCGATTCATCATTTTAGGGAGTTCTCAAGTGTCCACGACTCGAGAACTTGAAATAATTTAATAATGATTAAACAAGATAAGATTTACCTAGAACATTGGGAGGAAAGAATATTACGCTATCGGCTACCCTGATCACCAAGGGCCCCATGCGGCATGGATAATCCTGCTAGGCAAGGCCTCTATGACTAACCAAGTTTACACGTGCAGCGACACTTACAAGAAAAGTTTATATACAAGTTTATGTTGTAAAACAAGTTTATGATTTCAAGTTCAAATTTATGCTTTTGAGTTCAATTTCTGTTTGTGACAAGTAACAAGTTATGTTATTGTATGGTTGAATGTGCATTTAAATTTACTAGACAAACGTACCCTTGGCTATCTGGGTTAGCTGCAGTGTCGGTGGTAGAAATATTCTTAAACCATGCATTTAGTAATTAACGTCCGTGACAACCCTAGCTAGTTAATCGTAGCAAGCCGTAAAGTTGTTTAGCCGTGCGATGAATGATGTTACTTTCATTATAGGTCACTCTTCTAGTTTTATTTTCTCCAAGCACGTGGTTAGGGTGCTAAGTTTTGCTCCGGTGAAGGTCTGCAACCCCGGTCCTTGTTTGGTTTAAGGGTTGTGGTCCCGATCCAGAGTAAATCCTATGCTCTCTCGCCGCTCGTTGCCTTACTTTCATTCTGCACTTAATATCAGTTCTTGCTGTATTATTCCTGAGACAAGTACGTTGGTACCGTACAAGTCTCAATCTGCATTTATTTCTTATATGTTTTTTTCTGCTTATGTTGTGATGTGTCTGGTCTATCACCTCGAGCTCCTTTGTGGTACTTGTTGTTTGGGGTTCTGACCCCACTGGCTTTGCATGACCAGGTTACCCCGAAGGGAAACAAGATCCATCGCGCTTCCAGCAAGATGGTTCGCACTCGTAGGACTGCGGCCGAAGCTCGCGAGTGGGTTTTCATTCTTTCACCCCTCGTCTTGATTACTTCATTTTGTGGTGTTTAGCAAGGGGCATAGTTAGCTCCTTATAATTTTGAGACTACGGTCAACATGATGTATATATTAGACCATGGCTGGTATATTTGATCATGTATTATTAAACTCTGCTAGTGCAGCATTTTTTATTCAATAGCTTCATGATCATAAGTGACATGTAATTTGGGACACCTTTTTACTTTTATGTATGCTATACTCTTGTACTTGTGTTGCTGGATTGAGATAATATAATTTTTTGGCCTTAGGAATGACGTCATAGCATGCTAGAGTTCATCCATTTGTCTTCTAGACAACATTAACACATTGTGGCTTACTTCGGTATTCTGCAGGGTACGGTTGGCCATGTCAGTCACCTATTTATCCATTATTCTGGGAGCGGGACATGACAAGGTTTTCTTGGTTTGGGAGTTTAGTCCCATATTCGGAAAAGCACCTCGTGTATATCTCAATATATAACTTTTAAATCCTCAAGAAACAATCTTTGTTTTTGTCACTCATGTCTTTGAGAATTCCATAGGAGTTGAGTCCCGTAGGGACTTAACGACTCGGGCTCGAACGAATGGCGCAAAGTGGCGCTTTAATGGCGCATTTTGCACTTAGCACGTACTCATTGTTGCGATCGTGCACGAGACATTATGCGTGAGACTCTCTGCGTATGCTCGCGGTAGCGTGCACTAGGGAATTTGCGTACGCCTCACAGAATGTTGTTACTGTCAGCACAGTCTGCTGCGTCACGTGGCGCTGTCAGCACAGACTGCAGAATAATGGATTATGTGGTGTTTGGTTCACCTACCCATGACTTGATTGGTCATGAGGGGCATATGGCTGTCATAGCGGTTGGTAAAAACCTCCCCTATATATGTGTACTCCTCCTTTATTCCATTGGCTTCTTCTTTTAAGTGAGAAAATAAGGAAGGAGATAGAGTCACTTTCGGCCAACACCTATCCTATGCACGTAGACAACAACAAGCAAGTTCGAGAGTTCAAGTTCTTCCCGAAGGTGACTTAGAATGTTCCAAAAGTTCATTCCTTGAACTATTCCTGGGAGGCAGATTTCCATATAGGGCGAATCTTACTTGGAGCAACACTGATCTTCATCACCCCAGCAAGGAGCTTTTTCTCTTGTGTTCTTTCTTTCTTCTTTTTGTTCTTGTTTTTGTTCTATCTCGTTGTAAAGAAAATAACGTATTTACTTCCTTGTAGTATTTTGTTTCTTGCAAGTTCCTTCTAGTTTCAGTAGTCAATTTGTCATCTTCTCCTTAGTGGATTAGTCTTGAGTTAATTTATCTGTCAGCATCATTTTCTGCGCAAGAATTTTCCTACTAAAGAATCCCTGTGCGTAGACTATCCACTGTACGACAGACACATTTTGAGTCCATTTTCGTGAACTCGGATGCAACACATATTACAAATAAGACTTTAGTCACTGTTTAATCCAAGAAAAATGGTTAAATTGTTACTAACTTAACATGCACTGGAGATAAAAAAAACACAAAAACAAAACAAAAAAGAGAGTCGATATATATATATATATATATATATATATATATATATATATGTGTGTGTGTGTGTGTGTGTGTGTGTGTGTGTTCGTAGGGTCATGGCCTGTTGGTTACGATGGAGGGCTCCTTTGGGAATGGGCATGGTTCAAATTGTTTTTTGGGAACTTAGTTCCTAATCCGATGGAAAGGACAAGGACACACACACACACACACACACACACATATATATATATAGGAAAAAAATGTCTGCGACGCTAGGGTTTGTTGTCGAAGAGGGCGATCCAGGAGCCGACGGCTCGGTTGCGACCGAAGGAGCGGACGTAGGTGAAGGTAGAGCAGATGGCATCGAAGATTTGGCGATCAGAAGTGCCGGAGGGGGTTGGAGTACGGTAGATAGGAGATGTTGATCGGCTCCATCCAATCGCTGGGCCAGGGAGGAAGGTAGGGATCGCAATGGTTCTAAGGGATCAACGCAGCATGGTAGGCCGAGTTTGCCATATGACCAGAGGGACTGGAACTGAAAAGGGAAGGAGGCGATCCAGGATGTTTCTAAAGTTCCCTTGGTAAGGTCGGCCATGGGTATGGAGAGACAACATAAAGAGGATAGTTGGAGGCAGAAGACTGTAGAGAGGAAAACTAGTTGGTCGGATCTGCTGCGAAGCCTTTGGTCACATGAGGTACCGCGGGGTTCGACATCGCCGCCAGTGACGTGGGTTAATCTCTGTAAACCGATGGAGGTGGATGGAGAAGTAGAACTACAATACGTTGAACCAAGTATCATAAACGAAAAAAAGGTAGTGGAGATCACTGAAGATGACATCCAAGAATCTGTAGAATATTAGAAGAACACTTTGATGGTATATGCCATGGGCAATCGACCATTCTACGGTCAGTTGATGTCTTATGCACTCTGGGTTTGGAGACCGAAGGGTTCGATGGAAATATTTTTACGAGAGAACGGATTTTACTTTATCAAGTTCTCCCTCGCGGAGGATTTGGAAAGAATATTAGGGGGGGGGGGGTCCGTGGACCTTGATGGTAGGTTGGTAATTCTGAAACGCTGGCATCCGGAATCCAACTTTGAGAAAGACATGCTTACAACTGTGCCCGTTTGGATTCGTCTTCCCTGGTTATCACCACAACTCTGGAACGTTCAATCGATCATGAAGATGACCAGTATGGTGGGCAAACCAATCAAGACGGATACCCCTACGGCAAGGCGGAAGTTATCATTTGCGTGAGTTTTTGTCGAAATTGAAGTCACGAGTGAGTTACCTCGTCAAATCGAAGTGTATCTGCCTAATGGAGACAAGATAATCCAAAACATAGATTATGAATGGGTACCTCCGTCATGTGGAAGTTGTCGGTGTTTTGGTCACGTAAAAGAACACTATGGGGATAAAGCGGAAGTGGTTACAGAGGAAGATGACCAGGATATGCAAACATTCAATAATGAGCAGGCATCAGAGGGTCGGAATGATCCAATAGGGCAACCTGACCTGGATATTACTATGGACGCTGAGCACGTCCACGACGTCCAGGAAGACTTGCAGATGAGTAGTACGGCTCATCCTATAATACTTGGGAAGAGACAGGTGTAACGACCTATTCCGTTCAAGCGGACAGCCAATTCAAACGGCGAAAGTGCAACGTCCCGACTCGCTTTTCTCAGCGAGAATACTCGTTTGAGGAAAGAGGATTTTCAGACTTGGCCCTTCAGGAGTTCCGACTTAGGATTTCAGAGGCTCGCTAGGAGTATCGCTCGACCAAGGCAAATTATTGCTAAGGTGGGTGGCTACGATGAACTTGTCTTTGCTTAGCCAGCACACTTAAAATATGGACGATACATGCTAGTCGCTAGGTGAATCACCCCCTGCATGGTAATAAGAATACAACGCACCTAGCTAAGGGAATAATCCCAACTTGTATTCTTGCGTTATCCCAACTTGTATTCTTGTGTTAGAACATAAAAATAAAACTTTGCTTATAAATAGACCCTTGCATGCTACCTTTGCCTTGTGCAACTAGACCCCGCTATGCCTCGAGTGGAACGAAATGTATGTACTCTTCATGCTTCACTTGCTACACCGCATGACCCTAAATTATGTCGCTCGGTATGTTCCTTTACGGTTTCACTCCTCGGCTTACCCTTAGGCCGGAGCCAACGTAAATGCTTATATTTTCATAAAAAATGCATGCATGCATGCATGCATGCTTATATGTTAATTTGTAATATTGCCTCGATTCAATGTTTGCTGAACGAAATCATGCCACAATCAAGTAATGATATCTGTATCGTGCATGCATATCGTTAACCAGACGACTATAAAATAGTTCTTCTGTGCAATATGAACTTGCAAGTATCCGGGACCGTTGGGTCGCCAAGGCAGTCCCCGTACCAGGGGAATGCATCAAGTCAAGTTGAACATCTGAACGAGAATCATGTATAGTTTACATCTGAACAAGAATCATGTCAAGTAAAGCAAAAAAATTACAGCTCGTGGAGCAATGCTCGTTCAGATCTTGAATCATGGATTTTCTTGTCAAGTTGGTAAATCTGGAAGACCCAGACTTGCGTATCGTGGACAACTTGGAATCAAGGGGGATCTTCAGATCTCGTTCCACGGACGGTCTCCGGGGCACTAGGGCGGATCTGATCCGGATGGAACTATTGTTTAGTCTCTTGTTCTGGACGTGATGGCTTACAGCGCATCTTGTACTTTCGTTGTATTTCATCTTTGTTCAAGACTATAACTCGTCCTTATGGCTATGCCAGCGATAATTGTTCATATAGATAAGTCATCCGCGCTTAGCGGCTATCCGCGTGCGAGTTATTGCATCGCATCGTGAATAACTGAAACACCCGAATGATCATGGGTATGACACACTTGTACATATAGAGCACTTGAATATCTTATGCAACACACTTGAGAAATCCTTATAACTCGTGCACCCGGAACATAATCTCGCTCACAACACTTGTGTTTGCATATGCTATTTGCCCCTGGATTTTAATATAGGCTCGTGCTTGAATTAACTTGGTTTGCCTTCGATATGGAAGGACAAATGGTAAGTTGGTAAGTCTCGCCATGTTTTCTCTTATATCGCACGACGCACTGCCACACAAGTTAGGCTTTTCATCATTGCCATGAAACTGATCCTAAGGCAAGATTAGAAAGATAACTTAATAGATGGTACACAGAACCTATATAACGTGTTTGGATTTGTCGAGCGGGCGAATAGCCTCCCCACCAGTGCATTCATGTACTGATAACCCACCAGATTGCTTGTAGGGTGCGGGAGAACCTCGTTCAGTGCAGATGCCTCATTCGTGCGTGTTAAGGCGTGGAGTCCACTCTGAAGCCTTGGAGCATTACGTCTGGAACTGAAGTACATATATAAGATATAATGTTGGAACATCGTCTATACATCATTTCCACAATGTAGCCACTTGGCATGCTTTTACTGTTTGAGAGAAAGAGGCTTGAGCGACTTGTAATCCCGGCCTAGCGCCGCCTGTAACACTTGTTCAATATCAATAAAGATTTTGCTTTTCTTCAATACTTGTGTTATTCAATGCTTCCGCTATTGACGACTCTGTGAACTTGTTACCAATTGCCTATGCGTTTATTATTCTGCTGCACTCGGACAATTTGTGCGACTCTGTGGCTTAGACCTCTTACCGCCTGCATGGACCACCGCCTTGCACGGGCGCGGCTTCAGCTCGTGCGACATCATACTCAGATGGGTCAAGCGATCGTCCCGTGTGAGCGCTGGCGTGGTGATTCGTGCCTAGCGGGGACGGCCGATTAGCCTGCAGGAGATCGGGGTATGACATATTGGTATCAGAGCATGGCTTTACGTCTTTGGACTTCGTTTCAATTTTATCAGTTTTGAAAGCTCGTTCGTGGGTTATGTACATACGCTCTGCTCTCTCTCAATGTCCCATCAGAATATTCCAAACAATAAGTCTAAATACTTTCAAAAAGTTGCATGTGAATGATATGATTGTTTGTATAAAATCGTGATACGAAGGCCTTTGTGCCGACCTATACTAGACTTGTAGGATTAGACTCGTGCTAGAAATTGAAAGATATGTGCGAATCCGAATGCCTATACATAATACCCAACTGGTTAGTGTGCGGAATATAATATCGCCCGAACGGTTAGCTATGCACACAGCCTTTCGGCTAAGTTGTGTAGAGTATCGCGCGCCAAGACCCTTTGGAGCAAGCTAGATGCAAAATGGATTGTAATATCATTCAGATAAGATAAGTCAGACTTAGAATGACAACCTTATCATCTTATCGCTTAGGCGAATATGGAGAATCGTGCTTGAATTTTGGAAAATAGCTCGAACGGTATTTCGTGTTGGAAGATACAAATATATTGAGGATTTAATTGGGTGACTCAATTCCGAGTGGTGTATGGATCATTTAGAAATGTCTAAATGGATTCATAGGTCTCGTGTGATAATCAGATTGAATGATCTGAAAATGTCTTGAATAAATGATAAGACTTATATTGAATTGGGATTCGTGGAAATGAAAATCGATATCTCGGTTAGGAAAACTTGTTGGAAACTTAGAAGATCGTGCAAGCAATTTCGGATTGAAACAAACGAATTGAACTTGAATACAATATTGCTAGAATAGAAGTGTAAGCGATAACGGATTTGACTTGGAGTTTGGAAGAACGATCTTGAAATCTAGTTCAAAAAGATAACATTCGAAATCAGTCCCAACGAGAATGATTATCCTGCGAGAGTGCCGGCGTGGTGATTTCACGTACGGCTGGGATAATCGAACTCACGGGAACATGTTCGATGATTATTTCAAACGAACTCGATGAATGGAACGTATCAAAAATGGATGAACTTGGGCTTGAATATTTGAAACATAGTTGCTTGAGGAATGCTAGAAGTAAGACAATGGATTTATCGAACGATAACATTAAAGTTGGATAATTTTACTAGACGAATTATAATCACTGCATGAACGGACTTGGCTCGATGGATATATAACTTGGATGGAGTAAAGGGGAAATGATAAGGTGTCTTAATCGTTTCGAAGATAACCATAACGTTCAAACGTTCTTGTCTTGTGCAAGCGTAACTCCATGCTCGTGCATGCGTCACGCCCGGATTAGGACGATTATCCAGCGGGAGCGTTGACGTGGTGATCTCACGTCCAACGAGGGTGATCGAACTTGCGGGAGACCAGAGCGTGACAACTAATGGATCATCTTGACTTGTGGTTCGACACGATAAGACGAATTTGGAAATACAAGTGAATCGAAAATATTTCATGGATAAGTTACCCTAGAAATGGAATAAATCACGCTGGATGGCTTCGTGAACGAATACGTGAATCTTATTGGATGACTTGGAGTTATAAAAGGGTTTAGAACTGAATCTTGGCTTGGTGGCCTAGACTTGGAATCGATAGGGATTCTATTAAAATATGTTTGGAGAGATAGACTATACAAATCACTAGGCTTGCCCTGCATCTTGGATATACCATAGATTTTACTGAACGGACATGACCCTATACAAACGAACGTGTTATTGAGAGTATGATGATCCGTGCTCGTTGTTTAGAAATCTGAGTGAAACGAGCTTGGGTAGAATATTCCGTGCAAATGAATAATGGTTTGACCCTAGGAATTGGGGCGAGCGTCGTACAACAAAATTGCACGATGAATCGTATGCTTGAACTTGTACCTATGACCTTGTGAGCTAACCTAGCAATTAGGCAGACGACCTTATGCCGAGTGAAGAACCTGTGTGGCCGACTTTAGCATATTGCTTGAACAAAGCTATAGAACTGGGGCAGCAAGACTTAGAGTTAGACTTGAAACGATAATGTTTGCTATGTTTGACCCGAACAAATGAACGCTAGTCGGTAAATCGAATAGATTGTACTTAAAGGTAGTGTAAATACTTTATTTGAGTTGGGATGGAAAAGACTTGGATTTGATTGACCCTGTTGGAAGTATCATCGTGGTCCATAAAACGAGACCCTTGAGATTTTAGCAAGTAGCTTGTCCGATTTTACTATCTCTAAATTTGGTTGAATGTATATGTTTGAGGGATGCCTTGAACGTGTGCAGGATCCAAGACTCAATGATATGTGAAACTCGAGTGCTAAGACTTCGCTATCGCTAAGTTGGTTGGCGTGCATATGTTTGAGGTGCACTTCGAATATGTGCACGATCCAGACTCGCGATATGCTGATCTCGAATGCTAGTGCAAGTGAATATCTACATGAACAAGTATAATGACTTGTATAAGTTTGTCTCAGCCTTATATCGTTATTCAAGATGGATTATAACGTACCTCGCGTTAAGCAACACGTTCCGCGTTAAGGCGCAATGAGACCGACTCAGTATACACGCGACATGGCGTAAGGAGCGAATAGGAGATTGTGTTCAAACAGATCTAGTGGTACCGATTTGCTATGCTTAGGATAGATTTGATAGTGTGATAGAACGGCCTGCGCTCAAGAAATCTCGAGGACGAGACTTTTTCTGAGTGGTGTATAATGTAACGACCCATTTCGTTCAAGCGTACAACCGATTCAAACAACGAAATTGCAACGTCCCGACCCGCTTTGCTCAGCGAGAATACTCGTTTGAGGCAAAAGGATTTTCAGACTTGGCCCTTCAGGAGTTTCGGCTTAGGCTTTCAGAGGCTCGCTCAGAGTATCGCTCGACCAAGGCGAATCATCGCTAAGGTGGATGGCTACGATGAACTTGTCTTTGCTTAGCCAGCATACTTAAAAATATGGACGATACATGCTAGTCGCTAGGTGAATCACCCCCTGCATGCTAATAAGAATACATTGCACCTAGCTAAGGGAATAATCCCAACTTGTATTGCTGTGTTTGAACATGTAAATAAAACTTTGCTTATAAATGGACCCTAGCATGCTACCTTTGCCTTGTGCAGCTAGACCCCGCTATGCCTCTAGTGGAATTATATGTATGTACTCTTCGAAGTGCACTGCTTCACTTGTTACACTGCACGACCTTAAATTATGTCGCTCGGTATGTCCCTTTACGGTTTCACTCCTCGGCTTACCCTTAGGCCCGAGCTAACGTAAATGCTTATGTTTTCATAAAAATGGATGCTTGCCTGCTTGTATGTTAACTTGTAGTGTTGCCTTGATTCAATGTTTGCTACACGAAATCATGCCACAATCAAGTAATGCTATCCGTATCGTGTATGCATCTCATTAACCAAAAGACTATAAAATAGTTCTTCTGTGCAATATGAACCTGCAAGTATCTGGGACCGTTGGGTCGCCAAGGCAGTCCCCGCACCAGGGGAATGCATCAAGTCAAGTTGAACATCTGAACGAAAATTATGTATAGTTTACATCTGAACAAGAATCATGTCAAGTAAAGCAAATAAAATATAACTCGTGGAGCAATGCTCGTTCAGATCTTGAATCATGGATTGTCTTATCAAGTTGGTAAATTTGGAAGACCCAGACTTGTGTGTCATGGACAACTTGGAATCAAGGGGGATCTTCGGATCTCGTTCCACGGACGGTCTCCGGGGCATTAGGGCCGATCCGATCTGGATGGAACTATTATTTAGTCTCTTGTTCTGGACGGGGATGGCTTGCATCGCACTTTGTACTTTTATTGCATTCCATCTTTGTTCAAGACTATAACTCGTACTTATGGTTATGCCAACGATAATTGTTCATATAGATAAGTCATTCTTGCTTAGCGGCTATCCGCGTGCGAGTCATTGTATCGCATCGAGAACAACTGAAACACCCGATCGATCATGGGTATGACACACTTGTACATATAGAGCACTTGAATATCTTATGCAACACACTTGAGAAATCCTTATAACTCGTGCACCCGGAACATAATCTCGCTCGCAACACTTGTTTTTGCATATGCTATTTGCCCCTGAATTTTAATATATGCTCGTGCTTGAATTAACTTGGTTTGCCTTGGACAGGAAATGACAAATGGTAAGTTGGTAAGTATCGCCGTGTTTTCTCTTATATCGCATGACGCATTGCCACACGAGTTAGGCTTTTCATCATTGTCATAAAACTGATCCTAAGGCAAGATTAGAAAGATAACTTAATAGATGGTGCACGAAACCTATATAACATATTTGGATTTGTCGAGCAGGCGAGTAGCCTCCCCACCAGTGCATTCATGTACTGATAACCCACCAGATTGCTTGCAGGGTGAGGGAGAGCCTCGTTCAGCGCGGATGCCTCCTTCGTGAATGCTAAGACGTGGAGTCCACTCTGAAGCCTTGGAGCGTTGCGTCCGGAACTTAAGCACATATATAAGACCTAATGTTGGAACATCGCCTATACATCATTTCTATAATGTTGCCACTTGGCATGCTTTTACTGTTTTAGAGAGAGAGGCTTGAGCGACTTGTAATCCTGGCCTAGCGCTGCATGTAACACTTGTTAAATATCAATAAAGATTTTGCTTTACTTCAATACTTGTGTTATTCAATGCTTCCACTATTGACGACTCTGTGAACTTGTTACCAATCGCCTATGCGTTTATTATTCCGCTGCACTCGGACAATCTGTGTGACTCTGTGGCTTAGACCTCTTACCATCTGCATGGACCACGGCCTTGCACGGGTGCAGCTTCAGCTCGTGCGGCATCACGCCCAGATAGGTCAACCGATCGTCCTGCGGGAGCGCTGGCGCGATGCTTCGTGCCTAGCGGGGACGGCCGATTAGACTGCGGGAGATCAGGGCCTGACAACAAGAACCAGAATAAGCCATGGAGGATGGAAAGGGACAAGGAAACTCCTTGGTAGTGTATGGAGGAGGGACACAAACGAGAATCACTAAAAATAATCCCATAGATGTACCCAGTACTGGAAGTATAGTAGGAGAGGTGGAAGGTAGTAAGGGATCTAAGGTGAATAAAGTATCTCACCAAGGTGTGTATGATAACACAACTCTAGGTGATGCAGGAAATCAAAGCAATAGGGAGGTAAATCTACTTCATGATTCACCCTTAACAACAGACAATCCTATGTGGGTGGCATTCCAGGAGATACATAACCCCCAAAATACTACTGGAGGCACAAGTAGGTACGAGATAGATGTAGTAATGGCCGACTCCAACTGTCCGGGAGGAGGTCAGGGATGTCTGAAGGACAACCGAGGTAACTGTTAATGACATTCCTCACATGGAAAGTCAGAGGGGCCAACTCAATTGGCCGCTGGAATGAGATACAAAATATAATTAGAAAGCACAAATGTTCGATTGTTTCCATCATTGAAAGCAAGATCAAAAGTGAAGATAGAATAACTCATCGGATTCCACATGAATGGGGTCGGTACATAATCTTAGCATAAATGGAGTGGCACGAATCTGGGTACTTTGGGATACTCGTGGATGGACGGGTCATGTTCGGTATATTTCTGAACAACTGATAGTTATAGATTTTACTAACGCAGGGGGGTTGCAACTGATCATAGGAGCAATGTATGGTCATAATGATCGTAGAAGGAGATTCCAATTATGGAAAGACATTATCCAGGTCGCATCTGAAGTTGGAGATGGGATCCCAGTGGTTCTTTGTGGTGATTTCAATGCCATGCTTGTGGTCATAGAGAAGCAGGGAGGCCGTCGGGTGCCTGATGATATTCTTGCAGACTTTCAAAATTGCTTACTTGGATCAGGCTTGAGATGTCTTTCAAGAGAAGGACACTTATAGTCGTGGAACAATATCAGCGCACATAATCGGGTCGTGTGCTAACTCGACCGAGCACTGTGTAACAATAGATGGATGTAAGTGTTTCCCCTGGTTAGATCAAAGGGTCTTCAAAGCGGCACAAGTGATCACACCCCTATCCTAATTAAGATGGTCAATATGACAACTAGTAGACGACGACCGATCTGGTACTGCAACTCGTGGGTAGCAATTCCAGGTTACTGTGAAGAAGTAAAGAATGGGTTGGAGTCCAACATCTCAGGCAATGCATAATTCAGATTAGATCAACTGTTGAAGCGGGTGAAGCAGGACTTACAAAAATGGAACATTATGAGGCCGGCGTCAAACTTACAGGAAAAAGAACGTCAACTTCAAATGGTGCAAGATATGTTGCAATCAGTGCCTATGGATCCAGAAGATGCCCTCGCGGAAAATCTGATGAGAGATGAAGTAAGACAGCTATGATTCTTATAAGAGATTCAACTACAGCAGCGAGCTAAATGCTTATGATTGAAGGACGGGGACATGTGCTCCAGTTTCTTCTACGCTACCAACAGAGCTCGGTAGCAAAGTAACAGGGTTTCGTCTCTTATTAATGAAGAAGGTAATACGCTCATAGATGCAACTCATATACAACAGGAGGCCATTAATTTTTACCAAACATTATACAATCAGTCCGATTATAGATCAGAGTTCCCTGACATAATATGTGCAAGCGCATTGTTACGGAGGAGGGTAACTCTATTCTAAGAAGGAGAGTTTCCATGGAGGAGATTGCGAGGATTGTGCAACGGGCCGACCCAAACAAAACCCCAGGTCCAGACGAGTTTAATGCGAAGTTCTATCAAAACCCATTGGGATCAACTTAAGTGTACAATTTATCAGGTGGTCGATGATTTCTTTACTACAAGGAGATTGCTCAAAGAAATGAATCATACATTTCTCACATTTATCCCAAAGAAAGAGGGCGCTGTAGAGTAGGGCAATTTTTGACCGATTGCCTGTTGTATTTTTTTCGTATAAAATCATTACTCATCTTATGTGTATGCGGATGCAGGATATTATGAAAGGCCTCATATCACAAAATCAATATGCCTTCATCAAAGGTAGAGCTATTGCAGAGAATTATTTACTTGTTCATGAACTGGTTAGAGAGTTCAACAAGCTGGGAGGGCGGAAGGGATGCATTAAACTTCACTTAAGAAAGACATATGATACGGTGAACAGGAAGTTTATTTGCGCAATGATGAGAAGCATGGGATTCGACAACTGGTGGATAGATCGTGTGGAGGAATGTATTTCTACACCAACTTTCTCCATTCTAATTAATGGTCAACCACATCGATATTTTGGGAGTAATAGAGGTTTACGACAAGGTGACCTACTGTCTCCATATTTATTTACCTTATTAATGGAATACTTTACTTGTATTATGGATTTGGCTGTCCTCCGAAAGGAGATTACCCCTCTATTTAAGCAAGTGGTCCCTAGTGTATCTCACCTCATATACGCCGATGATCTTCTAGTATTTCTCGAGCCGACGGAGGGGAGTTTGGACGCTCCGAATCATCTGCTTGCAGCCTTCGGGTCTTTTTTTGGACTGTGTTTGAATCATGATAAGTCACATGCATTTTTCAATAGCTCATGTCCTTCACAGAAGCTGTGGACGTCCATGCTTGGAATCCAGCTAGGTCACCTTCCGGTCCTCTATCTTAGTCTCCCTTTGTCCATCAATTACGTAAGAGATGGGGACTGCTCTGGCCTTATCCAATATGTGCAGAGTAGATTGGAGGGTTGGAAAGCCCAATTTTTATCGTTCAGCGGGAGAATAGAGTTGGTTATATCTACTATCTTAGCAATAACAACATACTGGTTGCAGGTGGTTATTTTACCTGTAGGGACTGTTCAAAAAATATAAAAGCTATGTGCAAATTTTGTATGGAAGGGTGGCATTCATACGATAGCATGGGATGACCTTTGCAAGACTAAAGAAGATGGAGGTATATGGTTGAGGTCGTTGAAAGTGCCACGGAAAGTTGCTATGTTGAAGCTCGCTTGGCGATACCTAGATGGCACATCGTTGTGGGCTAAATGGACGGATAGTAGATATGTCAGTAGGAAAATTTTCTGGGTGATGGATATTAACAACTATTCAGTAATTTTCAAATCGATACTCAAACAAAGGGCCAGTATCAAGCAATGCATATCGCATGTCATTATCAATGGCAACGCGACGAGTATTTGATTCGACCCTTGGCTGAACGGGGAAAGTCTTATTGACAGATTGGGTTGGCCGACGTTTGAACTGGTTGGAAAGGAGGGCTACCTGAATGAGTTCATTCATCTGGGGAATGGCATATCCCAGATAGGCATGTTCGGCTATGGTATTTGGATGAGATTGAACTCATCCAGATATATAAGGAAGGGGAGGCTGATTATTGGCGTTGGGTTGGTATGGGGAATGACAGCTTCAACCACAAGTTGGCTTACGAATATGTTAGACCAAAATATCCTAAGGTGGACTGGACGACATGATGTTGGGAGAAAGGAGCAGCCAAAAAATGGGAGCTATGCATGTACAAGGTCATCAGAGACCGATTGCTAACTAAGGATCAGTTAGTGAAGTTCGGAGTTCAGATTAATAATGAGTTATGTGTTCTATGTGACAGGGAGAAAGAAACAATGGATCGTCTTCTGTTCCAATGCTTCTTCTCCCAAAGGGTTTGACAAAGATATAGGGAGCAGCTATAGCTACCAGATAGGGGCATTGTCGGACTCCAGGCTGCTTGTGAGGAGGCTACAAGGACAGGGACCAGGGGTGGACGAGCATACCGCAAGACGAAACTCAGGTTGTTATCATTTGTCTGACATGTATGACGAGAAAGAAATCGCATAATCTTTGAAGGCAAAGCCACTATGTCAATGAAAGTTATTCACTATATAGAGAGTGGTTTTATTTGTATGGTGGACTCCGTATAAGAGGGTGAATTAAGATACCCCAGAGTTGTATAATTTGTTGCCTATTCTATTAATAAAGTCACTTTATATATATATATATATATATATATATATATATATATATATATATATATATATGTGAAGAGAGAGAGAGAGAGAGAGAGAGAGAGAGAGTGTTTCTAACATCGTTGAAGATGGAGATACACATTTGATGGGTTGGATAGACAAAAAGTTTAATAGAAAACGACATTATTGGTATGAATGATTTCCTACAATATGCAAATGTAAAATATCAAAGGTTTCTTTCAATAGAAGGACATCTACATCAATGATAGGCAGAGGCTTTAAATGAATGGTTTCCTACAATATGCAAATGTACATCAAAGGTTTCTTTCAATAGAAGGACATCTACATCAATGGATGCTTGGTGCAGTTCGGTATGCTTACCGAACAACTGGACCATTTGTAGAAAAAATCCATCCATCCTAGTTTTTACTAAAAATAGCGAAACATTTCACAATGATTTTTTAAATGTCTGATCGTACAGTACTTTTGTCGCGTTGGGACCACATTCATGTGCAGTTCCTGTGTATGAATGACCACAAAGCAGTATAAACTAATACGAAAAGGAGGGAGATGGTGACTATTCATTGAGACGGTGCGATCTATATCAGGTTCATGTGCAACAAGCTAGATCATTCATTATTTCTCAGTAGGATCGATCAGTGTATGGACAGTGGACGAAATATTACATTAAATTATTACCATAATTATTATGTCAAACAATTTTAATCATATATTAATATAAATCATTCAATAAAGTAGGTGTTACGTCAGCATATTTTATAACCACACATTTGAAAAAAATATGTGGATTAAAATGTTTGGTGCAATAATTATTACAATAACCCTTGATGTAATATTTCTTATATATATACACACACACACGAGATATTGGACCAAAGACTTATTATATCATTTAGTGTACCAAGCAGTCACAATAACACATTTTTTTGAACTATATGATTTTAAAGTATGCGGACGTGACAATAACTTTATGGGATGATTTATGATCACACATTTAAAAACATATATTGTTGAAATTGTTTGGTGCATTATTGTTTGGTTCAATATCCTGCTCCATATATATATATATATATATATATATATATATATATATATATATATATATATATATGATGGATAAATATTTTATTATCGTTGCCACTGAAAATCGAATACCATCTGCTCCATTCGAATATTAGTACCTCCAGATTAGCAACTAGATATTATTGACCTGATATATATAGCCAAGGGTGGAGTCAAAAATTTAAGTTTGGATGGACAGAAGTAGACTGTGTAGACTGACTCATGAAAAAAAATAAAAAAAAAGTCAAAAAATATATGTAAAATGGAAGGTTTTTTGGGTGGGACTGGAGCGCACCCTAGTCCTTTACTAGTTTCTTTTATATATATATATATATATATATATATATATATATATATATATAGTGCTCATATTCCTATATGAGTCATGTACATGTGGATCAATAGGAATATAGTGTACTAGTGCACATGGGTACACATGTGATGTAGGAGTCTATTTCTCTTGGTCCACATATGTATGACTTTAAAATATAAACACTATGTCTCATATTCCGTTTACTCATATATATATATATATATATATATATATATATATAAATCATAATACACATATTTCTATATAAATTATGCATATGTAAATCAATAGTAATAGTGTGCTAGGGTACATGGATGCACAACTTGGATCACATTGTGCTTTTCTTCCATCAAAGTTTCTTTCACATCTAGATCATGCTATCACACAAACCACTTCTTTAATTAACCTGGAGTGAATCTACGACAAATACTGGCTGGTCATTGATTCTGTATGGCTTGTGGTGTACTTTTTGGTGTCGTTTTGTTTTTGTTATTGATCCTCAAATGTTATTCTCAAAGTAGAACGTACAACTCTAATTCTACTGGTCCGGGATTGCTTAATTACTGAAGCTTTCAATTCTTGTGTTGGTGTTGGATGAGGTTTTCATCTTGTGGAGAATATTCTGGAGTACGACAAACGCTATCTGTGTGTTGAAAAAGTTCGTAAGTGCGACGAGCGTCATCCGAATGTCGAAAGTTCGGGGAGCCGAAGGCAGAGTCATGAAAACCATTCTGCCAAGATTAAATCTAGTTCGGTCCGAATTCGATCCGGATATAAAAATACTACAGAGTTCGGTCGAACTAGGTCAATTTCAAACAGGGAGTTTCTACATAGACAAACTGAGTTCGATTCGAATTCGATCTGTCTGGACTGAACACGAGTTCGGGTGTTTATATGCACTATTGGATCCCATCAACGGTTCAGATTTACTGCGGTTTATAGGGGAATATATATAGGTATTTCCTAATCCTAAAACCATCTATCACATCTACCAGGGAGATATCAAAGTTTGCAATTTTTGGAGAGAGAGACTTCCAGACTAACACATATTAGCGACGTCCAAACACGTCACTAATATGTAAACTAACTTTGCTAAAATAATTTGGTGACGTAATTAGCGACATTTTTATGTTGTCGCGTATTACATGATCGCTGACAACAGAAACTTCGCTATTCGTCGCTGTAGAGATACGAGAAGACGTCGCAGAATATACAACGATTAGCGGCGTGTCGTCGTTAATTGGCGACATAATCTTTGGTCGCAACATGTCGCTATATTAGCGACATTATGAGCGACGTTTTGCTACAACAATGCTGACATGATAAGTTTTACCATGTCAGCATGTTAGCGATGTGTGCGACGTACTAGCGACGTCCATGGTACCAGGTAGCGACGTAACTATACGTCGCTGAACGTCGCAAAATGTCGCTAAATTAAAAAAAAGATGCAGTTTGTAAAATATTTCCCAATAAAACTCTACCTGCAGTTATAAAATCATACTTTATATAAATAGACCCGAAGCAATCCTCCGTTGAATTCTCTGGGTTTGTCGAACCCTTCGGTGGAACACTCAACACCGGTAAATTCACATACAGTTAATATGAATAATAAGCTAAACTCGTATAGAATGAAATTTACAAAGTTATATTACACTAAATATGTTTCAAGAAGTAGATAAATGAATTTAAAATAAGTGTCACATGCATCTCAGAATATAATAAAAACTATTAAATAAATACATCAAAGATCCAAGTATGGGCCAATACACACAAACACACTAAAATCTGTCCAAACAAGGACTACTACTGATCAGGAGGAGCATAACCACGCATCTTGGATAGAAGGAACTCATACTGCTCCTGTGAAAGCATCACCGTTGCAGATGGAGGAGGCAGTAATGGAGGCGACGTCGAAGCCGATGAACCAGGAGGACGTATCTGCTCCAATGTTAGCAATTGAGCATTGTATGAATCCATGGCAGATACCATCCTCGAAGTGCTCTCTGCCACAAATTTACTCATTACATCCTGCGCTGCATATAATCTTTCAAGTGAGTAACTCATGGATATATACGACCCCTACAGCTCCGTCTGTCTGCGCTGCGTAGACGCGACTAGAGTTGCCAAGCTGCGCTTTATCGTCTGGCTCAGAGTCATGAGCTCTGTAAGGCTGTGCTCCGTTGTCTGGCTCAGAGTCCAGATCTCCATACGGTTACGCTCGAGCACATCAAAATGTGCGGTGTTCGTCGCATCGTCGGTCTGCGACTGAGACTGGTGCTGCTCCATAATCCTTCGTAGCAATTCGTCATGCAGGTCAGCAATCTGAGGGTCAACGCTTTCCTGGGCTCGTGCCGACGCCTGCGAAGTCCGCGTGGAATGTACACTGACAGAGGGGGCCCTGGATGACTGTGTCGCAACAAAGATGACGTTGGATCCCGTACCTTAGTACGTATCTCTCTGAAGACCACCAACGACGGTCATCCAGAGCTCGTCCGTCGACGGAGCTATAGAGGGCTGCGAGGAAGTAGCAGCCCCTCCCTCTGCAGGTGCACTAGCAGTCGTCCGCTCACGTAGTCTAAGATACTCGTCCTAGAAAAGTGGTTGCTAACGTCTAAGTTACTTATTACTAACTATATAGATATCTATTTGCATATTTTTTAAGTTATATTAAAACTAACACAGGATAGTAAAACGTACATAGGTCTGCGTGACCTTCTCATCGATGAGCTTTCCGCCATTTCGATGGGTAGCCAGGAAGACGGTCACTATGTTAGCATCTTCACCCCTCTATACCTATTAAAAATTATATTATTTGTTATTAAAATTAAACATCTTATCCTACTTTTATTAAAATAATATATATTTAATATAATACATACCATACGACATAAATGTTCCGTAATGAGAATCGAGCCACCACACCACTTTTCTGCCTTTGACCTAGCCGCCTTCGCCTTCTCCGACCTTTCCTTGTACCTGGGTTCGCCGAATTTCACCTTTATCGTAGTCCACTACTCAGGCGTGATCCTACCGAGGATCTGGTTTCCAGAACGATCATGATACTTTTGATCGTCGATCGCATCTTGGATCACCTTGGCGGTAACGGAAGAAAACTGCTCCTCAATCTTCTCAGCCCGGTGTGGTGGATAAAAATTTGTTTTCTATAAGAAGTAAAATAGAGATTTATATAATATGATGAATGATTATTGATATTAAAAGTAAATATATTTTTATCTTGAAGTGGGCAAACCAGAATGCCTTTCTATCTTCAGGAGTATCTGAATAGTTGATCCAAGGTTCACCATAGTTCTGCCTTAGAAATACCCCATTGCTCTCTGTACCGCCGACGGACGATATCTATACAACGGTAATTAAATTCATGAATCTAAAGATATAATTATTTGGAAAATGTTAACTAATTAACTTACTTATTAGGCCCGTTGGTCCAAATCTCCATCCTCGTCTAGTCCGAAGGTGCACATGGAGGATCGCTCTGATCATGCGCAGACGGAGTCGACTCGACCTCATCCATCTGCTCATTTGTTTCCATGGTGCCGTCAGTTGGAGGAACTCTGGAAAAGGGAGTATTCTCAGGCCTAGAACTTCTCGTCCCCGGAGTAATGTCATGTCGTACCGTCGACGGAGTCAGAGATGTGACTGGTCGGTACACTGGAGTAATCTGCGATAAGGATCCAAAACCAGTATCCGTTACCTGAGGAGCACTCCATCTAGGGGATCTACCTCCAACGATCCACGCCGTTCTTCCATACCTGATAATAACATATAATGATAAAAAAATATACAGACTTATAACAGTTCATAAAAATAGACTGACCCGAAGCAACCCTTCGTTGAATTTCTTGGGTATGAAATATCATAAAAGTATATGAAATATCACAGTCACACAATAAGCACAATATAAAAGTATCACAGTCATACAATAAGCATAATATAAAAGTATCACAATCACACAATAAGCATAATAAAAGTATCACAGTCACACCATAATTCTTATCCAATTTCTCAAGCTCTCAAGGAAATCCAATACGCTGGGACATTACCCAGTCCCTTAGATACTTCACATAAGCATCGTCTAGGTGATCAATCTCCGCTTTAGGTGCTGGGTGAATGAAACTCCCCTATGAGATGGTGCCTGCCCAACAGTAGGAGATGCCACTTCCACCTTAACAACCGCTTCCAATTTAACAGTAGGAGGTGCCACTTCCTCCTTAATGTCACGTCCCGATCTCCCGCAGGTAATCAGCCATCCCCGCTAGGCGCGAATCACCGTGCCAGTGCTCCCGCGGGATGATATTTCCAATTTGGATGTGATGCCACACGAGCTCAAGCCGCGCCCGTGCAAGGCCATGATCCGAGCAGGCGGTAAAATGTTTAAGCCACAGAGTCGCACAGATAGTCCGAGTGAACCGGAATAATAATCACACAGGCAAAGCCTAGTGGTCCAAATGAGTCCTTGCCTCAATTGCTTTATGCTTACTAAATAACGTATAGTGCATCCATATCTCTAAGTACAAGGTGGCGTGTTGCAATCTCTCTATTACAAGTAGTAAATGTTCTTCTTAGAGTTACTCAGATGCGTTCGAATGTATAGGTTACTCATTTCAATACAAATAAACTCGCACGCGGGTTGCCGCAATCGTGCCAACTTATTCTATATGAACAAAAGGCACTGACATAGCCATAAAAGATGAGTTATAGCCTCTTGATGGATGGCTACAATATTGGAACCGTGGAGCCGTCTAAACCATCACGTCCAAAACGAACGACTATCAAAATTGTTTCGTCCGGATCGGATCGGCCCCGGTGCCCCGGTGCACCGTCCGTAGGAACACAAATACCCTGTGCACAGGTTGTCCTTGACAGCGCGAACAAAAATCTTTCATATTCACAACTTGACATGTTAATCCTTGATTCTTGTTCTGAACGAGCATTGCTCCACGAGCTGAGATTCTTGCATTACTTGACATAATTCTCGTTTAGTGTTCAACTTGACTTAATGCATTCCCCTGGTTCGTGGACTGCCTTGGCGACCTAACGGTCCCATATACTTGCAGGTTCATATTGCACAGAAGAACTATTTGATAGTATTTTGGCTAACTAGATGCATGCACGCTACGAATATTGTTAGTTCATTGTGGCATAATTTATGGTGCAAGCATTGAAATGAGTACTAACTACAATGTAAGCAAGCAAGCATGCATTTTTGTATGAAACATAAGCATTTATGTTGGCGTGGTCTAAAGGCTAGTACGAGGAGTGCAACCGTACATGGACATATCGAGCGACAAAATCTATGGGCGTGCAGAGTAAAAAACTGAAGCAGTGAACTACGAAGAGTATATAATAATCTATTCGAGGTATAACGGAGTCTACTTACACAAGGCAAAGGTAGCATGTGAGGGTCCATTTATAAGCCAAATTTTATTTCCATGTTCTAACACAAGCATTACAAGATGTAATTATTCCCTTATCTAGGTGCGTTGTATTCTTTATTAGCATGCAGGGGGTGATTCACCTAGCAACTAGCATGTATTGTCCATATTTTAAGTATGCTGGTTAAGCAAAGACAAGTTCATCGTAGCCACCCACTTTAGCGATGATTCACCTCGATCAAGCGATACTCCGAGCGAGCCTTTGAAAGTCTAAGTCTGAACACCTGAAGGGCCAAGTCTGGATTCCTTTGCCTCAAACGAGTCATCTCGCTGAGCAAAGCGGGTCGGGTCGTTGCACTTGCGCCGTTTGAATCGGTTATCCGCTTGAATGGAACGGGTCATTATATTATACACCACTCAGAAAAAGTCTCGTCCTCGAGACTTCCTGAACGCAAGCCGTTCTAACGCACTATTGAATCTATCTCAAGCATAGCAATTGGTACCACTAGATCCGTTTGAACACAATTTCATACTCCTCCTTATACCGTGTCGCGTGTATGCTGGGTCTGTCTCATTGAATGACTCCATCATTCAATCAAGTTCTGACTCGGTCTCTACTGTGCCTTAGCGCAGAATATATATCACTTAATGCGGGGTACGTTATGATCCATCGTGAATGACTATCTAAGCCTGAGGCAAACTTATCCAAATTTTTATACTCGATTATTCGAATATAACATATTCACTTACATTAGCATTCGAGATCAACATATCGCGAGTCTGGATCGTGCACCTATTCAAAGCGTCCCTCAAACATATACATGTCAACCAACTTAGCGATAGTGAAGTCTTTGTACTCGAGTTCAACATATCGCTGGGTCTTGGATTGTGCACACGTTCAAGGCGTCCCTCAAACATATGCATTCAACCAAAGTTAGGGATAGTGAATTCGGACAAGCTACTTGCAAAAATCTCAAGGGTTCTCATCTTATGAATCACGATGATACTTTCGATAGGGTCAACCAAAATCCAAGTCATTTTCATTCCAACTCAAACCAAGCATTGCACTATCGTTAAGCACGATCTATCCGATCAACCGACTAGCGTCCATGTCCTATCGTACATTTCCTTTGTGTCAAACATAGCACACACTTACCTTTCCAAGTCTAACTCCAAGTCTTGATGTCCCAGTTCTATGGCTTGCTCAAGCAATATGCTAAGGTCGGTTACACAAGTTTTTTCACTCGGCACAGGGTTGTCTGCCTAATTACTAGGTCAGCTCACAAGGTCATAGGTACAAGTTCAAGCACACGATTCATCATGCAAATTTTTCGCACGATGCTCTTCCCAATTCTTAAGGTCAAACGATTGTTCGTTTGCACGAGATATTCTACTCAAGCTCGTTTCACTCAGACTTCTAAACATCGAGCACAGATTATCCTACACACATTAACACGTTCATTTTGTACAGGGTTCGAGTCCGTTCAGTCAAATCTATGATATATCCAAGATACATGACAAGCCTAGCAATTCGCATAGTCTATCTCCTTTAAACATGTTTGATAGAACCCATTTATCCATTTCTAGTCTAGACCACCAAGCCATGATTTAGTTCTAAACCTTTGATTATAACTATAAGTCGTCCAACAAGATTTATGTATCCAAATGAAACCATCAAGCATGATTTACTCCAGGTTCTAGGCTAACTCATCCTTGAAACACTTTCGAATCACTCGTATTTCCAAATTCGTCTTATATTGTTGAACCAAAAGTCAAGATGATCTATCAATTGTCATGCTCTGGTCTCCCACAAATTCGATCATCCTTGCTGGATGTGAGATCACCACGCCAATACTCCCGCTGGATAATCGTCCTAATTCGGGCGTGGCACATGTACGAGCATAGTATTACGCTCGTACAAGATAAGAACATCGAACATTATGGCTATCATTGAAATGATCGAGACACCTTATCATTTTACTTTGCTCTATCCAAGTTATAGATATTTATCCACCAAGTCATGTTCGTTCTTGCCGTGATTATGATTCATCTAGCAAAATCATCCAACTTCAATGTTACTGTTTGATAAATCCATAGTCTACTTCTGGCATTCCTCAAACAACTAAGTTTTAAATATTTAAGCCAAAGTCTATCCACTTTTGATATGTTCCATTCATCGAGTTCGTTTAAATACTCATCGAACATGTTTCCGTGAGTTTGATCATCCCCGTCATACATGAAATCACCACGCCGGCGCTCCCGCAGGATAATCGTTCTCGGCCGGGACTGATTTCAAAGGTTATCTTTTCGAACTAGATTCAAGATCATTCTTCCAAACTCCAGGTCAAATCCATTATCGCTTACCTCTTTCATCGAACAAAAATATTTATTCTCGGGCTAACTTCTATTCGAACGATATTGTATTCAAGTTCAATCCGTTTGTTTCAATTTAAAATTGCTCGCACGATCCTCCAAGTTTTTAACAAGTTTTCTTGACCAAGATATTGATTTCTATTTCCTTGAATCCCTATTCGATATAAGCCTTATCACTTTGTTTAATACATTCTCAATCTTCAAACCAACTATCGCACGAGACCTATGAATTCGTTTAAACATTTCCAAAATGATCTATACACTACCCAGGAATCGAACCACCCAATTAAATCCTCAATCGATGTTCGCATCACTTGCTAGCATATTCACCAAGTCGTTTCTTATAATTTCCTGCACGTTACCTAAGTATCGCCTGATAAATCTTAGTCTCTTATATATCCTTGTTGATAGTTATCAAAGTAAACCATATTTTATTTGTATCTGCCGACACAAAATACCGTCTGAGCTATTTCCCAAAATTCAAGCATAATCCACTATATTCGCCTTAACGATAATTTGGTAATGTTTCTATCAGTTGCCATTCTAAGTCTGACTTATCTTTTCCTGAACGACATCCTAATTTCGCTTGCAACTAGCTTACACCAAAAAGGGTCTTGGCGCGCGATACTCTACACAACTTAGCCGAAAGGCTGGGTGCATAGCTAATCGTCCGAACGATATTCTATCTCGCACACTAACTAGCTGGACAATCATGTATAGGTATTAGGGTTTGCACATAACTTGCAAATTATTGCATGAGTCTATTTCGACAAAGCCTAACACAGGTCAGCACAAAGGCCTTTGCATCACAATTCCGCACAAGTAATTATATCGTTCACATGCACTTTTGAAAGTATTTAGACTCATTGTATGGAATATTCCATTGGGTCATCAAGAGAGAGTGTATGCACATAACCCACGAACGAGCTTTCGAAACTAAGAAAATCGATAAGAAGTCCAATGGCGTAAAGCCATGCTCTGATACCAATATGTCATGCCCTGATCTTCCGCTGGTAATCGGCCGTCCCCACAAGGCGTAAATCATCACGCTAGTGCTCCCGCTGGACAATCTTTCACATCTATAGGTGATGCTGCACGAGCTCCAGCTACGCCCGTGCAAGGCCATGATCCGAGCAGGCGGTAAAATATCTAAGCCATAGAGTCGCACAGATAGTCCGAGTGCAACAGAATAATAACCGCACAGGTGATTGGTAACAAGTTCACAGAGTCGTCAATAGCGAAATCATTGAGTAACACAAGCATAGAAATAAAATAAGCTCTTTATTGATATTGAACAAGTGTTACAAGCGGCGCTAGGCCGAGATTACAAGTCGCTCAAGCCTCTCTCTCTGAAACAGTAAAAGCGTGCCAAGTGGCTATATTTGTGGAATGATACATAGGCGATATTCCAATATTATATCTTGTATATGTGCTTCAGCTCCGGATGCAATGCTCCAAGGCTTCAGAGTAAACTCTACGACTTAGCACACACGAAGGGGGCATCCGCACCGAACGAGGTTCTCCCGCATCCTGCAAGCAATCTGGTGGGTTATCAGTACATGAATGCACTAGTGGAGAGGCTTTTCGCCCGCTCGATAAATTTAAACACATTATAAAGGTTCCATGCACCATCTATTAAGTTATCTTTCTAGTCATGCCTTAGGATCAGTTTTATGGCATAAAAGAATAGCCTAACTCGTGTGACAGTACACCGTGCGATATAAGAGTAACACGATGAGACTTACCGACTTACCATTTATCCTTCCCTGCCCAAAGATAAAACTAAGTTAAGCAGCATATCATATATGATACGAAACAATGTAGTGCACAAACAAAGCCTAGTGGTCCAAATGAGTCCTTGCCTCAAATGCGTTATGTTTACTAAATAACGTTTAGTGCATCCATATCTCTAAGTATAAAGTGGCATGCAACAATCTCTCTTATCACAAGTATTAAACGTTCTTCTTAGAGTTACTCAGATGTGTTCGAATGTATAGGTTACTCATTTTAATGCAAATAAACTCGCACACGGAATGCCATAATCGAGCCAACTTAGTCTATATGAACAAAAGGTCACTGGCATAGCCATAAATGACGAGTTATAGCCTCTAGATGGATGGCTGCAACGTTGGAACCGGGGAGCCATCTGAACCATCTCTCCCGGAATGAACGACTATTAAAATTGTTTCGTCCCGATCGGATCGGCCCCGAAGCCCAGGTGCACCGTCCGCAGGGACACAAATACTATGTGCATAGGTTGTCCGTGACCGCGCGAACACAAATCTTCTATATTCACAATATGACATTTTAATCCTTGATTCTTGTTTTGAACGAGCATTGCTCCACGAGCTGAGATTCTTGCATTACTTGACATAATTCTCGTTCAGTGTTTAACTTGACTTGATACATTCCCCTGGTTCGGGGATTGCCTTGGCGACCTAACGGTCCCGTATACTTGCAGGTTCATATTGCACAGAAGAACTATTTGATAGTCTTCTGGATAACTAGATGCATGCACGAAACATATAATGTTAGTTGATTGTGGCATAATTTGCGTGGCAAGCATTGAAATGAGGCAACGAGTACTAACTATAATGTAAGCAAGCAAGCAAGCATGCATTTTTATATGAAACATAAGCATTTATGTTGGCACGGTCTAAAGGGTAGAGCGAGGAGTGCAACCGTACAGGGACATATCGAGCGACATAATCTATGGGCGTGCAGTATAAACAAGTGAAGCAGTGCACTACTGAGCGTATACAACGATATACTCGAGGCATACCAGGGTCTACTTGCACAAGGCAAAGGTAGAATGCGAGGGTCCATTTATAAGTCAACTTTTATTTCCATGTTCTAACACAAGCAAATACAAGATAAAATTATTCCCTTAGCTAGGTGCGTTGTATTCTTTATTAGCATGCAGGGGGTGATTTACCTAGCGACTAGCATATATTATCCATATTTTAAGTGTGCTGGCTAAGTAAAGGCAAGTTCATCGTAGCCACCCACCTTAGCGATGATTCGCCTCGATTGAACAATACTCCGAGCGAGCCTTTGAAAGTCTAAGTCTGAACACCTGAAGGGCCAAGTCTAGAATCCTTTGCCTCAAATAAGTTATCTCGCTGAGCAAAGTGGGTCGGGTCATTGCACTTGCGCTGTTTGAATCGGCTGTCCGCTTGAATAGAATGGGTCATTACATTATATACCACTCAGAAAAAGTCTCGTCCTCGAGACTTCCTAAGCGCAAGCCGTTCTAACGCACTATCGAATCTTTCTCAAACATAGCAATCGGTACCACTAGATCCTTTCAAACCCAATTCATCCTTATATCGTGTCGCGTGTATACTGGGTCGGTCTCATTGAAGAAGAACAATTTTCCTTCGTGTTTTAAATGGAAAGCCTTAGTGCGGTCCATACAATACGGACATGAGAAACAACCATGAGTGCTCCATCTTGATAATATGCCATAAGCCAAAAAGTCATTGATGATCCACATAAGTGCTGCCCTCATCTGAAAATTCTACTTTTTTGAAACATCGTACATGTTGGCGTCTACTTTCCGCACCTGATTTAACTCATCTATCAATGGTTGCAACACATCGATATTCCTCTTCGGATTGTTCAGACCCGGGATAATAAAGGTTAAGAACATAACCAGAGTCTTCATGCACATCCAAGGCGGTAGGTTGTACGGGGTAACGATCACAGGCCAACACGAATACTGGGAGCCCAAAAGTCTGAATGGGGTAAAACCGTCGGAGGAGAGCCCAAATCTTACATTACGCGGATCCGAAGCAAAATTAGGATACTCTCGATCGAAGTGCTTCCATGCTTCTCATCGGATGGGTGATCCAACACTCTTTTAATCTGTTCTCCTCTGTGTCAACTCATGTTTTCGGCAGTCTCCTTCACCATAAACATCCTCTACAACTGTGGTGTCAAAGGCAAGTAATGGATCGAATCGGTCGGCTTTCTTGCACCGGCATGCCTTCTTGTACCAGTTGTCTTGTAATGATCAACATCAAAAAATCTGCATACGCCTTCATCCTTGTAGTACAATATGCATCTGTTGCGACATGCATCGATTTTTTATATCCAATCCAGAGCGATCTACCATCCTCTTAGACTGGTAGAAGTCTTTAGGTAACTTAGCACTCATCGATAAAATCTCTATAATCAACTCCATCAGTCGGTTGTAGCATTCTTGCGGCATGTTAAAATTGGCCTTGATGCTTAACAGCCTTGTAACCACCTCTAATGGTGAATGATCCTCACAACCGGGATATAATAGAGTCCTTGCATTCTCCAATAACTCCATAAATATTGCAGCATCGACATTCAATGCCTCATCAGCTGTATCATGATTGTCTGGATCCAAACTAGGCCCCGCTGCATCAAAAACTATGTTTATGCACCCATCGTCGTAATCAGTGTGATCCTGGACATCCATATACAGCTCCATATAAGGCTCTAGCTCCGATGCTAGCGGTACAAGTTCTCCGTGTGAGTTCCACTGATAGTAATTCGGCATAAAATCTTTCAAGATAAATGATACGTTATATTCACTTCTGAGTGATATTTTAAGTTGTGGCATCTCACGCACGGACATTTAATTTTGCTGCCGTTCATGTACTGATGTAACAACTTGGCAAACTGCAGGAATTATTCTACCCCCTGTATAAATTTATCCTGCAAACCGCACATGTCATCATGATGACGGTTGTACATCCACGATCAATGATGCATGTAGTAATTCAGATCCATTTCTAGATACTTCTGAAAAGATAAATTGACATCGTTCAAGTATATTATCCAAATAGATGCAAAGATGAATACATATATTCATCAAAGTAAAAACTCTGATTGATGCGTGAGTATTCAAGTTATGATATGTGAGTATTATCATAACCCACACTCGGTATAGGGGTACGAGTATGTGGGTACGTTCAGCCTACACCGCAGCATCGGCGGTAGAACGCTGTATAGGTCAACAATACTATCTAAACATCTCACACAATACATATAATGTACCTGTCAAGATATCTTTACTCCCAAATGGAGGATAATATGATAATATGATAATGGTAAACAATACTCAATCACAATAATAAACTAGAGGTATATATGGCACGATATGGAATAGAAGAAAAGAAATACAAAGTCACAATATATCACAAGTCCCAGTCCAATCACAACTCAATGCCTCAAATATAATACATACCAAAATTGTCTAACTGACATATAAAATATCATAAATAAACTAGCTAAGTCTAATCGACTGCTGGTACTATCTTAATAGGCTCTATGGGTGCTATCTCAACTGACTCGCCATCCTGTGGCCCGTAGTGTATAGGACACCAGCCCTCTAATGAATTATTTAAAAATATATTCAGTCAGGATTAGAGAGAAGTACAACCCAACAACATTTCCAATAATTGATAGAAACTATAAAACATTAATGGCAATGAAAATAAATAATGGAAATAACTGAACTAGCAAATATCACAAGAAAGAGTAGCATGGTAAATAATGGCAATAAACTGAGAACAATATGGTGAGGAACATCAATATAATGAACTGGAATAAAGGAAACAATATAGTAAATATGACTTGAAATATTAGTAAGGTAATGTGATCGACTTGGGCCTAGCATGGGCTATATATAAAAGGGAAGCTAGCGTGACCACACGTGAGCTGCATGGTCTGCTAGTTATCACGGGCTACACTAAATGATGGGCTACACTAAATCACGGGCTATAAAGTATGATCACATATCCACTAATACTTCCCCAACCCCGACTAGTACACGGATCCAAATCTTGACATGTTATAACACGTATATCACAATACACGGTCTATAATATCATGCACGATGATTACGGTCTATATAATCACTAATATATCACGATAATGACTGAGTAATCACGAAGCACGACACGACAATCACTGAGTAATCACAACAATAATATCTCATAACAAAGATCCACGTATACCAATCCGTGTAACCATCGTGTCAAAAATCAAATATCTCAATACTAAATACATGAAACATCGAGACTATCAAATAAGAAAACTATTAGAGAATGTACTCACCTGTGGTGCTGAGCAAATGGTATAACTCTGTGTCCTAGCTGGTGCCACAAACACCTATATATGGATGGCATATCAATTTGGGTGTAATAAAGTGAGAAATGCATTAAAATGCACTAATATGATTTTCTAGGTTAAGACTAGGTCACACTAGATAAACTAGGTCAAACGAGGTATTATTTAGATTTTCAAGTCCATAACTAGTAGGTATCAACTATACTAGCTAATACTATCAAGTATCATATATAACTTAGGTATACTAGTTATCTCTATTTATAATTTACAACATACTATCGTTACCTAGTATCTAAAGTTACCATAGTGTCTATCCATAATTATTATACTCTATATCCAATACCTTACTAGTATATTAGCCCACAACTAAAACCTTAACTCAATACCCCACATCCTTTATTGATACTCTATTTATACTCAACTGAACACTCTACACCTGATACCCTAACCCACACCTAAACACTATCTCACCAAATACTTCTACCTGCACTACTGGCTGCACCTTAACATGTATTTGAACTAAACTCTCAAAACTGACACAACACACACACACACACCTTCTTTCCCTTGCAGTCACTACCTTGAACCAACCTGGGCACTTTGCTGTTACTGCTGCCTACACATCTCCCAACTCGAGCTCCTTGCATCAATTACTGTATATTTACTTGTACTAACTGAGGTCTTCATAGACCTTACCCGACCATCCTCAAGATACCTTACTGATACTCGATCTGATTCCTGTGTGCATGATGTTGAGATGTGCACAGGTACTAGACAATTCCTGAACACCAATGTTTGCACAGGTAACCTTCACATGTTGATCTACTGCTGTACACTTCCTGAACTATAATACTCCACCTGAGATCTTCATTCAGACCTCACAATATTCCTTTTGTTCAGTCTATAATCTCCACCTTCCCCTGAACCTAGCTGTGCACTAGGACTACTGCAACTGGAAGTAACCTTACTTTCAACTGCTTGCCTGAGCACCCCTTTACACCTGAACTGATACTCTTCCAAGTATCTGCACCCTACCCGACTACTCCCAAGCACAATCTCCCTCACTGCAACCTAACACCTATAGTCTTCAACACCACTACTAATAACAACAATAACAGAAATAATAGCAGCAAGTAACAACTGCTACTAACTGCCATCGTTGCTGCTAGCAACAGGTACTCGAGTCCCCACACACTGAACCCAGTTCAGTCACACACACACACAACACACTTAATGAACACTGTCACAATTCCTCTACTACACACATATACTTCCATCTCTTCCTTCCTATTAACAGTTAATACTAATATCAACACATGACAACTACTCATGTAATACAAGTATATATATATATATATATATATATATATATATATATATATATATCCTCACAAATAATGTTGAGTACACACAAACCCACTCTAATGGTCATTCCATCGAACACTTATAGTGTAACACTAGAATATCTATGATACGCACCCATATGAAATATAAAACCCCATATTCTTTATAATTACTATTCATACATATCATAATACAACTAAAGTAACTTGCTACAAAGAAAATTTAAGAGAAATTATACAAATCACCCAAAATAAATCCTGTATCATACCGTATCACAAAATACTATGATACGCTCTACTCGTGTCCAATTTTGGACATGTATGTAGTCCCATATCATCAACCCAAGTCTAATTAGATCTAATTGGTTTCTGACACATACTTGATGTATCAATGTCAGAATTCTTCCAAAATAGACACAAATCTCCATGTAGAAATCACAATAGAGGTCCTATGAACCTAGTTCTTGTTCCTATGGGTAGCCCTAAGCCAATGAAGATTTTTTTCTAATGATTAAATGCATGGATTAGAGTCTAAATTATAGAAAAAATTAGAATTTATCTATTGGGAGATAGATTCCCAATAAAATACTCAATATGAAACAATTAGGACACAAGCTCCTTGTCAATTCCTCCTTCTTCAAGTGCTCCTTGCAATCCAATCTCCAATGCTCCTTAGATGATGTAATTGGAAGAGAATGAGTGTGAATTAGGATAAATTTGGTAGAGGGATGGGTCAATTTAGGAAAGAACACAATTGTGGATCTAGAATGAATGAATTAATGAGAGAGGAGAGAGAGGGAGAGAGATAGAGACTCCCTCTATGGCCGACCCCCTTTCTTCCCTCTCTAAGCAACATGTAATGTCTAAGTTACCCCCCCCACTAATTAGTTATGAAGTTTAATTAGGGAGGGCTATATTAGGAAGCTTCTAATTCTACATGAATTAATCCAATCTTCTTAATTAATTAAAAGGAATGAGTCTAATGGACCTAATCCAATATTTGGCTCAATGTGTTATGACAAGTTCTAATTAGGTCCGTAATGACAAGTCCAAATAATAGGCTAGCCCACTAACTAATAAATAAATAACATAATACCAAATAAATAATTACTAGCACAATATATAAATATTTAATCACTAAATATAAAATATGCTAAATAACACAAATACCTCATCTAGAAATATGGTAGTGACAAGTCTACCCTCCTTAGAAAAATTCAATATTGATTTCCAAACCTAGTAGACATGTAGACAACTCCAATTTGAGGATACGGGTGGCGTTATGTATTCCTTGTGAGCCATTATCTGGAATTGTTTTTACTTCTACAAGCCTATATAGCTAAACTAGTCATGTGGATATCACATACCAGAAGTAAATTTCCTTTCAAGAGATATGGCTCACAAGGAACACGTGGACGTACTCATATACTCAAGATACTTACTTGTATCTATATACTATAGCAATCATACCTACACTTGACACCATACCAAATCTTATATCTATGTACACCATACTAGATATTTATTATCATATGGATATCATATACCATGGTACACAATATCACATTGACACTCTCTCGTATCTTGACACTGGGATATAGTTTTAAATACCCATGACACTAACTTGAAACTTGGTCTCTAGGTCATTCCTAGGTCAAAACTTGGTTATTTGAGTCAAACTAGGTCAAAACTACCTAATTTGGGTTATAAGTTGATAACTGGATTGGCTGATTTCAAACCCTATTAAATAGGTGTCACGTGTTCATTATCAGTCATTCTCTGATTTTTTTTTTTGCTTCTACAAACCTGTTAAAGACTTTTAGAGTTATACCAGTTTTCAAAAAATACTAGAAAATGCTAAGTATTATAATTTTTTTACGTATTTTTAAAAAAGTGGTAGAACTCTAAAAGCCTCAAAAAGGATTACAAATATAAATTTACTTTTCAGAGAAGGGGTGACATAGACACTTGACTTTGACCTGTTGACATATGAGAATGTTCTCTCTGTTGTCATGTGTTCCTTGTGAGCCCACAAGGAACACTTGACCTCGGAGTGTCCAATATACACATAGGTATTGATAATACTCTAGGTATTTATGTATCATGTGGATATTCCATACCATGATACACAATATCACATTGATACTCTCTTGTATCTTGACACTAGGATACAGTTTTATAATACCCATGACACTAACTTGAAACTCGGTCTCTAGGTCATTCCTAGGTCAAAACTTGGTTATTTGAGTCCAACTAGGTCAAAACTACCTAATTTGGGTTCCAAGTTGATAACTGGATTGGTCTATATAGCTAAACTAGTTAATACTAGGCTTATCAAGTCATTCTAGGTCAATACATTGCTATTCTAGATTTTTAAGTTATACTAGTTAATATAGACTATACTAGTTAATATATTATATTATGTATTATTTACTTAATATAGATTTTATATAATAAATAACTTATAATATCTTAGCCTAATACCCATTACATAGCTATATACTAACACATCACAATAATACTTTAACCAAATATCCATATCTCCCTAAAACCTTAACACTTGACTATAGATACTAAGATATCACTATCTAGTTAGTTTTTCATATGCTACTAGCTATCAAGATACCTCAACACCAAGTACCCAAGTATCATATGTTAGAAACCTAACCTACGTGCCTACAACCCTCAACTACACCCATGATATCTATAATAAGATACATCTTTCACTCCTTGCTAACATCTATACTTAGGCACCAGCACTTGATACTCAACACTAGCACATAACTCTCTCAACACATAATTTTGCATACTAAGAAGAACACTTACACCAATGCACATATATGCACCCTCAAGTCACACCCACAAACACTATACTTAATACTAACCTCCAATCCAATTCCACACACAATACATTCACTGATATATAGTGTTAGTGTGTGTGTATCCGTGTGTCTGTGTCCGAGTTCCACACACAACCCCCAATCCAATTCCATACTCAACACTATCTCGGTGTGTGTGTTTGTGTCCATGTCTGTATTAGGGTTAGTGTTCATGTGTGTTAGTGTGTCCGTGCGTGTATGTGTGTCTAATTTAGGGTTAGTGCTCCTCCTTGCCTCTGTCATGTCAGTGTCAGTGTGTGCCCGTGTCAGTGTTCCTGTCAGTATGTGTCCATGTCATTATCAAAAGAACTAGGGGTTATGGTTTACCTGAGAACGGAGGGAGTTGGTGTGTCGAAGGAGGTGGCGAGTCGGTGGGGCACGACTTGAGGGGGGAGGAGGAGCGCCTGACGAAGGAAGGAGGGACTGGAGCCGCGGGTGGGTCGTTGGGAGCCGGTGGGGCAAGACTGAGGCGGGAGCGAGGGGTGGCTGAGGTCGAAAGGGGTCCTATTTTACTAGGGGGAGGAAAATAAAATTTGAGGGTGGGAGAAATAAAATGAAAAGTCGAACCAGCGGAACCCTATATGAAAAAATTTAGCAACGTCAATACTGGACATCACTAACCATCGCTACCTTTTAAATATACTGCGACACAAGGTTTGGAGTCTCAAAATGCCACTATTATTAAACATTTAGCGATGTGCACCGACTCCTAGCGACTTAAACTTTCATAATGTTAACTCTGGTCGCTATATGTCGTAAAATATCGCCGATAATGACGTATTGCGACATCTTTTATAGACGTCGCTAATTTCAATAATATTAGCGATGTCATTTTCTGGAGTCCCTAAATTCGTCGCTGATTTGACTTATTTTGGTAGTAAGAGAGAAAAAGGGGATTGACAGCTACTTCGAATCAGAGACTTTTGAGGATAATTTTTGTAATTGTCTTTTATTTTTCTGGAGTTTGTAATTAGTTTTCATCTTCGAAGTCCTTTTGGTGATCCGGTTGGATTGGTGAGAAGTTTGTAAGAATTTTGTATCTTCTTATTCTATTAGTGGAGGTTTTTCAGAATTGGACTTCGATCATCACGTAATTTTTTTTGCAAGGGTGTCGACATCACAAAAATAGGGTTTTAGGATGGAAGGTGTAAAACTTTTATTTATTATGAATTGACAAAGAGTACAAGAGGATCTAAGTACAAAAAGAAAGATCTGGACATGTGTAACGGTAAAAATCGAGCACTGCAGCGACTACTTTACTCCATTGACGATCCGGGACCAAGGAGGTTGATGAGGCTTCTAGCGGCACTTCTGTCTTCTTCTTCTCCTCTTTCATGTGTGGATGCTGCCTCTATGTGTGTCTTTTTTATTTGTAGATACCACTGCTTGCATGTTAGATACACCCACTATTTATAGCCTTAGGAAGGTTTTACATAGGCGTATGTAAGCGGGATGCATGTTGGCGTATGGCATTGTAGGCGCATACATCGTTAAGGCTGCAATGTGTCGAGCTGAGATCTGGGGTTTCTATCGCCCATAATACTCGTGACACATGTCATTCCCTTATTTGGATAGCTGTGACTGCACCTTGGGAATACTTCCACTTGGCTTAGGAAGAGCACTTGACGGGGTGGTGGTGCATGACACTGCAGGCGCATACTATGATGCATAGTGGCTCATGGCACTGTGGGCACATGAGACACTAAGATGCGTAGTGGCGCTTGGCACTGCGGGCACATGAGACATTAAGATGCGTAGTGGCGCATGGCATTGCGGGAAAATGAGATACTAAGATGCGTAATTGCGCATAGCAGTGTGGGCACATGAATCACCAAGCTGTGTAATGGCGTAAGGTACTACGGGCATATGAAACACCACTTAGACTGTTGACACATGGAACTGGGTCAATGAGGCGCATTGAGCTGAGTCACTGAGGCGCATGGAACTAAGTCACTGAGGCACATGGTGTTGATTTTCTATTCTTCTACAAGACTCCTTTCAAAGATTTTGAACTTAAAATTTGTAAGTTTTAAAGTTCGGAATACTTTGAACAGAAGCATGGAGGATATAAGTGCAAGAATCACTTTGGCACACGTGTGAATCCCCCGGCGCAGTAAGTTGTTTAGCCCATTTAATTGTTGGGCGCATGGAGAAAGTTACATAGCCAGGTGCAGCTGGAAACTTGGCACATATGACTTCTGGGTGCATCAAGCCACAACACAGATTCATCCGTTGACTGCTAGATTCATCTCACAAATTTGGTTCCTTGCAATTATTTATACATTAATGGCTTTCTTGCTTTCAATAGAGGGCTATGGAGGAAGAGAATAGTGTGTCTCCCTCTCTCACAATGTCTCTGTTGAAGTTGGACACGGGGAAGTCAGTCGAGCGGTTCGTCGAACCTCTCCCTCTGATGGTAGACCATGCTTCGATCTTCGGCGAAGGTGATGAGTAGGACTTGTAATCTTCTTTCTTCCTTCTTTGGTTACTTTGGACATTTTCTTGGCACTGCGCGTTCATACCGTTCTTGCCACTGTCTGAACTGCTGGGCCTGACGCGTAAGGTCATTGTTGAAGAGCTTCATCCCGAGGATGCGCTAACGGCGAGGATTTTATCATGGTATCATGGGTGAGGCTGTCCTCGGACACACACCTGAAGCATGCGCCTATAACTGTTGTGCGACCATGCTGTAGAGGCATACTCGTCCCTTCATGGTGAAGATCACTTTGTATCATAGCGGCGATGAGCCTGTCTTGCGGGACTTGACGGCTATGCGCGGCTTTACTGAGGGTATTTAATAGTTGGTTCGTCAAATGGTGCATGACGTTGATGTGCACTTTTGTATAGTTTTGAAATCATTCTAACTTTGGTATGCCTGTTTGTGCAGGAACTGTCTCGGATTACTCTGGTTATGATGGAGCTTGGAAGGATATCATAGTCACCATTGTGTATGGCAAACGAACACATTTCCCAGAGGATTTTTCGTGATCTTCTAACATAGCTCACTGTAGCTTCCCTCCATATGCGGCTAAGATGTGATGGCTGGATCTCGGGTCGAGTCCTGGCAGCCCATCTGAGTGTCAGCGGTGGGCTAGTTATCCCAACAAGAATTTTTAGTCGCGTCCTTTCATATGACAGAGTTGGATCTACAACGGATTAGCTCTGAGTTACAAGCATCCTTGCTATGCATCAGTGTCATGCCCCAGTCCCAAAATACACGGGACCAGGCCACGTGGCAATGGACAACTAATACGACTCTGAAGGATTTTCCAATTTAATGGACCCGACGAAGCGTACTACGCTGTCCTAAAATACTTTCAAGTCTAATATGCTAACATGCAGTAGGTAAATATCTAATCTCGTCTACAAAATATAAACAAGAAGTGCTGAAATAAATATTGGAAATAAGTGCGGAGTGTGAATGTCATAATACAATCCAAATAAGTCTGATGGGAACAAACCCACTACAATACTTAAATAAGAGTAAGGAAGGACAGATAAGAGTATTAGGCTAGAACATCGGCTAACTAGGTAAGGATCGGCTAACTAGGTAAGGATGCTCCAGCCCTAGGCGGAAGGCCTACCAGTGATCAGGAAAACTCCAATGGTAACACCTCAAGATCCTCCTCGGTCGCGTACCTCGTCTCTTGTCCGGGCCCGTACACGGTCAGATAGTATACGTCGTCTAAATCTGGAAGGGAACCAGGTCCTCAGAGGGACGTAACAAGATTCAAAATTACATGCCAAATATAAATACTGAATAAGAATATGGGGTGTACTAACCATCTAAGTGAATGCAATATAAGGAAAACCTTGGTACGTATGGGTAGGTGTAGGCATAACGTCCAATACTCCGAAGAGTATGGTATCTGCACATGTAAAGTCCATCATTCCGAAGAATGAGGTATCTGTACACACACACACACACACACACACACATATATATATTCGTAATGCTTCGAAGAACGCGGTATCTAAATAAAGGTAGTCATTGGATCAGTGGCTCCTCTGGACACTACGGATTCCAATGTGTGTCCAGAGGAACGCGGTATCCCATAAGCCTACCAGTTGTCCTCCCCATCCAATGAAAATATACAAGTCGAATACACAATGTGCATACTACGTAACTACATGCCAGGTCTCAAATAACTAGACTAACCTGACTACGTACTAAACCGTGATGCATGTCACACGCACCGATAGCTAGTCGGGTATGCCAACTCGTATCCCAACATGAGTTTATCATCGTGATGAGTGTAAGAAGTGTCAGGGTCTTGGAAGATATTATAATACCTTCACAACAGTAGGTGAGGCTGTTAGTGACTAAGTTATTACACTACACATCGACGCAATCATCGACTACACTCGAGTCATTCTCGGACGCGCACAGTTATATATAATATTTGCAACAACATATCATGTAATATTTAATAACTTAAATTTAAACAATAAATAAGGCAAGGTATACTTGTCTGGATCCTCAAGCTGCGAATACCAAAATCCTGCTCCCGAAGCCTCGTCCGAATGATCCAACGATCCTATATATAATATAATATAATAACCATCAGTCATTATTCTAGTACGCACAGAAATACATCTATACTGCACTTAGAAACTAACGCAAGGAGGGGTTATAATCATTCAACTAGCAGGGTCGAGTGTGCAAGTGTCTAAAATACACAAGTGTCATGTCCCTCTAAACGTACATTCTCAAATATTACAACCAGATCAACTAAGGTTCAAGTAGGTACTAAGTTGCTTTCCAACACGAGTTGGTAGTATTAACTATCTAGGTCTCCATATACGAGTAAGTCATATGTCCTCAAATACTGTGCACAATATGACAGTTAGCTACCAATATATTTACATCTCCAAATATCGTGTAACATTATACACGTGTCCTAGAAAATAGGTTAGGGTGCACATATGATGATTTAGTCTAAGCACCTAGGGACTATACAAATATGTGTCATACTAACAACCTAACTCATGAAATATACTAACTACTATTCCACACATGTATATATATATATATATATATATATATATATATATATATATATATATATATATATATATATATATATATATATATATATATATATATATATATATATATACTAGATATTAGGGTTCACTAACAACATTGGTTCATGCAACGACAACAACAACAAGGAGGATGAGTGAATATGCAAACCTAGGGTTAGCTCTAAACAGGGAGGGGGTGCTCCTCCGGCGGCTTGTGGGTGGCCGCACTCCGGCGGGTGGAGGTGCTACGACGTTTGGACTGCACAGTAGCAGCATCAACAGTAGGTGGGGGTGGTGGTTGAGGTGACGAGGTGTTGGTGGTGATAATGGCTGCAAGGATGAGGTGGCTGTCAATGGTGGTGGTGTTGGTTGTGGTAGTGGCTATGGTGGTGATGATGGCGGTGGTGAAGATGGTGGTGGCGGGATGGCTGTGGTGGTAATGGCCGGGGTGATGGTGAGACTAATGGTGCCGGTGGTGATGTCTGTGGAGATATGGTGGCTGTCGACGACTGTGGATAAGGTGGTGGCGGTCGTGGTGATAGCTATGGTGGTGGCGGGATGGTCGTGGAGAGGGAGGAGGAAGGAGGTGACGAGGGTGCTGTTGGTGGTGGTTGGGTTCATTGAGGAGATGGAGGAAGAATAAGACTGTGGTGGTGTTGATGGCGAGATGATGGTGGTGGCAGGATGATAAGGTGGAAGCTGGTCGAAGGTGCTGATGGTGGTGGTCGGGTTCGTGGTAAAGGCTATGGTCGGAGGAGGACAAAGAAGGAGGATGTACTGTTGGTGGTGATATTGGCTACGGTGGAGAAGAAGGTGGTGCTTGCGGTGGTGGTTGAAGAAGGTCGAGGTTGATGAGTGGGAGGCGGTGGTGATGGCCGGGAGAGGGCGTTAGTCGGAGAAGGAGAATGAGAAGGAGAAGGAGAAGGATAAGAAGAAGGAGAAGGAGGAGGAAGGTGGTAGCGTTAGGGTTCGATTGGAGGGGAGGTGGCTGCTAAAATTTGGAGAGAGGGAGGAAGAGTTAATATAGGAGAGAGAGAGAGAGAAGGAGGGCATGGGGATTAGGGCCGGCCATATGGCTATTCTAGGGATGGGGGGGAGATTTCTCATGAAGAAATGGGTGGTTGGGATGGGATAAATTTGAATGGAGGGTGGTGATGATGTAGGTAAAAAGTGGTGTATTGTACACACAAAATGGTGGAGGAGGGAATATAGGGTGACCGGTCAAAGAATAGAGGGTGGATTTCTTCATAGTTTTGCTCCAATGGGAGGTGGACACCTAGTTGCTTATTTGCACAAAAGCTCCTAACAATTTAGAAATTGCACAAATAAGGGAGATTATGATTGGATGAGAAAAAATACCATGTTTGGTGTGATATAGTGGATTAGAATGGTGTATGGTATTTTATATGAACCTTGAGGGTGTGAGTAGGGTTTGGGTTGGTGTTGGGTCTAGTTTTGGATTAGGTTGGGTTATTACACTAATTTAATTAAAATTATTGTCAAAGGTGTTCTTTAATAAATTTGAAGTGCATAGGATTAAAATTGGTTGTGACACAAGTGTCATGGACGTAGTAGACTCAGAATAGATAATTTTTATAAATTGGGTTACACAAAACGGGTTGATGTTGTCTCCAATTTTGATTGGAACGGACAAAGATACAAAGTTTAATTTATTTGGATTTAAGAATAGACATTTGTAACGAATATTGTGCAACTAAAATGAAGCATAAGAGGGGGTATTTATGAGTTACACAAAGGTCAGAATGGAATGGTGGCACGTCTAGGACAAGTGTGTAAAATTTGTTTGAAAGCAAAGGCTAGAGTAGCGCTCCAAATATCGAAACAACGGTAAGGTGCACCAAGTGATATGAATATTTGTACATTAATCTAAAACACTATGTTCTAATTCTAAATGGCTCCAAACTAACCCTAGTGTCTCTATCTAAGCCAGGTAGACCTAAATTTGGTTGAGGAAGTTTACAATCTACCCTCCTTAGAGCATTTCGTCCTCGAAATTAAAATAGACATATGATAAAAAGTATTGACTGAAATTTAAATGCTACTACATACCTAGGCCTTCAAAGAGATGGGAAAAACACTGTCGAATATCATCCTCTAATTTCCAGGTCGACTCGCCTGGTGCACGATGCCTCCATGCGACACGAACTACCAGGATAGTCTGACCTTGCAATACCTTCTCGCTTCTGTCCAGAATCTCTACAGGCTATGACAAACTAGGCTCGACAGTGATCTCCGAGTGGTCAAATACATGACTCGGATCTGGCATGTACCTCCTTAACTGAGATACATGGAAGACGTTATGAACTCTTTCTAATGTCTGTGGCAATGCTAATCTGTAAGCAACCTCTCCAATGCGTTCCAACACATCGAATGGTCCGATGTACCTCGGACTCAGCTTTCCTCTGCCTCCAAACCTGATGGTCCCTCGGGTAGGCAAGATTTTTAGAAACACATGATCTCCAACCTGGAACTCTAGGGGTCGTCGGTGCACGTTTGCCCAATACTTCTGTCTGTCTTGTGCTGCTTGCAGGTGCCTTTGGATCTTTTTTACCTTCTCTACTATACGAACAACCAACTCTGGCCCAAGTATCTGCCTCTCGCCCACATCACTCTAATATACTAGGGAACGACACTTTCTGCCATACAATGCCTCATAGGGAGCCATCTGAATGCTCGCTTGATAGCTATTATTATAAAAAAAATAACCAAATGTAAATGGTCCTGCCATGATCCACTGAAATCAAGCATGCATGCCCTCAACATATCCTCCAGCGTCTGAATGGTGCGCTCGGACTGGCCATCCGTCTGCGGGTGATACGTTGTACTAAACTTCAGGCGGGTACCGAGACTCTCTTGTATACTCCACCAAAAGTAAGATATGAACCTCGTATCCCTGTCAGACACTATACTGACTGACACCCCATGCAGTCACATGATCTCCCTCATATACATATCTGTTAAGACCTCTGTAGACTGCCCAACTCTGAAGGGTAAAAAATGAGCGGACTTGGTGAGTCGATCCATAACCACCCATACCGCATTGCGACCACTAGGACTCCTCGGAAAGCCCGTAATGAAGTCCATAGTGATGTGCTCCCATTTCCACTCAGGTATTGGGACTGGCTGAAGTAAACCTGCAGACCTCTGATCCTCAGCCTTTACCTACTGATACACCAGGCACTTTGCCACAAAGTGCTGTAAACCCCCTCATCCAAAATTAGGCCTACTTGGCTTAGATAGAGAAACTAGGGCTAGTTTGAATCCAATTAGAAATAGAACACTGTGTTTTAATTGATTTTATAATATTTAAATTATTTAGTGCACCTTACCGTTGCTTCGATAATTGGAGCACTACACTAACCATTGCCTTCCTATAAATTTTATACCCTTGTCCTAGACGAGCCAGTCTTCCATCCTGACCGTTGTGTAACTTATAATTATGCTCTCTTGTGCTATATTTTAGTCGCATAATATTCGTCGTAGATGTTTATATTTAATTCTAAATAAATTTAACTTTGAATCCTTATGCGTTCCAATCGAAATTGGAGATACAATCTTGACCCGTTTTGTGCAACCCAAATTATGACAATATTCTACTCTGAGTCTTCTATGTCCATGACACTTGTGTCCCACATAATTTTAGTCCCATGTACTTCTAATTAATTTTAGAACACTATTTGCATTAATTTTAATTAATTTAATCCAATTTCTATCTTTGTATAATTTTCTAATTGTTGGGCACTTTTATGCAAAAGTGCATTAAGGTGTCCATACCATTGGACACAACCCATGAAGAAACCCATTTTACCTTCATATGAATTTTTCCTATAATTTTTGGAGTGTGTAGCACTCAACATCACCCCTTCACCTAATCCTAGTCATGTATTTCAAATAATACAATCCTAGCCCTCCAAACATCCCCATGACAAGCCAAGCCCATCCCAAGGATGTTGACCAAGCCCAACTACCTAGGTCAACACCCAACCCTACTTTTCTATATGTATATATAATCCTTCTCCTTAATTTCTTCATCCACATAAACCCACACCTCATCACCTAGCCGACATCTCAACCTCCCCTACTGTTCACCATCTCCTTCCCCCCAACCGCCGAAGAAGCTCCCAACCGCCGACAGCTGATCCTCTTCTACTCGCCCAGAGCACCACCCAATTCTCTCCTTCCCCGTTCTTCCCTCTTCCCGTCGACCACCTTCCTCCGCCTGAGAACACTTGTAGCGCAGCAGCCCCCTCGTCGACTTCACAACCACCGCAACCCCGTTCTCCTCCCTCGACACAGACCCAAGTCCACCACCCTCGACTCCTCTTCCCTCACCGGGCCTGACCACTTCCCTCACCTCCTTCTCAACCCGCCTGAGCCCTGGCCGGAGCAACAACCTCCCATAATCATCATCATCATCCCTATCATCATACTCATCACCATCCTCATCATCATCACCATTATCATCCTCATCATCACCATCATCATCCCCTCCATCATCATCATCATCATTAACCTAATCATCATCCTCATCATCACAATCATCATCACTATTATCATCACCATCATCATTACCCTCATCATCACAATCATCATCCCCATCATCATCACCCTCGTCATCATCATCATCTTCACCAATTATCACCATCACCTTAATCATCATCATCATCATTACCTTAATTATCATCATCACCATCACCTTAATCATCATTATCATCACCTTAATCATCATCATCATTAACCTTATCATCATAATTGTCATCATCAATCATCACCCTCGTCATCAACATCGATATCATCGCCGTCATCATGGATCCGTCACCCTCGCCGAAGATGACCTGCAGCAGTCACCCCTGATCCTCGTGCCCGCGCACACAATCCCCGAGGTTTGAACATGTTCCTCTCCTTTTATATTGTGTATGTATGCTTGTGTGAATAGTATAGGGTTTTAGCATATTGGTTTAGTTAGTTGTTATGAGTTCAGACCGTGTCGGTTAACCTACAGACTAGTGTGCGTGTGTGTAGGATAATTAATTGGTATATACATATATAGATTGTGTGATAATTAATGCTGGTACTAGGCATGGCTGTATTATAGATGTTGAGTGACCATAAGTGTTAGTAGTGGATACCCTATATTGATATTTGACCGTATGACCCATATGCGTATACGTACACATATGTATATAATGTTCAGATTGGTATATATATATATGTATTGTATAAGTAATTAAATGATAATGCTAAACCTAATTATGACTAATGTGTCTATTTGCTGTACGACCCTAGGATAATTATGGATATCCCATATGTACGTTTGACCAAGTAACCCTAAGAACATGTTAGTTGACTGTCATGTGTACATTAACATACTGGCTTAGACACATGTTAGTTGACTTTCTGATTTTGATACAACATTTAGTATAGGACACCCGCATAATTAGACGCACATTTGACCCTGTTAGTCGACTAATGTCACCCCTAGCGTACCCTCTGAGTCCAGTATATTTATGGTTGTGTATGTGCTAGTATAATGGCTGATGTTGTATTGTATTATATTATATGTATATAGGACCTATCGGATTGTTCTGCGAGACCTCGGGAGCAGGTTATTGGTACTATGCAGCTTTCTTGCCAGGCAAGTATACCTTGCCATTGTACTATAATTTATATTCCATATGATGCATGCATTTTATTTCTGTTATTTAGTTCATATATTTTAACTGCTATATAAACTGTGCGTCCAAGGAAACTTGGGTGCAACGACGGCGTCGTCGTATTCTATTTTTATTATGTATATGCATGTTGACCTAGTTTATGAGACCACCCCATTATCATGTGGCATTCTTAGGTTTTATTGGCCGTGACACAGTTGTTACATGAGTGTGAGTCTCATGTAGGATACGGACTTGCGTGCCGGATTTGGCCTCTTGTACGTATGGGACGTGCGTTAGGAATAACTGCTATTAGGGATTTGTATGCTAGAAGACTTGGCAGTTATTATAGGTATTATCGCATCATGGATGTGCCATACTTAGAGCATGGGGTGGGGAGAACAACTAGTAAGGCATTTGGGCTCCTTTGTACTTTCTTTTTTGTAACCCGTACGCTCCACCGGAGATACGTGGCGGTGATGACCCCTATTATTACTGGCGGCCTTTGGCGTTCAAAAGACAACATGCTTTGTAGGCCCATGATTCTTCGAGAGAATCATGTCAATTCCATTTATGGCCAGATAGCCCACTTGTTAGAAAGTTGTTCTTAACATGCATTCACATAGACGGTTAGGCAACCCATTGGATGTTTATTTCAGTAATTTATTGGCATGCTTCTATGTATCTTGTTATGTCCCTCTGAGAACCTGGTCCATTTCCAGGTGTAGATGTTCATGACTTAGCAGGAGCGCAGATCCGGACTTGCTACTTATATTTCGAGGAGGTCTTCTCTTCGAGTCTCATTGATTGTTAGTTGATGTACTTATATTGTGTTTGCTCTTATATTCTAGTTCTGCAGTGGATTTGTTTTCACCCGACTATCATCCTTTGATACTTCATATTGAGATTAGTTACATAGTTATTGGCTATTTATTTATTTATAATTTCTGTGGATGAGATTTAGTTATGCTCAGTGACTTGTGACGGATATATACCATTTGTGAATTGTTATTCATAATATAGCGTACGTATCTGTTATGGTTTTAATATATTGGAGTCTCCATATACATACGGCTGTCATGCTTACATGTCCCTAGTCCCATGTATTTTGGGACTGGGGCATGACACTATCTCACTCTTCATTCCATGCCACCAATAGTAATGCCTTAGGTTTCTGTACATCTTTGTGCCTCCTGAATGAATAGAGTATGCTGAACTGTGCGCCTCTGACATCAGCTCCTAACAAAGTTCTCCATTCAAAAAAAAGATGATCTCCACATCTCAAAGTCCCGTCCTCATATATGCACAATCATGTCTGCATCCCGGCCTCTGTCCTCTGTCGAAGCCTCTAGAATCTGGCATCTGTTGGCAAGGCAGCCTTGATCCTCTCAACCAATGTCAATTGTACCTGAAAACTCGACAACTGGCCGTCTACTCTGGGCATAATGACCTCTATACCCAACTTCTCCAGATCCTTCAATAGGTGTTGCTGGGTAGTCAAAAAGAATGCCATGGGCCTCCTGCTTAATGCGTCAGCTACCATGTTGGCCTTTCTCGGATAGTACTGTAGCTCAATCTCAAAGTCTGTCATCACCTCGAGCTAACATCTTTGTCTCTAGTTCTGGTCCTTCTGATTATAGACGTACTTCAAGATTTTGTGATCTGTGAATATCTCCACCCGTTCTCCGTATAGGTAGTGCCTCCAAAGCTTTAGGGAAAAGATCACCGCGGCAAGCTCCAAGTCATGAGTGGGATAGTTCTTCTCATGGGTCCTCAGCTGCCTAGAGGCATAGGCCACAACTTTTCCATGCTGCATCAAGACGCATCCTAACCTTTTCCCCGACGCATCGCTATAAATCACAAATCCTCCGGGTCCAGAAGGTATAGTCAAAATAGGTGCCGTAGTCAGACACTTCTTCAGTTCATCGAACGCTGTCTGACACTCCTCTGTCCAAATAAACTCATGTTCCTTATGGGTCAAGCAGATCATTGGCTCTGCGATCCTCGCAAAGTTCTCTACGAACCTTCGGTAATATCCGACAAGTCTTAGGAAACTCCTCACCTTTGAGACGTTGGTAGGTGTCGGCCACGTCTCTACTGACGAAATCTTCGCTGGATCTACTGAAATACCATCCCCTGAGATAACGTGTCCGAGGAAAGAGACATGGTCTAGGAGGAGCTCACACTTTCTCAACTGGCATAGAGCCTCTCACGCCTCAGCGTTTCCAACACTAACCTCAAGTATTCCCCGTGTTCCTCGTGGCTTTTTGAATATACCAAGATGTCGTCGATAAAGACTACCATGAACTGGTCCAAATACTGGTGGAAGACTCTATTCATCAGGTTCATAAATACTGCAAGCGCATTCGTCACTGCAAAAGGCATTTCCAACCACTCGTAGTGGCCATAACAAGTTTCGAATGCCGTCTTTGGAATTCCCCGATCTCAAGTCGATATTTGTGAACACCACTTCTCCTGTCAGCTAGTCGAACAAATCATCAATCCATGGCAGGGGGTACTTGTTTTTGATAGTCAAAATATTAAGGGCTCTGTAATCAATGTATATACGTAATATCCTATCTTTCTTTGGTATAAACAACACTGGTGCTCCCCAGGGTGATGCAATAGGATGGACAAATCCCTTGCTCTGTAACTCCTCTAACTGTAGCATCAGCTTATCCAATTCCCTCTTCGCCAACCGGTACACATCCGAAGATACCAGTGCTACTCCGGGTACCAACTCAATAGTGAACTCTACTCTCTCTATCCGGTGACAGGCCTGGCAACTCCTCCGGGAAAACATCCTCGAACTCTGCAACTATCGGTGGGGTACCGTCTCCATAGCCATGTAAAATCTAGCTGTCTGGTGTACTCTTGCTCGATGGTACCCTGTATGTACTCGAATTCTGGATGATCTCGCGGTCTAAAAATGATGCTACCCCTCCCGCAATCTAGTACGGCATTGTACTGGCTAAATCAGTCCATACCTAACACAACGTCAAAGTTTGGCATCGGGAATACCAAAAATTGTGGTCTCATCGCCCGCCCACACATAACTACCGTGCACGTTCTAATAGTACTGGTAACTGGTATGATACCTCCTCCGGTAAGAATCTTCCAACTCATAGGTAAGGGGGAAGTAGCTACTCTATGCATAGCTACTAAACTACTAGATATGAAAGATAGTGTACTACCAGAATCAAATAATGCAGTTGTAGGTAATGATGCAACTAAAATGGTACCTGTAATAGCTTCCCCTTCTGGTTTCTCCTCAATCACTGCTAGTGCAAAGGCCTGCCCGTGCCTCTGCCCTCCGACCTGCTGTCTAGCTTGGTCAAACTGTGCCTCCTATGGGGCCAGGGGTGGTCCCCTCTGAAATCCACCAGATGCAGGTGGATGTTGACCTCCTGTCTGGGGTGGTATCCTCTGGACTAGTGCTGCTAGCCTCTGTCTTGTCTGTAGTGCTGCATCCCTGTGTTGTGGGCAATCTCTGGCAAGGTGTTGACTCGCTCCACAGATCATGCACAATCCAAGCTTCTTTCGGAAATATCTAATAACATGTCCCTTCTTGCCACAATGGTGACAAGTCGGAAGCTCCTTGTGCTGGTATGGTAGCTGTGTCTGCGCTCCCGGTCAACAGATCGATCCTTCCGCTCTGGGCTGAGCTCTGGCAGGTACGATCATGCTGGGATGCCTCGATCCTCTGCCAATAACCTCCTGGATCCTAGCATCTTACAGAACCTCCTCGTAAGAGATCCTTGCCTGGGTGGTAGTGTACCTCTGTAGCTCATAAGTCAGACCATGATAGAATCTTCTGGCCTTCTCCAGATCATTGGGTATCAAGGCGGCACCAAATCTACTAAGTCGACTGAACTCCGCGTCATATGTGTCTATGATCATGTTTCCTTGCTCCAGGTGTAGGAACTGGGAGTATAGTGCATTCCTGACCGTAGATGGAAAGTACTTTGCATTGAAGTACTCTAGAAACGCTCCCACGTCTGCTTCTTGCCGATGCTACGCTTCATGGAGTTCCACCAGTGATGGAGATTGCCCTTCAATTATGCCCTCACTGTGGTCATCTAAAGGTTCGGAGGCAGATGAGAAGCCTCCAGCAATATCTCCGTGTTGGAGACCCAAATCGGAGATCTCCTCTGCGGTCTCGCTGCCCGAAAAGGTATCCAGGCCCATCTGACGAAACCCTCGAATAGTACCATATGGCTGACCAGGTGTAGGTGCTGGTGTTAGGGTAGGTGTCCTCTCTAGAACTGCCATCAAGCTATGTCTCATAGTCTCGGCCTCATGCCACTGCGCCTGCATCATGGCCTAGAAAAACTGGAATATCTGCGACTGTCACTCTGGATGTGGCATCTGAGGTGAAAAGGGTGGAGGTGGTGGAAATAGGACCTCCGGCTGTGCTGTAGGTGTCTCCTGAGATGTCAGCCTCTCAGGTTGCGACATCGTTATGGCCCTCGAAGTCTGGCCCTCGAGGTATTACGGAGGGACAGTATGTTAAGTTTGGCCCTCGTGCTGCTGTGTCGGGTCGGCCTGAGAAGTCTGGCGCCAGTGTATCAACGGGGCCTGTGGTATCACCGGGACCTGTGGTTGTGGCTGCTCTCCGGGTGGTCCCTGGGATGTATCCTCCCTTTGCGCGGTGGCAGATGGCACAATGGCATCGTATGCCTCACGTCCGCTATGCAAATTCATAGATCTGCAAGAGATAGAACTACATTAAAAGTGTCACTACCACATTCTGAAAACAGGTGTAGTTTCGACTTTTTTATATATTATTAATATTATGGTATTTATATTAAATAATTTCTTGATAGGTATATTTAAATTAAATAATTTTGATGAGATGTGTAATTAAATATATTATTATTTATAGTGTTCATTAATGTCTGAGCTGGTAGGCTTGACCTAGAAGCCCACCAGACGAACACTTGTCCAAATTATAGGATTACGTGTTAATTGTATTAATTAGAATTTTAATTATTGGATGTCATAATTAATTACCGTAAATTTATTTAATTGTTGCGCGCTGTCATTGCTTCGATATTGGAGCGCTACCCTAGCTTTTGCCTTCCAACAAATTTCACAACATTGTCCTAGACATGCCTGCCTTCCATTCTGCTATTTTTTTGTAACTCATAGTTATGCTCTCTTGTGCTTCATTTTAGCCGCACAAAAATCGACGCGAACGTTTGTTTAAATTCTAAATAAATTCCAATTTTGTATCGTTGTGCGTTCCAATCGAAATTGGAGGCAATCCTGACCTATTTTTCATACGACCCAAATTAGGATAATATTCTGTTCTGAGTCTTCTTCACTAATGGTATTGATGACCCGACCTGATTTTGGTCCCATGTACTCCTAATTAATTTTAGAACACAGCTTGCATTTATTCCTAATTAATTTGAGGATACCATTTTTTTGATCCCGTTAATCTCGGTTTAATTCCAGTACCCTGCTAATTGAGCCCATACCAAGCACACAATGCTTCCTCACCCTACAAAACGCCAAACACCAAATCGTCTACCCAATTTTCATCATTTTATGCATCTGTGCAAATACCCAAATTTAAGGGGGCTAATTTACAAATTTGCATTAGGTGTCAACACCCCATTGGTTCAAACCAATGGAGAAGTCCAACATTGACTAATCAACCCAACCCTTATTCCTACATGATTAAATCCCTCCATGTTAAATCTTGACCATCCATTAGGAGGGGTGCATCTTCACCATTCATTTTCCTCATCCCCCACCCTATTTAATGTCCTATCACCAAGCCCTAATCCCCAAAAACCTAGGGAATCCCACCTCCTCACAAGCCCCCCACACTCAACCGTAGCCCCTCCTTCATTCCAATTTTTTTTCCTTTCTTTTCCCTTCTTCTTCTTCTCCTTCTTCTTCCCTTTGTTTTTCAAACAAAAGAAAAAGGGGGGGGGGGGAAATCAAAGTACTACCACCACCATCTCTCTTTCTTCCTCAGCCACCCAACCGGCCTAGCTCCGGCGAGCTACTGTGCCCCTTCTCGGCCGAGCTCCGGTCAGCCGACGCTGCTACACCGCTCCTCCATTCCTCCCCACCGTTCTCCACCTCCTCCGGCCAGCATCCTCGACTCCTCCCCCATTCCTTCCTGCTGCAACGCTCCCATCTCCACCGACTGCCGGTCCTCCAAGCTCCTCCCTACAACTGCAGCAACTTCAGTTCCGGCCACTGCTTCCACGGCCGAGTCCCGAGCCCCTCCACGCCGGAGCCAATACCCGGTCCTCCAAGCTCCTCCCGTCGAGCCACGTTATTCCATCACCACCACGAATACCACCTCTTCCTCTCCCTGTCTCCGGCCCGCAGCTCAGGCGAGCTCATCCCTCCGGCTGCTACACGAGTACACCGCCACTCCCCGACCATGACACCTCCACCTCCACCTCACACGACTCAGCTCCGGTCGACTCCTATCATCCGGCGTCCAGCCCGCAGTCCGGCGAGCTGCCGCCCCGACCATCACCCGATGCTGCAACTACCCGACTTCACTCCCCCGACCCCAGCTAACTCCGTCTCACTCGAGCCAACTCCAGCACTGCAACCTCCCCTTCAACTGCCTCGGCATCCCCTCTTCCCCGGTGCTATTGTTCCATCCCCTCCGGCCGAGATCCACAGCCAGCCGAGTCTCGACCACAGATCCCCTCCTCCCTACCACAGCAACTCCGGCCCGACAAGCCCCCGACTCCATCAGCCGCAGCCATTGCCCCTCGCACCACCACCCGGCGGCCAACCGACTGCTGCTCCTCCTCCATCTTCTCGGACCCTCCAGCCAACTCCCCCGGAGCACCTCCATCACCGTTCACCACCACCATCGTCGACATCCTTCCTATATTTCCTGCTCCTCTGCAAGCCCTTCTGGCCATCAACAGCCCCGAGTCTTCCCCTCGACTCCGGTCATCTTCTCCGGCTCCCTGTTGTAGCTCCGGCCAGTGGCCACCATCGGAACCACCACCCCACAGTGAGCACCCTCTCTCCCTCCTTATTTAGTATATATAAATAATACGTATATGTATATGTATATATATATATCTCATGTATTTCTCTATATGTATTAAATGTATATATATATATATATATATATTATTATCTGTATATATATATATATATATTGTTATCTGTATATATATATATATATATATATATATATATATATATATATATATATGATATATGTAAATGTACGTATTTTTGGTATATAAATGTATATAGTATACGTACTATTTTGGTATAAATATATATATATGTATTTGTATTGGTGTACATATAGATACGTATATGGTATATGTGTAATTTCACTTGGTATATACTACAACCTCAAATCAGTATATATGTATATATACATATTATATGTTAGTATATATGGTACATGTATTAGCATATATTAATTTTATTTTTAGAATTTAGTACATATAGTAAATTCTATTTTGGCTTATATTCATATGTATATATATATATATCTTGTGTAAAATAAGTCCTAGTGGATTTTTATAATTAAACATACAATATTAATTTTACTTAAAATATATATATAAATACACATATCTATTTTCGTACCAATTGAACATTAATTTATATGTTAGTAGTAATAAGTATAATATATATATATATATATATATATATATATATATATATATATATATATATATATATATATATATATATATATATATATATATATATATATATATATATAGATACTAGACGACCGAGTGTAAATACGGATACCCCATAACTATACATGACCTGTGACTCTGTGAAATTTTAGTAGACTGCCACGCGTACACTGACGTACTGGCAAGCCCCGTACCATTATGATCGTCTGTCTTGCCCAGCAATCGCAGATGTGACGTCCGTGTAATTTGACGCACACTGACCCTAGATTGACCAGTGCCATACCTGGCAGAGCCTCTGAGTTCATGTTTTTGTGTCGTGTTAGTGTAGCATCTGATGCAAACGTTGTATTGTTTATTATATATTATAGGACTGTTGGATCCTCCAAACGATACTCTGGGACAGGATATTGGTTTTACCAGCTAAGGACCCAAGGCGAGTACATTCTCTGATTAGCTTCTTGTTTATGATATCCCCTATGTTCATTGTATCTAGTGTAAATATCCATACTCTTGACACGATGGTTACACAGATTGGTGTATACGGATCTCGTCATGAGATATTATTCCTTGTTCATGGTGTAGCTTGTACAAGTCTTATTTTATTGTTATCTTGTACATGTACAGACACTGATTTTTGGGGAGATTTGCTACCTTCCTAGGGAATCCTGTGCCATAGCGTACCATGATTGGATCTACTATACCAGTCGGGGGTGGGAAGTATTTTACTGTAGATATGTGATCATACCCAACTCTACATGCATCATAGCTCACCCACGCCTCACGTCGGTGCAGTCTTACCATTACATGCCTCATCACTGTTACATATGGTTAGCCTGACTATTACTCGCATCATAGATATTCCTACGGATTAGCCTGACCTCAAGGATGATCGCTAACCAATGTAATGAGTTTACCAGTCCCAAGCCGATCACATGTTAAAGCTAGTACTCACACAATTAGTCATAGTATTCTTGCTCATTGACATATTATTTCCTTTACTGCATTTACTTATAGTATTTCTAGTATTTCCTTTATTGTATGTTTCTCGTACATATATATGCATCTTGTATATTTCCATCTATATACTGCTACATAGTTTATATCATTGATATAGAACTGCTATTAGAAATGTACTTTGCTCCTTCCTGACTGGAAAACATTTTCCAGACTATGCCTAGAGGACTGGTATCCGACTCTTGTGGACCACAGAGTGAGTAGTTGCAGTCTTGGACTTAGTAGTGCAGTCGTGATTCCGGGAGGTCTAGCCGAAATCACTAGTTATCTAGTTAGTTTCTCAGTTGTCTATTTTGGTACCGGATTTGTCTCCGGCATTTTGTTGAGACTTAGATTATGTTGAGTTAGATTATTTACATTAGACTTGTGTTATATTTCATTTTATTTTTTCGATTTCTTATTGTGCTATATTTATGTGATTGAGTATGTTATTCATTTATTACATTGTGTTATCCGTGTCTCCATATGGAGTTGGATACTAGTACGAGATTATTTAGATAGTGCTTGACCTAGACAACGTTCTACCGCCGATGCTGCGGCGTAGGCTGGACGTACCCACGCTCTCGTACCCCTATACCGGGTGTGGGTCGTGACAAAAAGAGTACAAAAATAAACAAATAGGATGTATTTATTTAAATAATTAAATACGAAAGAGGTTCAAAGATGGTAGTCAAGGTGGATGAGATCTAATAATTTTTATCCTATTGCAGGCTCGCTGGGCATGACATTATACCACAAGCAATAAACATAGAGAGACCTGCATGGGCCACCACTAAAACTATATCACACCCCAGTCCCAAAATACACGGGACCAGGCCACGTGGCAATGGCCAGCTAATACAACTCCGAAGGATTTCCCAATTTAATGGACCCGACGATGCGTACTATGCTGTCCTAAAATACTATCAAGTCTAATATGCTAACATGCAGCAGGTAAATATCTAATCTCATCCATAAAATATAAACAAAAAGTGCTGAAATAAATACTAGAAATAAGTGCGGAGTCTGAATGTCATAATACAATCCAAATAAGTCTGATGGGAACAAACCCACTAAAATACTGAAATAAGCGTACGGAAGGACAGATAAGAGTACTAGGCTAGAACAAAGGCTAACTAGGTAAGGATGCTCCAACCTTAGATGGAAGGCCTACCAGTGATAAGGGAAACTCCAATGGTAACACATTAAGCTCCTCCTCGATCGCGTACCTCGTCTCCTGTCTGGGCCCGTACCCGGTCGGATAGTACGTATCGTCCAAATTTGGAAGAGAACCAGGTCCTCAGAGGGACATAACAAAATACAAAAATATATGCCGAATATAAATACTGAATAAGAAAATGGGGTGTACTAACCATCTAAGTGAAAGCAATATGAGGACAACCTTGGTACGTATGGGTAGGTGTAGGCATAACGTCCAACACAACGAAGAGCGTGGTATCTGCACATGTAACGTCCATCATTTCGAAGAATGAGGTATCTGTATATATATATATATATATATATATATATATATATATATATATATATATATATACGTCCGTAACGCTCCGAAGAATGCGGTATCTGAATAAAAGAAGTCATTGGATCCGTAGATCCTCTGGACACTACGAATTCTAATGTGTGTATCCCATACGCCTACCAGATGTCCTTCCTGCCCAATGCGAATATATAAGTCGAATACACGACGTGCATACTATGTAACTATATGCCAGGTCTCAAATAACTAGACTAACCTGACTACACACTAAACCGTGATGCATGTCACATGCACCGATAGCTAGTCGGGTATGCCAACTCGTATCCCAATATGAGTTTGTTATCGTGATGAGTGTAAAAAGTGTCAGGGTCTTGGAAGATAACAGAATATCTTCACAATAATAGGTGAGTGTGCTAGTGACTAAGTCATTAGACTACACATCGACGCAATCGTCGACTGCACCCGAGTCATTCTCGGACGTGCACATTTATATATAATATTTGCAACAACATCTCATGGAATATTTAATAACTTAAATTTAAACAGTTATTAAGGTAATATATACTTGCCTGGATTCTCAAACTGCGAATACCTAAATCCTGCTCTCGAAGTCTCGCCCGAACGATCCAACGATCATATATATATAATATAATAACCATCAGTCATTATTCTAGTATGCACAAAAATACAACTACACTGCACTTAGAAACTAATACAAGGAGGGGTTATAATCAGTCAACTAACAGGGTCGAGTGTGCAAGTGTCTAAAATGCACAAGTATGATGCCCCTCTAAACGTACATTCTCAAATATTACAACCAAGATCAACGAAGGTTCAAGTAGGTACTAAGTTGCTTTCCAACACAAGTTGGTAGTGTTAACCAACTAGGTCTCCATGTACGAGTACGTTATATGTCCTCAAATACTGTGCACAACAAGATAGTTAGCTACCAATATATTTACATCTCCAAATATCGTGTAACACTATACACATGTCCTAGCTAATAAGTTAGGGTGCATATATGATAATTTAGTCTAAGCACCTAGGGACTACACAAATATGCGTCATACTAACAACCTAACCCATGAAATATACTAACTACTATTACATAAATGTATATATATACTAGATATTAGGGTTCACTAACAACATTGGTTCATGCAACAACAACAAAAAGAAGGAGGAGTGAATATGCAAACCTAGGGTTAGCTCTAAACAGGGAGGGGGTGCTCGGCCCGCGGCTCATGGGTGGATGGTCTCCGACGGGTGAAGGTGCTCCGATGTCTGGACTGCATAGTAGAAGCAGCAGCAACAATAGGTGATGGTAATGGTTGAGGTGACGAGGTATTGGTTGTGGTGGTAATGATGGCTGTGGGGATGAGGTGGCTGTCGACCGTGGTGGTATTGGCTGTGGTGGTGTCTATGATGGTGATAATGATGGTGAAGAGGGTGGTGGCGGAATGGCTGTGGTGGTGATGGCCGGGGTGATGGTGAGGCTGATGGTGGCTGTGGTAATGGCTGTGGAGATGTGGTGGCTGTCGACGACTGTGGAGGAGGTGGTGGCGGGATGGTCATGGAGAGGGAGGAGGAAGGAGGTGAAGAGGGTACTGTTGTTGGTGGTCGGGTTCGTTGAGGAGAGGGATGAAGAAGAAGACTGTGGTGGTGTTGATGGCGGGATGATGGTGGTGGCAGGATGATAAGGTGGAAGCTGGTCGAAAGTGCTGATGGCGGTGGTCGGGTTCATGGTGAAGGCTGTGGTCGGAGGAGGAAGAAGAAGGAGGAGGTGCTGTTGGTGGTGATGTGGCTGCGGTGGAGGAGAAGGTGGTGCTTGCAGTGGTGGTTGAAGGAGGTCGAGGTTGATGAGAGGGAGGCGGTAGTGATGGCCGGGAGAGGGTGTTAGTCGGAAAAAGAAAAGGAGAATGAGAAGGAAGGTGGTGGCATTAGGGTTCGGTTGGAGGGGAGGTGGTTGCTGAAATTTGGAGAGAGGGAGGGAGAGTTAATGTAGGAAAGAGAGAGAGAGAAGGAGGGCATTTGGATTAGGGTCGGCCACATGGCTATTTCTAGGGATGGGGGGGATATTCCTCATGAAGAAATGGGTGGTTGGGATGGGATAAATTTGAATAGAGGGTGGTGATGATGTAGGTGAAAAGTGATGTGTTGTACACACAAAGTGGGGAAAAAACGTAAGGTGACCGGTCAAAGAATTGAGGGTGGGTTTCTTCATGGTTTTGCTCCAATGAAAGGTGGACACCTAGTTGCTTATTTGCACAAAAGCCCCTAACAATTTGAAATTTGCACAAACAAGGGAGATTGGGATTGTATGAGGAAAAATACCATATTTGGTGTGATGTAGTGGATTAGAATGGTGTGTGGTATTTTGTTTGAACCTTGAGGGTGTGAGTGGGGGTTGGTGTTAGGTCTAGTTTTGGGTTAGGTTGATTTATTACACCAATTTAATTAAAATTAGTGTCAATGGTGTTCTTTAATAAATTGGAAGTGTATAGGATTAAAATTGGTTAGGACACAAGTATCATGGATGTAGTAGACTCAGAATAGATTATTATAATAAATTGGGTTGTACAAAATGGGTCGAGGTTGTGTCTCCAATTTCGATTGGAACAGACAAAGATGCAAAGTTAGATTTATTTGAATTTAAGAATAGACATTTGTAACAAATATTGTGCGACTAAAATGAAGCACAAGAGGGGATATTTATGATTTACACAAAGGTCAGAATGGAAGGCTGGCACGTCTAGGACAAGTGTGTCAAATTTGTTTAAAAGCAAAAGCTAGAGTAGCGCTCCAAATAACGAAACAACGGTAAGGTGCACCAAGTGATACGAATATTTGTACATTAATCTAAAAAACTATGTTCTAATTTTAAATGGCTCAAAACTAACCATAGTTTTTCTATCTAAGACAGGTAGACCTAATTTTGGTCGAGGGGGTTTACAATCAGTATGGATTCTTTTCTCGCCCTGTGGCTTGCACTGAAGAGTCTTGCTGAAGTAATGATTCCGAATGAGTTGAGCTGTTAGTTTTACACATGTTGGTACCATAAACAACACAGATGTTACTTCCATATGTACTCATAATCTTCTATATGTACTCATGATCTTGAATATTAAATATTAATAAAAGTTCTTGACTGTAATAAACTTCCATATCTTAAATATTAATGAAAGTCCTTGACTGTAATGAACTTCCATATGTACTCATGATCTTGAATATTAATAAAAATTTTGTCTTCTTTTTTGTTTGGAACTTTTTTGTTGCTGTGGCTATCTTGGGAGTATTATACCAGAGGTAATATGGACGTAGTATAATATCATAACGGCAATAACGTTAAGCCCTATCAGAGGTAATAAGGATGTGATAAGTTTAGATTGGTTCCATTTAGGAGGTCCGTTGGTGGCATCATCTGCGATGGTGGAGATACTTTGGTATAGAATCGAGAGTCAAGCACATATATTTGTAGCTGAGCACGATCATGACGGAGTATTTTGTGGAGAAAGCAAAAAAATAAGTCAGAGGTAATATGGATGTGTCACGACCCGCACCCGGAAAATCGGGCATGAGTCGTGGGTACGTCCAGCCTACGCCGTAGCATCGGCGGTAGAACGCTGTCTAGGTCAACTATCTAAATAACTCACAAAAATCGGCCATGACCTCTCCAAAAGGAGGGCAACCACACAATCAATATATAAATCTGTCAAGATCTCAACTCCAAACGGATGAGCAATATCAAATGATAATCACAAGTACTCAATCACGAATCTAAGCACGATAAGATAACAAAGAAGACTAACAACTATAAAGTCTAACCAACAATAACTACTACAACAACCACAACATCAATAATAATACATCAACAAAAATAATATACAATACAAGGTCTAAAATCCAAAACCGGAGACAAATCCGGTGCTAAAAGCTAATAAAAACAACAACAAGATCCTAGTGATCCCGGCTACCAACCCGAAAATTACCCCTAAACTAGAGAGTCCCTGTCTGCACCATCGACAAGCTCAGGTCCATAAAACGTCGGACACCACTCCTCCGGATACTCTGAAAAATATGTCCAGTCAGGACTGGAGCAAGTACATCTCTAACAGCAGTTCCATTTAAATGATAAAAACTATAAAACAGTTATAGCAAGTAGCAAGAAGAATGAAGCAAGTATGAAACAAGAAATATATAAATCACTGGTGCATAAAGGTAAAGATGCATGGATATCAGAGCAAGATAGTATTAACTGCAAGATACAGGAAATCTAAGCTAAGATCAAGTCCGTGCACATGAACGTGTAGTGAGTCCAGGATGAAATACATGTAGTGAGTCAAGTCCAAAAATATGTAAGTAAGACCAACAAGAATGCAAGTGAGTCCAGACTATAAAGAATGAACTCGGTGTCTTTAAAATACTTGTTTCGACATGTAAACGGCTAGGGGTAAGTACGGCTCACCGCGCACTGGGTGCGCGGCTGCTATCACTCCAGATTAGACCAGAGGGAGTGATTCCTGATGATGCCAGATAGGAATATTTATATGTCTACTCGAGTATTTCCCCGCCCCGACTAATACAAGTAGATCCAAGACCCGACACGTAAATCAAGATGAGTCCAGCCTGAACATGAATGATGCCTGTAGGTGATGCCAGTAGTAATTCCAGAATAGGGGCTAGAAATGTAAACACCCTAAATTTCAGAAATAAGATTTATATAATTCTCCCTATTTTGGTATTTTCTGGAATTTATCACTGAGGTTTGTGGGTTAAATAATTTTAAGTGTGGCTTAATGGAGTTAAAATATTCTGGAAATAGAAATTTATTGTGTATAATGGAGAACCGGACGCATGGCATTTTTCGGTGAATTTATTGGACCCCGGAGCAAGGTATCGAGGACCTTTAGCTATTTGGATGATTAAACCAAACACCCCTGCCTAAACCAACCCAGGCTGAACCAATCAGTGGATTGGGTCGGGTCGGACCCCAAGCCAGACCCGACCCGGATTCGACATCAGGGGAAAACCCTAAACTCTCCGCCGGAAACACTGTTCACAACCTATAAATCCCTTCCCCTCGGCGTTCGTGCCAAGCCCTAGCCGCCATCTTTGCCTCTGCACAGAGACCCCCATCCCGACCCTGGCCACCGGTTCAGCCGGTTGACTCCCCTTCGCCGCCGTTCGACGCCGTCGTCCGTCGACCAGGAACCCCGCTCGCCGCCGTTCGACGCCGTCGTCCGTCGACCAGGAACCCCGCTCGCCGCCGTTCGACGCTGTTAGCCTCGCCGACCCCTCGGACGTCGCCCTCCACCTACGCCGACCTACCCGCCTCCGCATAGCCGAGTCGACCCCGCCCCCGTCGTCGACCGAACTCGTAGCAGCCGCCCCTGTTCAGTTCCCATCTCCGCCCAGCGACCCCGAGCGCGGCCTCACCCCTCCGCCGAGTCCGCCCAGCGACCCCGAGCGCGGCCTCACCCCTCCGCCGAGTCCGCCCAGCGACCCCGGGCCTGACTCCTCCGCCTCACAGCGACTCCGCTGACTTCTGACCTGAACCCTAGCCCAGACTCGCGAGGACACGATCAGGACGCAGACCGGACACGCGGACTTCAGATCCACGGAGCTCTGTACAGGTACTGTTTTCTCCCAACTCGCAACTCCGTTTTCAATTCCGTCGATTTCTATGCGTAGACTGTATACCCCTCTCGGTGCCCGTGCAATTCGCTCGGTGCAACGCGTCCTGTAGTGATCGTACACCGCGATCCAAAACAGGAAAAAAACAACGCCCTGTTTCACCCGGAACTGAGTCCGCCCCGCCAAACGGGACGACTTGGTCGCACGCGGTCTTTACCAAACTGTGCGCAACGTTGATACGGTCGTGTGGGTTTTCGCAGAAGTCGATTCGGAGGTGCGTGCACCCCGGAATCAACGCGTATCCGCCAACGACACCCCGTATCCGTTGATCCTGGAACACGCTGTAACTTCGTGTATACACGTCGGATCGAGACGAAACTTGCGCCAACGGATCCGTAGTAATACGCTGGTCCTGTGAGCCAAGTTTGGTTCGATTCTGAGGACGTTGACAAAATCACGTATCGTGGGCCCCACAGGCTCCACTTGACGGGTGATTTTGTGATCGGCTCATCGGAATCCAATTCTGGAAGTTCCGTTGGGTTCGTATCGTCGTTCCTGACTTGTAGACACTGAGTTTGCGGAATTTGGAGACCCTTGACCCTGACACGCTTTTCGGTGCAAAGTGGCCCACATGTGGAACCCGCTTTGGCCCGAAAATGACCTTTTTGCCCCTGTGTCCAAATTGGACGTAAGGACAAGCATTTCCAGCTATTTGGCATCTTCTGAGACTGTTGGTGATATTTATTACAGCTTTTGGAGTAGTTCCCACCGGATCCACAGGTACCAGGACAGTTGTTGATACTCGGACATCAGGCAAGTGTACCTTGCCAAACTCTGCAGTTTAGTTATCTATTTTCCTGGTTTTATATATATTGCTGTGCATGCTCAACCTAGGACCGTGTGACGTACTTAGCGTCCGATTATCAGTCGGGTGCCGACACTGTACGCAGTGTTGGGTACGGTCATCTAGAGATGGACATTCGTGACACTTTATTCTCGTACTTGTCTTATCAAGTACCATATGACCCAGGACACTTGACACCATTCATGAGACAGGATTTTCCCGAGATATTCGTGGTGATTCTGTATAGGATACAGGACATGGACATTATATTATTAGATACTTATGACCGGTTGCATTTAGCTATGATCGCGCTTGACATGGGCATGAGACGTTGTGGTCATGATATGCGTGGTTACATTGGGTGGGGAGAGACACACAGGCTACAGGCTGTATTTATGTATATCTTCTATTATTGAGAGGTCGCAGGTTCTCGTAGCAGAGCCTGACCCACTACCGGTTATTACCGCTACCGGCTCCCCGACACAGAGCTTGTAGTGGCTCAGCCTGAGACTAGTGATGCTCTCACTTGCATTTACACTTAGATGGTTACATATTTACCCCATTGTTCAATTAGTTATTTATTTGCTGCACTGCTTATCTGTATTTATTGGCATGAGCTTTCTTGTACCTTGCTATGTCCCCTGAGGACCTGGATCCGGATTTTGTTCCCCAGATTTTACAGGCGTGGTTTATCCCGAGATCTACGGGACTGGAGCAGGAGCTGATCCAGGAGTTGTACCATCATCTGAGGACGAGGTCTTAGCTGAAGACTTCTCTTGAGCATCCATGTTCATGCTCGGCTTTCATTTATTTATTTCAGTCTTTTATATTCTGGTCTGTTGAACCATTGTACTAGATTTTTATCGGGTTGTTCCCCGAAGTACTATGTGAGACTGGATGATGATTTACATTCCTTATTTATTCTGTGGATCATGTTTATGCCTTGTGTGGATGAGATTAGTTGTACCATGATTGTCGTAGACTTGTTTTACAGCTTAAGTATGCCTTGATGGATCCATATTATTGAGTTGGTCCATCGGTGCGTACTGCTGGCCATTATCACGCGTCTGGTCCCACGGTATTTTGGGACTGGGGCGTGACATGGTTTTTGTGGTGGCCCATGCAGGTCTACGACTAAATTGTTCGGTTTCAACTTAGGGACCGAACTAGCCTGCCCTAAGGATAGGATAAGTTCTAGGTTCTCATCCATATTTAACCATTGTTGAACTCTATATCGATCTCGAAATTTGTTACTTGAACTGCATCCTGTATTGATTCCACTGAGCGTTCTTACAGTTTCTATTTTGATTGCAGAGCAATGGATTCCGGGAACAGAGATGATATTCCTTTGGATACGCCACACGACGCTGTGGTTACTTATGGAGACGAAGTGACACCAGGGGATGGTGGACAAGCATCGCAGAGCGATCAACCCGGACAGCCTAATCCAAGGTTCCGGAGGGATGACATTCCACCACCACCTCAGTTCACTCCCCAGGTGCCAGTATTCCCGTCAGGACAAGCCATGGACGGACAGCAAATGTTCCAGATGATGTATGCTATGATGCAAGCACAGCAACAGATTCAGCAAGAGGCCCATCGGCAGGAGGCCGAGTATCTGAGGACCAGCCTGGTATCCGCATTGGAGCAGGCAAATCCGCCAGTAAGGCGAACATCGACGGGATCTATCACCGACTTCCGTCATCTCAAGCCTCGCACATTTTCTGGTAAAGAAGGGCCAACGGAAGTTCATGAGTGGCTCACCAATATTCAGCATCAGTTGGAAGCCGCTGAACTTCCGAGAGAGAAGTGGATGACTGCCGTCAGAATGCAGTTAACTGATAATGCGCATCACTGGTGGCTAGCAGAAGAGAGGAGACTTGGACAGGACAGAGTCACATGGGAAGAGTTCTCTAGACTCTTCCAAGAGATGTACATCCCGGCAGTCGCACGGTCAGAGCTCAGAGACAGGTTCAACCGCCTTATCCAAGGCAGCATGTCAGTAGAGGAATACAATGCGGAATTTATTCGCCTGAGCCGCTTTGCCCCAACACTGATTTCAACGGAGGAAGAAAAAGCAGAGAAGTTCTTTGACGGCTTGAAGTTCGAGCTTCAGAAAGTGATTGGAACGGTAGCACCTACCTCTTATACCGATGTCCTTGCAGCAGCCCGACGCTTGGAGCGCGTCACCAGGAGGGAATCTAATTTGAAGAGGCCTATCACATCAGCACAATCCAGGCCAGCACATGGGGATTCAGCAAAGCGAACCCAGAGGGGTATGCCAGATAGAGCAGCACAGAGAGACAGACCTCTTCCTACTTGTCACCACTGCGGCAAGGTAGGACACATTGAGAAGGAATGCAGGCGTAAGTTGGGACTATGTTTGAGCTGCGGATCCAGCCAGCACTTTTCCAGGGACTGTTCCGAACGCCGAGACGGAGCACCAAGACTAGCATTGCCTGCACCACGACCAGCTTATCCAGCAGCAGGAGCCCAACAGACAGGAGTTGGTGGGGTCAGACCACCAGCCCCCGGAGGGAACCAGCAGAGACCACCCCTGGCACCACAGGCAGCCCTATTTCATCAGCAGCAGCAGCAGCAGAGAGGTCCAGCTCAGGGACAGGGACAGGCATTCCCATTAGCTGTTGAGGAGGAGGCTACAGCAGGCGAAGTCATCGCAGGTACTATTTTAGTAGCTTCATTACCTGCAGTAGCTTTATTTGATTCTGGAGCATCGCATTCATTTATAGCTGCTAGCTTTGTAGCCACCCATAGAGTGGCTACCGCACCCCTTCCGAAGATGAAGAGGATTCTTACGGGAGGTGGTATTATTCCAGTTAGTGACGTCTGTAGATCATGTTCTGTAGTCGTATGTGGCCGAGAGATGCGAGCTCAATTTCTAATCTTTTCCATGCCTGACTATGACGTTGTACTTGGTATGGACTGGTTGAGTCAGTACCATGCGACTCTTGATTGTCGGCTTGGGAAGGTTATATTTAGACCGCCTGGCCACCCAGAATTCGAGTTTCTCCGCGGAGCAGTAGAGCAAGGAGTTCAGCCTACCCTTAGGGTATTATCTGTAGAAGAGGAGACAGGTTACCCAAGAGTCATATCAGAATTTGTGGACGTATTTCCTGATGATCTTCCAGGTTTACCGCCTGATCGGGAAATAGAATTCACAATAGACTTAACTCCAGGAGCAGAGCCAATCACTTCATCGGTTTATCGGCTAGCACCTAAGGAGTTAGTGGAGTTGAAGGAACAGGTAGATGATCTTTTGGAGAAGGGTTTCATTCGCCCCAGTGTTTCACCTTGGGGAGCACCCATCTTATTTGTGCCGAAGAAGGATGGAACAGTACGGTTGTGCATTGATTACCGGGCACTAAATGCTGTCACCATCAAGAACAGGTATCCCTTACCACGCATTGATGATCTATTCGATCAATTGAGTGGTGCGAGGGTATTCTCGAAGATTGACCTTAGATCCGGCTATCATCAGATCAAGGTAAGGAAGGAAGACATCCCGAAGACAGCTTTCAGGACGAAGTATGGGCATTATGAGTTCTTGGTAATGCCGTTTGGTTTAACCAATGCGCCAGCAGTGTTTATGAGCTTAATGAACAGAGTCTTTCATCAGTTCTTGGATCAATTCGTAGTGGTGTTCATTGACGACATTCTCATATATTCCAAGAGCCCTGAAGAGCACGAGGAGCATCTCAGAATCGTGTTAGAGACCTTGAGGCAGGAGAAGTTATATGCCAAGCTCAGTAAGTGTGAGTTCTGTATGGACAAAGTGCCTTTCTTGGGACACATCATATCAGGAGAAGGACTTTCAGTGGATCCAGAGAATGTTGCGGCAATAGAGACTTGGCCTACACCTACATCAGTTGCAGAGGTAAGAAGTTTTCTCGGACTTGCGGGATATTACCGAAGGTTCGTAGAAAATTTCTCAAGGATTGCAGAACCAATGACAAAGCTAACACGAAAGGATCAGGAGTTTGTATGGACAGAAGACTGCCAGAAGGCTTTTGAAGAACTGAAGAGAAGATTAACAACAGCACCTGTCTTGACTCTTCCTTCAGGGTCAGGAGGTTTTGTTGTTTACAGTGATGCATCAGGCAGTGGACTAGGATGTGTTTTGATGCAACATGGCAAGGTCATTGCTTATGCGTCGAGACAGTTGAAGGACCACGAGAAGAACTACCCGACGCATGATCTGGAGCTAGCAGCAGTGATATTTGCATTGAAGATATGGAGGCACTACCTTTATGGAGAGAGGGTAGAAATCTTTACTGACCACAAGAGCCTGAAGTATGTGTATACTCAGAAGGAGCTTAACATGAGACAGAGACGTTGGCTGGAACTGATGGTAGATTTTGACATCGATCTGCAGTATCATCCGGGAAAGGCGAATGTTGTTGCAGATGCACTCAGCAGGAAGCCTACGGCTTATTTCTTGACAATGCAGCCCGAGTTATTGAAGGATTTGCAAGAGCTACAGATAGAGGTTATAGTACCGGGACAGAATGGCTTGATGGCTAACCTTGAGATTCAGTCATCACTCGTGGAGAAGATTAAAGAAGCATTGCCCACCGATGCTAGATTCCGAAGACTCAAAGAAAGGACAGAAGCAGGTATTCAGACAGGTCTTCGCATTCACGAAGATGGGACATTGAGATTTGGAAACCGCTTGTATGTTCCAAATGGAGAATTGAGACAAGAGTTAATGACTGAAGCGCATAGCTCTATGTATTCTGTTCACCCAGGAGGAACCAAGATGTATCGGGACTTGAGACAGTATTACTGGTGGCATGGAATGAAGAGAGAGATCGCGAGATTTGTGGCCAAATGCTTAGTATGTCAACAAGTGAAGGCGGAGCATCAGAGAACTGCAGGTATGTTACAACCGCTCCCGATACCGGAATGGAAGTGGGAGCACATCACGATGGACTTTGTCACAGGATTTCCGAAGAGCCCCAGCGGAAGAGACGCAGTATGGGTGATAGTGGATCGACTCACTAAATCGGCACACTTCTTGCCATTTAGAGTTGGACAGTCCACAGAGGTACTAGCTGACATGTATATGCGACAAATCGTCAAATTACATGGAGTACCTGTTAGTATTGTATCGGATCGAGATTCGAGATTTACATCTCATTTCTGGAGGAGCATGCAAGAGAGTCTGGGCACCAGACTCAAATTCAGCACGGCATATCACCCGCAGACAGATGGACAATCGGAGCGCACCATTCAGATATTGGAGGACATGTTGAGATCATGTATGCTAGATTTCGGAGGATCTTGGGAAGATCATTTGCACTTAGTAGAGTTCTCCTACAATAACAGTTATCAGGCCAGCATCCAGATGGCGCCATTCGAAGCTTTATACGGAAGAAAGTGCAGATCACCTGTGTGTTGGAGTGACGTTGGTGGACGTCAAATACTGGGTCCAGAGTTGGTCACCCAGACGGTGGAGAAGGTGAAGCAGATTCAGAATCATCTACGAGCAGCTCAGGACCGACAGAAGCATTGGGCAGATACACACAGGCGTCCCCTAGAGTTCAAGGAAGGAGATCATGTGTTCTTGAGGATTTCACCCACTCGTGGTACTATCAGATTCGGGAGCCGAGGCAAGCTGAGCCCAAGGTATATTGGGCCCTTTGACATTCTAGAGCGCGTTGGTGAGGTGGCTTATCGCCTTGCATTACCTCCATCCTTAGAGGGAGTGCATGACGTATTCCACGTCTCACAGCTGCGAAGGTACGTGACCGACCCAAGTCACGTAGTCGATCATTCAGAGATCGCAGTAGGCCCGAGTTTGAGGTATGAAGAGCAACCAGTTGGCATCCTCGACGTCAGTGAGAAGACATTACGGGGACAGACGATCAGACTGGTCCGAGTAGCATGGAAACATCATTCACCAGGCGAATCAACTTGGGAACGAGAAGATAGTATGCGTCAGCGATACCCCCACTTGTTTGAGGAGGCAGTTGCAAATTAAGCAACCTTGTACTTCCACGACTTTTCTTTAGTAACTTATTCTTTGATTGCGAGGACGCAATCCTTTTAAGGAGGGAAGATTGTAAACACCCTAAATTTCAGAAATAAGATTTATATAATTCTCCCTATTTTGGTATTTTCTGGAATTTATCACTGAGGTTTGTGGGTTAAATAATTTTAAGTGTGGCTTAATGGAGTTAAAATATTCTGGAAATAGAAATTTATTGTGTATAATGGAGAACCGGACGCATGGCATTTTTCGGTGAATTTATTGGACCCCGGAGCAAGGTATCGAGGACCTTTAGCTATTTGGATGATTAAACCAAACACCCCTGCCTAAACCAACCCAGGCTGAACCAATCAGTGGATTGGGTCGGGTCGGACCCCAAGCCAGACCCGACCCGGATTCGACATCAGGGGAAAACCCTAAACTCTCCGCCGGAAACACTGTTCACAACCTATAAATCCCTTCCCCTCGGCGTTCGTGCCAAGCCCTAGCCGCCATCTTTGCCTCTGCACAGAGACCCCCATCCCGACCCTGGCCACCGGTTCAGCCGGTTGACTCCCCTTCGCCGCCGTTCGACGCCGTCGTCCGTCGACCAGGAACCCCGCTCGCCGCCGTTCGACGCCGTCGTCCGTCGACCAGGAACCCCGCTCGCCGCCGTTCGACGCTGTTAGCCTCGCCGACCCCTCGGACGTCGCCCTCCACCTACGCCGACCTACCCGCCTCCGCATAGCCGAGTCGACCCCGCCCCCGTCGTCGACCGAACTCGTAGCAGCCGCCCCTGTTCAGTTCCCATCTCCGCCCAGCGACCCCGAGCGCGGCCTCACCCCTCCGCCGAGTCCGCCCAGCGACCCCGAGCGCGGCCTCACCCCTCCGCCGAGTCCGCCCAGCGACCCCGGGCCTGACTCCTCCGCCTCACAGCGACTCCGCTGACTTCTGACCTGAACCCTAGCCCAGACTCGCGAGGACACGATCAGGACGCAGACCGGACACGCGGACTTCAGATCCACGGAGCTCTGTACAGGTACTGTTTTCTCCCAACTCGCAACTCCGTTTTCAATTCCGTCGATTTCTATGCGTAGACTGTATACCCCTCTCGGTGCCCGTGCAATTCGCTCGGTGCAACGCGTCCTGTAGTGATCGTACACCGCGATCCAAAACAGGAAAAAAACAACGCCCTGTTTCACCCGGAACTGAGTCCGCCCCGCCAAACGGGACGACTTGGTCGCACGCGGTCTTTACCAAACTGTGCGCAACGTTGATACGGTCGTGTGGGTTTTCGCAGAAGTCGATTCGGAGGTGCGTGCACCCCGGAATCAACGCGTATCCGCCAACGACACCCCGTATCCGTTGATCCTGGAACACGCTGTAACTTCGTGTATACACGTCGGATCGAGACGAAACTTGCGCCAACGGATCCGTAGTAATACGCTGGTCCTGTGAGCCAAGTTTGGTTCGATTCTGAGGACGTTGACAAAATCACGTATCGTGGGCCCCACAGGCTCCACTTGACGGGTGATTTTGTGATCGGCTCATCGGAATCCAATTCTGGAAGTTCCGTTGGGTTCGTATCGTCGTTCCTGACTTGTAGACACTGAGTTTGCGGAATTTGGAGACCCTTGACCCTGACACGCTTTTCGGTGCAAAGTGGCCCACATGTGGAACCCGCTTTGGCCCGAAAATGACCTTTTTGCCCCTGTGTCCAAATTGGACGTAAGGACAAGCATTTCCAGCTATTTGGCATCTTCTGAGACTGTTGGTGATATTTATTACAGCTTTTGGAGTAGTTCCCACCGGATCCACAGGTACCAGGACAGTTGTTGATACTCGGACATCAGGCAAGTGTACCTTGCCAAACTCTGCAGTTTAGTTATCTATTTTCCTGGTTTTATATATATTGCTGTGCATGCTCAACCTAGGACCGTGTGACGTACTTAGCGTCCGATTATCAGTCGGGTGCCGACACTGTACGCAGTGTTGGGTACGGTCATCTAGAGATGGACATTCGTGACACTTTATTCTCGTACTTGTCTTATCAAGTACCATATGACCCAGGACACTTGACACCATTCATGAGACAGGATTTTCCCGAGATATTCGTGGTGATTCTGTATAGGATACAGGACATGGACATTATATTATTAGATACTTATGACCGGTTGCATTTAGCTATGATCGCGCTTGACATGGGCATGAGACGTTGTGGTCATGATATGCGTGGTTACATTGGGTGGGGAGAGACACACAGGCTACAGGCTGTATTTATGTATATCTTCTATTATTGAGAGGTCGCAGGTTCTCGTAGCAGAGCCTGACCCACTACCGGTTATTACCGCTACCCGGCTCCCCGACACAGAGCTTGTAGTGGCTCAGCCTGAGACTAGTGATGCTCTCACTTGCATTTACACTTAGATGGTTACATATTTACCCCATTGTTCAATTAGTTATTTATTTGCTGCACTGCTTATCTGTATTTATTGGCATGAGCTTTCTTGTACCTTGCTATGTCCCCTGAGGACCTGGATCCGGATTTTGTTCCCCAGATTTTACAGGCGTGGTTTATCCCGAGATCTACGGGACTGGAGCAGGAGCTGATCCAGGAGTTGTACCATCATCTGAGGACGAGGTCTTAGCTGAAGACTTCTCTTGAGCATCCATGTTCATGCTCGGCTTTCATTTATTTATTTCAGTCTTTTATATTCTGGTCTGTTGAACCATTGTACTAGATTTTTATCGGGTTGTTCCCCGAAGTACTATGTGAGACTGGATGATGATTTACATTCCTTATTTATTCTGTGGATCATGTTTATGCCTTGTGTGGATGAGATTAGTTGTACCATGATTGTCGTAGACTTGTTTTACAGCTTAAGTATGCCTTGATGGATCCATATTATTGAGTTGGTCCATCGGTGCGTACTGCTGGCCATTATCACGCGTCTGGTCCCACGGTATTTTGGGACTGGGGCGTGACAAGAAACATGAAATGTATGTGTCGCAAGTAAATGAATCCAGAAATATCAGTCAGTGTCCTGTGTTGTGCCAGAATATTCATATGATACTATACTAGAAGCTGAATCATAATAATCATCAAATAATAAAAACTATCAGAGAATGTACTCGCCTGATGTCCTGAGCAACTAGCTATTCGAACTGGTGTCGCAAGGACCTAATACGAAAAGCAAGGTTAAACAAGGTTCTAATAAGTTAAACAGATATAAAATAACTAAAAATAGGCTTTTAGGGTCGTTCTAGGTCAAACGGGTCAAACCGGTGAAATCTAGGTCAAAAGTCAACTCTAGGTCCAAAAAGTCAACTCTGGGTCAAAACTAGGTCAAAAGTTGACTTTGGCGGTTAGCCGAGTCAACTACGGTCAAGTCTGGGTCAAAGTAGGGTGCTCCTAAAATTCTAGGTCAAACCGAGCTCATTAAGCTAGAAAACTCTCAAACTCGCCTCCTTGAGATACCGGGATACCCTCGGTATCCGATACCTCAACCTAGGCTACGCACCCTGCCTATACCCGCTAAAACCTATGCTAGCACGCGTAAATATATATACATAAGCATATAAAAATCACTCCAATACTATTCCTAGGCTATTGCTCAAAAACCCCGCTCGAAATCCAATACCTTGGTTATCTCAAGGTATTGAGATACCGCTCTAAACTCAACCCGACTACCCCTCTAGCTAGCTTACTATGCATAAATATATATATATATATCTAGCTATAATCTAGGGTAAAATATAGATATCTAATACATATAGGCATATACCTAGGTATCTTCATACATATATATAAATATACATATCCACAAACACATATACATATTACCTTACCTTACCTATACGTATATATTTACATCTATATCTAGTTATATCTAAACTATCTATCTAGCTATATGCCTATCTATCTATCAATCTATATCTTATCCATCTATCTATGTATCTAATATCTATTTATCTATGTACCTATCTATCTATCTAATATCTAGCTATTTATCCATCTACCTACCTATCTATCAAACTATTTACCTATCCATCTAATATCTATATAGTATCTATCTATTTATCTCTAACTATCTAGGTATCTATTTACCTATGTATCTATCTATCTATATATCTATTTACCTATCTACCTAACTAGAGATATCTATCTATTTACCTAACTATCTATCATTCTATCTAACTAGTTATCCACTTACCTATCTAACTATCTATCTAAATATCTAACTATCTATTAATCTCTCTAATAGGATGTGACTGCTTTCTTGGACAACTCGTAGTTCAGAGGTGATATGAACGTGGAATACTCACTTTATATAGATTTTTGTTGGGATAATACTGAAAAGGATGAGTCAGAAGTAATATGGACGTAACTGTCTTCTTTTAGTGGGGAGGATGACTCATAGTTCAGAGGTAATATGGACGTGAACCATTTGTCTTCAGTAGAGTTTTTTGAGGATTCGTTACCTATTGCATACTCGGGACTCCCGAGTATAGATAACATATTTTTTTGCTTACTACGGACGGTACATAGAGATCACATACTAAGGAGGATGCTAACTGTAGACATTATCCTCTCATTTTCCTCTGCTAGGGGTAGTAGAGACAAAATAATATTTTTTTTGGCTGCTGCCTTGATTAGGCATAGTACTTCTTCAGGAACTTGCCGTTAATGGGCATTATAAGCAAGTCACCGTTGGGCTTGGCGAGTCTACATGCACCACTAGAGTTGACCGTCTCTATCACGAAGGGGCCTTCCCACTTGGGTTGGATTTTTTTCGCCTTTTTGTGGGTCATGACCGTTGGTCTTCTCACTGCGAGGACTAGGTCGCCAACTTAAAATGTCCTTTCCTTGACCTTTTTGCTGAAGGCGCCGAAAAGTTGTGCTTGGTATAGCTCAATGCACTTTTGAGCCAAGAGACATTTTTTATCGAGTGTTTCTAATTCTTACAAGCATCGTCGATGATTCTCTTTGTTAGACAATTGATTAGAGAGTGCCACCTGGAGAGATATAATTTGTGTCTCTTTGTCGGAGTTCGAACTGTCGTATAGTAGGCCCATAGACATTCTACGAGCTTCTCATTTCAGTCATATTTATTAGTTGAAACAAACTTTTTGAGGAGATTGATGATGGTCTTATTGAACGCTTCAGCTAACCTATTCGCTCTTGGGTTGTAGGCGGTTAAAGCTATAATTTGTATTCGGTTTTTTATCGCAAAATCGAAAAAAATGCGACTTACAAATTATGGACCGTTGTCATGAATGATCCTTTGAGGTAAGACGAAACGGTAGATGACATGATGCTTTATGAAGTTAACCATATTGGAAGTTTTACCTCTATGAGTGGAACAGCTTCCCCCCATTTAGAGGAGTAATCTGTGATGGCCAAGATGAACTGGTGCCCCTTAGATGAGGGTAAACTAATTGGTCCTATGATATCCATATCCCATGCTTCAAACGGCCGTGACACATCAGTCGGGTATAAGAATTTGATGGTTGGTGAATGAAGTCATCATGAATTTGACACATCATACACTTCTTCGCATAACTGACGACATCTGCTACCATCGTTGGCCAATAATAGCCCATTCGTCTGAGACGGTCTTAAAGTTTGAGACCCGGCTGGTGAGCACCACAAACACCATCGTGAGCTTCTCGGAGATCTTGCTTCACTTCTGCTTCTGATAGATATCATAGCAGGAGTCCGTCATAAGATCGACGGTATATCATCTTAGTGGCTATATCATAGTAGAATCAGATGGAGCATCTTCTAACAGAGGTGGCCTCCTTTACATCATCTGGAAGGATCTCGTAGAATATGTAGTCTATAAATGGAAGCTTCCAATCTTTAACGAGGACATCTACGTCCGCGGAATGGCTTAGATTCAAGCATAAGTTAGACCAACTCTTGTTTCACTACTCTGACCAATAGGTGAGTTTTGATTGGAGTTCCTAAAGAAGCAGAGAGGCCGATGAGTGCATCAGCTTTAATATTTTGCAATCATGGCACATGTTCTATGAAGAATTTTGTGAAAGTAGAAATCATGTCGATGGCTGCCTGATGGTAAGGGAGCAGATCTTCATGGCTAACCTCGTATTTCCTACAGACTTGGCTAACTATCAATTTGGAGTCGCCATAGGCTTTTAGAAAGTCAACCTCCAATTATTTAGCCAGCTAGAGTCTAATGATAAGGGCGTTGTATTCGGCCACATTGGTGTAGCATGGCTCCGTAAGCGAGTATGCACGATGGATGACTAGGTTGTCCAGAGAGATCAACACTACCCCCGCCCTGGCGACAATGTTGTCCTTGGGCCCTGTTCTGGAAGTACCATCGCAGAACATTCATCAAACTGATACTCCGGTTGTAGCAGTGTTAGACTATAACACCTCATCGGGGATTCGTCGTAGAGCTTTGAAGTTTCTGGCACTGGATAGGCTGCCAAAAAATTGGACAATGCCTGGCCCTTGATAGCCTTTTGTGGGACGAACACCTTGTCGTAAGGCGATTGTAGGATTGCCCATGTGGCTAGGCGAGAGTTAAGTTCTCCGATCTTGGTCATGAGGACCCTGTGGGGGGTAACTCGATAAATCACGTGAATGGTTTGCCCCATTAGGTAATGACTATTCTTTTGAACGGCGAACACCAGAGTAAGATATTCTTTCTCAACCAAATTATATCTATGTTATGTGCCGATCATTATTCTGCTTAGATAATAAATAGCTTACGCATAGCCCTCATCACTATTTTGAGCGAGAAGCGTGCCAAGGGAATGGTCCATTGCGCAAACATAGAATATGAAGGATTTTTCCATGATTGGATCCACCAACACCTGGGGGTTCGTGAGATACTTCTTAATTTTATCGAATGCTTGTTGATATTCCTCCATCCAAGCGAAATAGACTCCCTTCTTCATAAGCTGCGTAAAAGATCGGCATCATCCAGAGAGATTGACTTTGACTCTCCTAATATATGCCAGTCTTCCTTATAGACCACGAAGTTCTCGCAGGTTCTTCGGAGGCTTCATGTCCAGGAAGGCCTTAGTCATCTGCGGATCAATATGGATGCCCTTTGAATTTATAATTATTTAATAATAAACGAAAGTAATAAAATAAGGTTTATACGAAACTCTCTCTTTGGTTTATAAACAAGAAGTACAATTAATCCTATACGAGGATGTCAAGTACAAAATTTAATCTGGGTAAATATTGCTATAGGAGTCTGATCTGCGGTCGATCACTTTGTCCCTTACAAGATTCCTTCTTTTTCCCTGAAGTCCTTGGGCCCTATCCTCTTGAAGTCAATGATGGGCCTCGGCTGGTGCGGGGCATGATGAAGAAGTATAATCTGCGGTTGAATAAGCGCTACCTTCTCCATGGTAGCTAGTACTAATTGGTCAGCTATTTCGAAGCCTTGACGTAGAACATCTGTCTGCCTCTGCTGTGTTGCCATCATCTCCCGGAATATGGCAAATATCTGCTTTCCGTCTACTGGCATGGATTGTAGGGGTGGAAGATCCTTCGTGACTAATGGAACAGTCCTCGAAACTGGTGGTTGAGCACCCCCAAAAGCTGTTGCTAAACTTTCTACCCGGACTGGTGAGACGATCCTCTGAGCAGACGAAGGCGAGACAGTAGCTATTGTCTCTCTCTGACATGACAAAGTAACCGACCTCGCCGAAATTGCTTTGGGGCACTACGATTAAGTCTTCGACGACATCTTGAAGATAGATTCAAACAAAGGAATCAATATTGCGCAAGATACGATATCATCAAGGAAGGACAGTAATATTTTAAAGCAAGTAATTATTCCGAATGATAAAGACAACAGATTCAATAGATTAGAAATGTTCCTAATTATGAATGAGTATCCTTTCACCCTATATCCCTAGTCCAATATCCTATAGCAGGCTTGTAGTAATACTCTAAGTCTGAGTATTACTACCTTGACCTGCATGGGCCACCATAAAAATGTGTCACGACCCGCACCCGGTATAAGGACACGAGTACTAGTGTACGTCTAGCCTATACCGAAGCATCGATGATAGAACGTTGTCTAGGTTGTCTAGGTTAACAATACTATCTAAATATCTCACACAATATATGTAATATACCTGTCGAGATATCTCAACTCCCAAATGGAGGACAATATGATAATGATAAATAATGCTCATTCTCAATAATAAACTAGAGGAAGATATGGCATGATATGGAATAGAAGGAAAGAAATATAAAGTCACAATACATCACAAGTCCAAGTCTAAACACAACTCAAGGATCTCAAATAATAATACATACCAAAAGTATCTAACTAACATATACAATATCATAAATGAACTAGCTAAGTCTCATCGACTGCTGGTACTATCTCAATAGGCTCTACGGGTGCTATATCAACTGGCTCACTATCCTGTGGTCCATAGTGCGTAGGATACCAGTCCTCTAATGAATTATCTAAAAAATATATCCAGTCAGGATTCGAGCGAAGTACAACCCAATAGCAGTTCCAATAATTGACAAAAACTATGAAATAACAATAGCAATAAAAATAAATGATGGAAGTAACTAAACTAGTAAATATCACGAGAAGAACATCATGGTAAATAATGGTAATAATATGAGAATAATATGGTGAGGAACATCAATGTAATGAACTAGAATAAAGAAAACAATTTAATAAATATGCCTTAAAATATTAGTAAGATAATATGATCGGCTTTGGACTAGCACGGGCTATATATAAAATGTGATCTAGTGTTACCACATGTGAGTTGAATGATCTGCTAGCTATCACGGGCTACACTAAATCACGGACTATAAGGTATGATCACATATCCACTAATACTTCCCCAACCCCCGACTAGTACACGGATCCAAATCATGACACGTTAGAACACGTATATCACACTGCACAAACTGTAATATCATGCACTCTGCTCACGGTCTATATAATCACTAAGATATCACAGTAATTACTGAGTAATCTCGAAGTACGACACGATGATCACTGAGTCATCACAAACCATAACATCTCATGACCAAGATCCACGTATACGAATCCGTGTAAGCATGTGTCAGGAATCAAATATCTCAATACTAAATACATGAAACATAGAGGCTATCAATTAAGAAAATTATCGGAGAATATACTCGTCTATGGTCCTGACCAAATGGTATATGTCGGTATCCGAGCGGGTGTCACACAAACCTATATATGAAATATCATGTCACTTGGGTGTAATGAATGAGAAATGAGTTAAAATGCACTAATATGATTTTTTTTGGCCATTTCTAGGTCATACACAAGTTTTTAGATACACACTAAGGTAATTAGTCCATATTAGTCAGTAACTAGCTAACACTAGTCAATATTAGTTATACTAGGTCATTACCCATGTTTCTAGACCAATACTAGTTAAATATACCAAGTACTATATATAATTTATGAGTATCAACTAGTTGCCTCTATTACTAGATGATACCTTAGTATCTTTAAACTCAACTCTATCTCGATACCTTAGTTATATGCTCAACTAGTGATACCTTAGCCTTACCCAACCAATACCTATCCTAGACTTACCATTTGCTCATTATCTACACTATGATATACTAAGATATATGTATACTCATAACCCAAAGACACTTACCACAAGGATACCTATGTATCTCACCACCATGTCTTGACACCTTACTTACCCATACCTTAGTTAGTTGGTACTAGACATTTCTCCATGGTGCACCGAATACTCTGAAATATTGATATCATACACCCATGTAGAGACCACTGTTTGTGGTATTAAACGAAAGAATAAAAAATATATTCAGGATGGGGTTTATACGAAACCTGCCTTCTTTGGTTTACAAACAAACTTGTACAATTTGATCCTATACGAGGATATGGGAGTACAATTTATTTAATCTGGATAAATATTGCTATAGGTGTCTGATCTGCAGTCGATCACTTTAGCCCTTGGACCACACGATGTTGAAGAAGTGCCGTAGAAGACAGGAAGCAGCTTCGAGGGTTGCAAAAGAGGGTGGATGCACGATGCCAAAGTCGTCGATCCCTGCTCTCTGCCTGAGCTCCGGATTCTCTCTCTCTCTCTCTCTCTTGACCTCTGGTTCGATCTTTCTCCCTGGATCTGATATTGGTTTCTTGACCAATTTTTCGACCTTAATTTCTTCGGCCCTCCAATTTGTCGACCTTTTTCCTCATTGATAGAGGTCTCTATTTATAGAGTTTTAGTGACAGTGACCACTCCGTCGGTGTAGAAACCGAGGAGTGGAAAGTACAGCACCCTTTTACACAACGGTTAAAGTAACCAATGCCTACGTATAGATGATCCTTTGAATGAGCGTGTGACGCGGGTCCAACTAAGGGACAAAACGATATAATCGCTACGAAGATCACGGTGTAGAAGCCACGTAGGTAGGCATCCATTGTGTAGAAGAGGTTGGCATAGAAGCCAAATGTCTGTCACCATGGAATAGAAGCCAAATAGTTATCTATTCGGCATAGAAGCCGAATAGGCGTAGAAGCCGAGTGGTCATAGAGGCCGAGCATGCGTAGAAGCCGAGTGGTCATAGAGGCCGAGCAGGCGTAGAAGCCGAATGGGCGTTGAAGCCGAGCAGGCGTAGAAGCCGAGTAGGCGTAGAAGCCGAGTGGTCATAGAGACCGAGTGGGCGTAGAAGCCGAGTGGTCATAGAGACCGAGTAGGCGTAGGAGCTGGATGGACGTATAAGCCGCTGCGTACCGTGCCAGAGTGCTGATGGGGACGTCTTAGCCAGAATTACAGCTTTTGAAGATATAATCAAATCTCTTGCATTAAATGCCGAGATTTGCCACCATCCTGTGCATTAAATGTGGAGGCGTGTCTTTGAAGGTCTGCAACTCCTTCTGCGCATCAGTCGCAGAGACGTGCCTTTAGAAACTGTCACCGCTCTGTGCATTTAGACGTAGAGACGTGCCTCGACCCCGTATGTAGTACAGCTTTTGATGTGGCAGGCGGTTTGTCTACCGTAGAACGTAAACAGCTCGTGTCTGCCTGTATAAAACAAGACAGCGTATCCCTTCGTGCTTGTAAAAGCAGTTTACGCAAAGGGGATGGCGGTATTTGACAGCCTGGGTCGTAGTGCTGTGCCATCATTATAGCCGTCGTCTGGGTAGTCGAGCCGTATCCCTTTGTCAGAAGTCCAGACATCAGGTTCATTGCAGGATATTCATTGCAGGGTCTGACAGGTTCACTTCGGAGAATACGAAGCGTCTCTTGTATACCTCAATGCTGCGTCTGAAAGAGGATGAGTTTTATGCCCTGGAGGCGATAAAGCACCCTGTTTACGCTGAAGCGACTTGGACGTACTGCCTTACACAGATGGTCCTTTGAGCTTTCATATCTCATGCTGTATTTTAGCGGAAAGAGCTCTGTTGCACGCTTGATGGCTCTGAAGGCTTCTGCTTACGCTGCTCTGCACCAATATGCCGCGTATAGTCATCCGGCGTATTTTTTATGCTTCTACAAGACCCCCTTCAACGCTTTCAAATTTCTCGGAATTTGGAACGCTTTGAATGAAGCATGAACCGCTCCTCGTGACTCGAAACGTTTCTGAATGGAGCATTGAAACGGTCGATGCTGACTTCATGGCGGATTTATTGGGGACCGGTGTGACCTTTTTCGCCTATAAAAAGGCTGGAGGAGTTAACCTATTCTCCCCACATTCCTATCACCATGCAGAGATGATCGTCGGAGTTCGTTGGGTCGATTTGAGGAAGAAGGAGATCATGTTCTTCCAGCGTGTAAGGAGCCGAAAAAGACGGCGTCTTCGAGCAAGTGTCCACTACAACGATGGATCATGGAAGTATATCTTAGCCTCCCTTGCTCGGGATAATCAGCAACTTTATGTGGCTGTTCTTCGGGAGAGAAAGCAGCAACTAGCTCTGACCTCGGGCATTGAGTTGGGTGGAATATATCAACTCAATCTGTCACGGCACACGGAGCATGGGATCACTACCAGAAAAAGTCAAATTAGCGACGTCTAAAAACGTCGCTAAATAACCAAAAATCGTCGCTAATTAGGTTTAGCGACGTAATTAGCGACGTTTTAAAGAAGTCGGAAAATACCAAGTCGCTAATACAAAAAACGTCGCTAAACGTCGCTATGCCGACGTTTTTTAGCGACTTTAATGTGTCGCTAAATTTAGCGACGTTTTGCGACGCCAAGTCACTAAAAAGCGACGTTTAGAAAAGTCGCTAAACGTCGCTGATTAGCGACATCTATCGCGACGTTACACCGACGTCTTTAATGACCTGGCTATACTGCCATGTCAGCAATTGGCGACGTTTAGCGACGTTATTAGCGACGTTATTAGCGACGTTATTAGCGACGTTTTACGGCGTCGCTAATTAGCGACGTAATTAGCGACGTAATTTAACGTCGCTAAACGTCGCTAAACGTCGCTAATAACGTCGCTAATTTTTAAAAAAAATTAAAAAAATTCCCAGAATCAAACATTGTGATTCCCTGCAGTTTTACATCATCTTCATCATACACACCAACATGATTCAATCTAGTTAACTATATTATCCAATTAAATTAAAGATCACAAGAAGTATCAATCCAATTAAATGTGGATAACTATATAATCCAATTAAATTAACTAAAAAATTAATGACCACAAGAAGCATCATACATCATGTCTATTGTTGAAGTACCAATAATTCATAAATAATAATAATAATAACTAGACTACTACGGATCTGCAGGAGGCTGACCAGCGGCGCGCTTCAAGGATAACAACTCCTCATACTCGTCCCGTGGAATCGACACCGATGTCGATGGAGAAGGCAGTGACGTCGGTGGCGGCCGTGCCCGCTCCAAATCTGCGAGTCGCTGGTTGTAAGAATCCAGGGTAGATAACAACCTCGTACTGCTATCACCCATTGAATCCTGCATCCTCGTCAGGTTCTCGCCCATCGATAGCTGTGACGCATGCATCCTCGTCAGCTTCTCGCCCATCGATAGCTGTGACGCCTGCAGCTCCATGATGTTGCGATCATTGGAGGCTCTAATATCATTTGTCAATTCTCGTAGCTCCGTCATGCTGCGGTCGAGCATATCCAATCGTGCGATAAGCATCGGATCGTCCGCCTGCGGCTGGGACCGGGACTGGTCCTCCATACTTCGCAGCAAGTCGTCACGGAGAGACGCAATCTGACGGTCAACGGCCTCCTGGACGGCCTCCTGGACTCTGGCCGACGACTGCGAGGGCTGCGACTGCGAGGGGTGTGTGGAATGCACAGCTGTCGGGGAGGCCCTAGATGACTGCGTCGCAACCAGGGCGCCATAGGAGCCCGTACCGTAGTACGTACCCCTCTGGAGACCACCAGCTGCGGTCACCCACAGGTCGTCCGCCGACGGAGATGGACCGGGCTGCGACGAAGCACCAGCCTCTCCAGGTGTAGGTGCACTAGCAGTCGCCCGCTCACGAAGCCTAAGATACTCGGCCTAGAAAAGGTTTGGAAACTCAATAATTGCCTAAGTTATATTAAAATAAACACAAAGTAAAGTAATACTTACATAGGTCTGTGAGGCCCTCTCATCAATGAGATTTCCGTCCTTGCGATGGGTGGCCAAGAAGACGGTCACCATGTTCGCATCCTCACCCCTCTGTACCTGTTAAAAATATATTTTTTATTACTAAACTTAAATATTTATTCCAAGTACCATTTTATGGTACTTATATTAAAATAATATATTTTAAAAGAAAAAACATACCAAACGACGGAAATGTTCCGTCATCGGAATCGAGCCACCACACCACTTGGCAGCATTCTGCCTAGCCGCCTTGGCCTTCTTAGACCTTTCCTTGTAGCTCGGATCGTCGAATCTAGCCCTCATCGCAGTCCACTGCTCAGGCGTGATCCAACCTTGGATCGGTTTTCCAGCACGATCACGAGCCTTCTGGTCATCCAGAGCATCTCGGATAAGCTTGGCGGCAACGGTAGGAAAGAGCCGCTCGATCAACTCGGCCCGGTGCAGAGGATAAAAATACGTTTGCTACAATAAATAATTCATTAAGTTAGCATCACGAATATGCATAAATTAGAGGATTTATTTAATATACTTTTACCTGGAAGTGCGCAAACCAGAACGCCTTCCTCTCCTCCGGAGCCTCCGAATAGTTGATCCAAGGGCCACCGTAGTTGTTTCTCAAAAATTGGCCCAGGCGTCTCTGAACCGACGATGGACGATATCTATACAGAAATAATAATTTAGATTACTGAAAAAGTCAATATACGATGAATAAAGAGAAACACAAATATATATTAAACCATCTAATTGACTTACTTTGTACCGTCGGCCCAAATCTCTGTCCTCGTCTCCTCCGGTGGTGCGCATGGAGGATCTTGCTGATGCTGGGACAACGTCGGCACGACCTCCTCTACATGCTCATCTGTCTCCATGCTTCCGTCAGCAGGAGGAACGCTGGACGAGGGAGTACTATCACGCCTGGAACTACTCGTCCCAGGAGTGATGCCACGCAACGTCGTCGCAGTCGGAGATGTGGCTGATCGATATACTGGAGTACTGGGCGACGATGATCCGGAACCAACAGTAGGCAGTACCGGAGTGGCACTCTGTCTACCTCGGGACCTGCCGAATCCTCCGCGTCGTCCTGTCATATCTGATAACAACATATGATGAATATAGAGAAACACAAATATATACTACATTCTACAGTCGGAATGTGATACATATCTCAAAGTATTATACAGTCAAAATATAATACATATATTCGTTAATGTCAACATCTACTTCTACATGCAATATTTATAGTCCAAATATAGTTACATTCTACATGGAATATTTTATATTTTCAATCATCTTCAGAAAATTCATCTTGTTCGCCTTCCTCGTCCTGCTCTTCCTCTTCCTCGTCTTCACTTTCATCTACTTCGTCGTCCTCTCCGGATAATTTTACATCTTCTACATTATTACTCGTGTAATGAGTAACTTCCGTTGAGTCCACATCTACAATATTTGTTACAAGAGGTAGATCGTCCTCCTGATAAGCTATTTCGTCAATGTCAAAGGTATTTCTAGCTTTAGTCTTGCATACTGCCCACCAATCCGACCTCGCTGTCCCCCGTCTAGGATAAGTTGCGAAGTACACGAGCTGAGCCTGACTTGATAGGACAAATGGTTCGTAGCCTTGATATCTACGCTTGTAGTTTATATCCAAAAGGCCATGCTTGTCAATTTTCCAACCTTGATCTTGAATCGGATCGAACCATTCACACCTGAATAGCACGATATTAGCAGGTTCTGGGCCATAATTATATGTCAACTCCACAATCTCTCGTAAGATGCCAAAAAAATCATTGCCCGGATTGACGTCTTTGTAGTTTGAAGATTTGATACACAAACCACTGTTTTTCGTGGAATCAAGATCCAGAAAGCTGTCTCTAATAGGAGCATTTGTTGACTTGAACCTGAACCCATTCACACAGAAACTTGGCCATATTTTTACGGCAGTAATTGGTCCCTTGGCTAGAGTCCTAATAGATTCAGTCTCAGGTGATATTAGACGATCGACCTAAATACCAAAGTAGCGATAGTAAGTTATTTGTTTTGCAAGTGCAGAAATAAAAAGTAATTACCAAGCATCTTACATATGCGCTCAACCAAGAAGGAAAACGGCATCTCATATCTTGTTCTACTTCTTCGTCTGTTATGTAGGGCCTAACCGACCTCAACTCATCATTATATGTGCTGAAAAACAATGAAGCAACTGCTGATTAGTAGCATAATAGTATCTTATACTATTACATTGAGATGATGTAAACGTGGACGTTAATTACTTACCCCTCTAGCTTCTCCACTTCATCCTCGTCGCAATTGAGTAATATATACAATTGAGCAGCCCTTAGCTCATCGTCATTCAAATATCTCTTCTTCATTTTTCCCGAGGGCTTTCCGGATGCATTGAATACTTTGAGTATTGCATCATTAGATTCCTGATATGCGTCGTCGTTTCTGGGAGCTTTCGTCCTATTAGTAGCAACATGCGGATTGAAATACGTTGAGCAAAAGTTTGTAATCTCCTCGAGAACATAAGCTTCACAAATAGAGCCTTCAACCCGTGCCTTATTTTTCACCTTTCTCTTTAGGTGATTCAGATGGCGCTCGAAGGGGTACATCCACCGATAACCGACAGGACCACCAAGACGTGCCTCATAGGAAAGATGAATTGGCAAATGCTCCATAGAGTCGAAGAATCCAGGAGGAAACACCTTCTCGAGCTTACATAGTGTTACCGCAATGTCCCTCTCTTGCTTTTCTAGACGATCGACGAGCAACTTAGTACAACAAAGATCTCTGAAGAATATGCTCAGCTCTGTCAATGGGTCCCAAACGACCTGCGGTAAGAATTCCCGAAATGCAATCGGAATTAACCTTTCCATGAATACGTGACAATCGTGGCTCTTCATACCTACTAGTTTGTTCTCCTTGAGGTCGACGCATCTTTTTAAGTTCGACACGTACCCGTCTGGAAACTTTAGACCCTGAATCCACCTACAAAGTCTACCTTTATCCTCTTTATCCAGTGAGAAAACTGACTTAGGTTGCTTTAACTTTCCATTCCCCTCCTCTATCAAATGCAATGCAGGACGTCTACATATGTCTTCTAAGTCCAACCTCGCCTTCGGATTATCTTTTGTCTTCCCCTTTACATCCATTACAGTATTAATTATGTTATCAAACACATTCTTCTCGATATGCATGACATCAAGGTTATGTCTGATCAGATTGGTGCTCCAATATGGCAGATCCCAGAATATACTCCTCTTCGTCCAGTTATGGGTGCGACCAAATCCGTCACACTTGTACCCCTTAGCAGGCTCTTGGATAGCACTTGGTAAATCTTTTACCTCTTCCCATATCGTGCATCCGGGCCACCTTGGCGGTGGATTGGCCTTCTCCACAACTCCCGTACGAAAAGCATTCCGATTCCTCCGGTACGGATGATCGTTCGGCAAAAATTGTCGATGACAATCGAAGAAGCACGGTTTGCCTCCGTGTTTCAAACGGAAAGCCTGAGAACGGTCCATGCAATACGGACATGAGAGACGACCATGGGTGCTCCATCCCGATAACATTCCATAGGCCGGAAAGTCGTTGATGGTCCACATAAGTGCTGCCCTCATCTGAAAATTCTGCTTTCTAGAAACATCGTACGTGTTGGCACCGACTTCCCACAGCTGATTCAACTCATCTATCAAAGGCTGTAAATACACATCGATGTTCCTCTTCGGATTGTTCGGACCCGGAATAATAACGGTTAGGAACATATACGGAGTCTTCATGCACATCCAAGGCGGTAGATTGTACGGAGTGACGATCACAGGCCAACACGAATACTGGGAGCCCGAAAGTCCGAATGGGGTAAAACCGTCAGAGCAGAGCCCCAATCTGACATTACGCGCTTCCTCGGCAAAATATGGATACTCTCGATCAAAGTGCTTCCATGCTTCTCCATCGGATGGATGATCCAATACTCCTTCGATCTGTTTTCGCCTGTGCCAACTCATGTTTTCTGCAGTCTCCTTAACCATGAACAACCGCTGCAACCGCGGCGTCAAAGGCAAGTAGTGCATCGAATCGGTAGGCTTCCTTGCACCGACAGACTTTCCTCTAACAGTGGCCTTGTAGCGATCAGCACCACAGAATCTGCACGCATCTTCATCCTTGTCGTCTTTGTAGTACAACATGCACCCGTTGCGACATGCATCGATTTTCTCGTATCCCATCCAAAGCGATCTCACCATCCTCTTAGATCGATAGAAGTCTTTAGGCAACTTTGCACCCTCGGGCAAGATCTCTATAATCAAATCGAGCAGTCGATTATAGCATTCTTGCGACATGTTAAAATCGGACTTGATGCTCAATAATCTTGTAACCACCTCCAACGGTGAATGATCCTCACAACCAGGATATAGTGGAGTCCTTGCATTCTCAAGCAACTCCATAAACTTTGCAGCATCGGCATTCGGTGCCTCCTCAGCTGCATCATAATTGTCGGGATTGAAACTAGGTCCCGCCGCATCATAATTGTTAGGATTGAAACTAGGCCCCGCAGCATCATAAACCATGTTCACCAACCCGTTGTCGTAAGCATCGTGGTCTTGGACATCCATATACGGCTCCACATAGGGCTCCGACTCCGATGCTAGAGATACAAGTTCTCCGTGCGCGGTCCACTGATAGTAATTCGGCGTAAAGCCCTTCGAGTATAAATGATATGTAACTTCCACTTCAGGATGATATTTCCTGTTGCGACATCTCACACACGGACACTTAATTTTGGTACCGTCCATGTATTGAGGGAACGCCTTTGCGAACTGCAGGAACTGCTGTACACCCTCAATGAATTCATCCCGCACACCGCACATGTCATCAGGATGACGGTTGTACATCCACGAACGATGACGCAGATAGTAATTCATATCCATTTCTAGAAACTTCTGCAAAATTGACATAAGCTATCATATAAATCATTACATGCAAAATTAACCGTACTATAAAAATCATAACTGATATAATACATATTTTTATTTATCAAAACTGCAGCTGCCCCCAACCCCATAGTACTATGAACTGCACTATAAGTGTGCAGTCAACACTACAAATAGTGTGTCATACTATAGAACTGCAGCTGCCCCCAACCACACTCCTAGGTCAGTGTCCGTTATGGGAAAAGCAGTCATGGCATTGCACTAAGGCACCTGGTGCTTGAACAATTTTTGCATCAAAAGTTTCCCAAGTACACGGGCTATTGCTCTATGAAAATATGGCATAGCTAGGAGTAGAGCTGTCGAGTGGGCCGGGCCTCTCAGGCCTATGCACTATAACGGGTCAGACCGGACCTAAGGGTAAAAATCTAAGTCCAGTTCGACACGTGACCCACGGCACAGTGAGTTTCAGACTGGACCGAGCCGGACCGGATCGGACTTGGGATTCCGTGAACCCTACAAGGACTTCAAAGTAGAGATTGAAGAACAACTAACATTTTATTTTTAAATTATGAAGTGTAGGGTTGAATGTGCATAGGAGATGGTTGGGAGCGCATTTGTTTCCGGGAGAAACAACACAGATGGTATGCTCTCTCGGATGAACTTCTCTACTTTGGGATATGTAAACATAGCACAAAAAAATAACACACTGCAAGTTCTTGCTTCATATTTGTCTTGGAGATTCACAATCCATTTGTTTCAATCTATATACAAGAACTTGGCAGATTGTATGTATACCAAATCCCATAGATTGGCGTAGGACTATGTAATACATGGATGTGTATAATACATCAGATAGTATAAACCAGGTTGTCGATCAGGCTAGCAAGCAGCAGCGTGTCGGGCCGGGCCGAGCTGTGCCTTGGGTCGGAACGAGCCTGGGCTTCGGGGCCGGACCTCTCTTATGGGCCGAGATATGAGGTCCGACACGTCCCTATATATTGGGTCGGGCCGGGCCGAGCCCACGATAATTCGGACAGGGTTTTGCGGGCCGGATTCGTGCCGGGCTGGTCATCCCGGTCCAATTGTCAGGTCTAGCTAGGGGTGGGCGTTCGGGTTATTCGGTTTCAACACCGAAATAATAAAAATCGAATAAGTAAAAATTTTAAAAACCCAAAGCTGAAATAAATTATCTATAACCGAAACAGAACCGAATTGATAATCAATTTATTTTATTTGATAATCAAAGCTAGTAAGCAGTGCTCACTGCTGCTGTTACCTCTCTCGTAGACTTGGGCCAGTCGGCCCTAACCCTAACCCTAACCCCATGTCAACAAACCTAACCCTAACCCTAACCCTAGGTCCTCATCAGTGTCTGTGTCAGTGTGTGTGTGTGCCGTGTCTGTGTCTGTGTCAGTGTCTGTGTGTGTAGTGTTTGTGTCAATGTCACATGTGTCCTGTGAGAGAGAGAGAGAGAGAGAGAGAGAGAGAGTAGGGTTTACCGGAATAGGGTGGAGAGCCGGTCGACGGAGCGCGGGGGGGGGGGGAGTTTTTCTCTTTTCGAATTTTCAGCAGATGGGGAAAAATGAAACCGAGCCCTAATTAACCAAATTTTAGCGACGTTTAGCGACGTCCAAGTAAAACGTCGCTAACTTAAATTTTAGCGACGTCATTGACGTCGCTAAACACGTTGCTAAAATATTTTTAATAAAAAGGTCGCTATATACGTCGCTAAACATCGCTAAATTAGACATATTAGCGACGTTTAGCGACCTTTATTTAACTTATAGCGACTTAACTTTTAAAATCTTAATAAAAGTCGCTAAACGTCGCTAAATGTCGCCATTTAGCGACGTCTAGCGACGTTTTTATAAGGAGTCGCTAATTATATATTATTAGCGACGTTTCTTTTAACGTCGCTAAAATACGTCGCTAATAGCACTTTTTCTAGTAGTGGATCTTCATAATTTATGGAAGCCCCAACTCTGTATTCTCCCGCCGTTGATCATTGCCATGTCAGTCAGTTTGCTGGAACTGACTGACTGCTGGAAAAGATGGATGAAGAATTGTGCCCCTACGAGAATCTGTCAGAACAACTTCTAGGCAATCTTCAGACGATGATGATGAGGAAGCCCCTCATGTCGACGGAGTTTCCCTCAGTTGTAATCATGAAAATGAAGAAAAACCCTTATAGATTGGATTTCTCTCATATGTAATCATGACTTTAATCTTTAATAAAATTGTCTTTCTTCTCTGCATATGGTCATTTTGCCATACGTTGCTGTGAAGTCTGAATATGTGTAGCTTCGACACGTCTGATTCTTTATGCCGACTTCGTTAAAAGAGTGCTAGGTCCTGTCCTTTTGTGCATAGCGAATAGTCCATAGAACGCTGTTGAGCATTTTTGAACGTTTAGAACTGTCCTGTTGCTAGGACTGAGGAACCGCGTAGAGCTCTGAACTGTTGTTTTTACTTCTGATGAACAGAATTTTTGTTCAGACTTCGTCTTCAAGAATGATTTATCAAAAATCCCTTGGAACAGGGTCGAGAAATGGCTGTCAAACTGATTTGCCATCTTGATAGACGAGATATTCAGACTAGAGTCTGGATGATCCTCCAATTCGACCCGAGAAGAGTTATTTCTCAATGCTTGAACTCTGTATGCTTCGGGTACTTGGGATATGTTGAGGCCAAGAAGGAGTATCTTTTGTGTGAACTCCTGTAATCGACCGCCTTGCTGTTCGGATATGCGAAAAGTCAGAGATCCGTAGTGTAGATGAGCTGAGAATCCTGAGTTCGTAGTCTATTGAGCGTAGAAAGCCACCGAGCATGAGATCGTAGATTCAGAGCTGCTGAGCATGAAGTCGTAGGTTTGTAGCCTCTCGAGCGTAAAAGCTACCGAGCACAAAGGCATCCGGGCATAAAACCATAGACTGATAGCTTGCAAGCGTAAAACCGTAGATCTGTTGCTGTCGAGCGTAGAAAGCTCCTTAGCGTAGAACTGTAGATTTGTAGCCTATGAATAAAAAAAATCTTTCGGGCGTAAGGTTGCGGATCTGTTGCCTCCGAGCGTAAACTAAACGCCATCGAGCGCGAGATCATCGATTTGGTATATGCTGAGCGTAAAGTCGTAGGTTTGTAGCCTCTTGAGCATAAAAGCTACCGAGCACAAAGGCATCCGGGCATAAAACCATAGACTTGTAGCTTGCGAGCGTAAAATCGTAGATCTGTTGCTGTCGAGCGTAGAAAGCTCTTTAGCATAGGAACCGCTGACCTGCTTTTGCACGAAAAACTCTTCGAATTTGCTGATTGTCCGTCTTTCGAGAGTAGTGGGCTGACGTAGTACCCAATCATAACCAAATATTTAATTTGTGAGATTTGGTTGGGGTTTCGAGGAGCCCATCTGAGGATTCGAGGAGTCGACCCGAACTCTATATATATATCCCAAGCTTTTGAGAGAAAAACTTTTTATCCGTCTTCTGCGAAAGAGAGCCTCGATTGTTTGAGTTTTTCCCCTCGTTCTTTCTCCGAGCACTCCGAGTTTTCAGAAATGGCGCCGAAACAAACCCCCTCCACCAAGGGAAAGAGCACAGGCTCTTCTTCTCGTTCTTCTGCCCCAGCGAGAGAGTCTTCGGTCGGGCAAGGTGAACTTCCTTCTGAGCGAAGGCTCCTGCCGACGAGTAGCGCACCCGGCCTTAGAGGTATAGCCATTGGGGATGACAAAGAATGACGAAAAATCCTTCGCACACGTTGAACGTGACCGCGCTAGGTCGTCTTCTGTGCTGATAGCCTCTTTGAGGAAGATGACGTACGGAGACGTTTTTATCTTTTACGCCCATATTTCTAATGTGCCAGTGTAAAAACTCTATGTTTTTTGCAGTTATGAGCGTAAAAGCTCTGACTGCCGAAAACTTGGTGTATACTATAAAATTTTAGTTCTACGCTTTGGATGGGACCTCCGGCGTAATAACTAGAATTTTGGCAGTCTGGCTTAAAGCACGGACAGTAGCGACTAGTCGACTGAGCACAGCGCGACGGGACCTGGAGCGTGCATAAGCTGCCCGAGCTAGCTCTCTTCGGGCAAGGGCCGAACTGTCCTTTACGAAAAATCCTGAGGCACGGCTGGAACAGACCCGCGCTGATGCCTTGGTTTCCAGGGACGAGAGGGTGGCTGCACTGGCGAAGCTGATTCGCGATCTGACCGCTCCCCCACAATGATGTGCCCTTCCTTCTTTTTGCTTCCCTAATATAATTCTGCTCTTTTCGGGAATAAATAAAGCGAATCTTTTCTGACTTTTGTGGACCCATCATTTCGGAATATAAATGACAGGTTTGGGTGAGAGTGATATCAGAGGTAGTATGGACGTGATAAACTCTCGATAAACTTCTAGCAGGACATACCTATTCAGAGGTCATACTGACATGATAGAATATGACCTAACTAGTTTCATTTTGGAGGTAGTTTGGTCAGACTTTGAGATTCTCGCTATATTCCACTTGAGCAGAGGAGGTTAAGCATAGTACCTCTTCAGGAATTTACCGTTGATAGGAGCCATTAACAGGTCTCCATTAGGCCGGGCTAACCTGTAAGCGCCGTTCGAGAACGTTGTCTCGATCACATAAGGGCCTTCCCACTTGGGCTGGAATTTGCCTTTACTCCTGTGAGTAAGAATTATCGGCCTTCTTACGGCTAAAACTAGTTCGCCGACTTTGAACACTCTTTCCTTTAATTTATGATTGAAAGCTCTGGAAATGCGTGCTTGGTAGAGCACGATGCACTGTTGATCTTGGAGGCATTTCTTGTCTAATCCCTCTAGCTCTTGAAGCCTTAACAGGTCATTCTTTTCTTGAGTCAGCTCATTAGTCACGGCTATCCTGAGGACGGGATCTGGATTTCAATGGGAAGAACTGCCTAGCTCCCGTAGACCAGTGAAAATGGGATACAACCTGTCGGTGTCCGTACCGTTGTGCGGTATGCCTAGAGACATTCGCCCAACTTCTCATCCCAATCTCTTTTGTTCGAAGAGACGAACTTCTTCAAGAGCTTGATAATGGTTTTGTTGAAAGCTTTCGCCAAACCATTAGCAGCTGGATAATATGCCGTAGAGGCAATATTATGTATCCAATTTTTATCGCAAAATCGATGAAACGCTTGGCCGATGAACTGAGGTCCATTGTCATGGATTATCCTTCGGGGAATCCCAAAGCGATAAATGACGTGATGATTGACGAAGCTGATTACATTAGATGCCTTTACCTCAGCAAGAGGGATCGCCTCTGCCCATTTAGAGAAGTAATCCTTGATGGCCAGTATGAACCGGTGACCTCTGGAAGAAGACGGGTGAATAGGAGCAATGATAACCATAACCCATGCTTCGAAAGGCCAGGATGCAACCATAGGATATAGATATTCAGACGGTTGATGTATGAAGTCTGCATGAACCTGACAGGCTCTACATTGTCTTGCATAGTTGATCGCGTCTGTGATCATAGTGGGCCAGTAATAGCCCATTCTCCTGATACGATCCTGTAGCTTAGGACCGGGCTGATGCGCTCCGCATGCACCGTCGTGAGCTTCCCGGATAATCTGCTGTGCTTCGGTGTCAGAGAGACAGCTTAATAGCAGTCCGTCGTAGGTCCGGCGATATAGGCATTGTGAAGATGCATCGAAGTAGAAGCGTAATGATCGTCTTTTGACGGATACTGCTTCTTTGGGGTCCTCCGGCAAGATTTCGTATGCGACGAAATCTATGAAGGGACTCCTCCAGTCTCTTCTAGGGGTATCCGTGTTCACAGCGTAGCTGCGTTCTATGTGAAAGTTGTTCTTCACGCAGAATAAATCTCTGTTAAGAAGGATTACCGAATCCTGCCTTCTTATAGGAGTAGCTAAATCCGCAGCTAGAGTGGCTAGGGCATCAGCTTCCCGGTTCTGAGATCGAGGTACATGCTCTAGGAAGAACCCTTTGAATGTCATGGCTATCTCGACCGTTGTTTGGTGATAGGGGATGAGGTCTGGATTCCGGACTTCATATATTCCCCTGACTTGATTGACGATAAGCAGAGAATCACCGAAAGCTTCCAGGGACTCGACCCCCTGCTCTTTAGCGGCTTGGAGCCCGATTAACAGAGTGTTATATTCTGCCATATTGTTGGAACATGGTTCGTTAAGAGAATATGCTCGGTAGATGACGAGTTTATCAGGAGTGACCAGGACGATTCCTACCCCTGAAACTATGTTTCCCTGGGGACCAGTCCTGGAGGCGCCGTCGAAGAACAGTTGCCATACGTCACTTTCCATTGCGGAATTACATTCTGCAACTTCGTCGGGAATATCTTTGTATAATTTGGAGGCCTCCGGGATCGGATGATCAGCTAGGAAGTCGGCCAGCGCTTGGCCTTTGATGGACTTCTGCGGGAAGTATACCATGTCATATGGTGTTAACAGCATCGCCCAAGTTGTGAGCTGGGAATTAAGAACACTTGGCTTACTCATCAGTACTCGAAGAGGATTGATTCTGGAGATGATATGGATAGTCTGGCCGGTGACATAGTGCCGCGTCTTCTAGATAGCGAACATCAGAGCCAAGCATTCCTTCTCTACTAGGTTGTACGGGTGTTTGGCTCCAACCATCATCCTGCTGAGGTAGTAGATAGCCTGTTCATGCCCCACATCGTTCTTCTACGCGAGAAGAGCTTCTAGCGAATGATCCATTGCTCGAACGTATAGCAAGAATGGTCTTCCCATGATGGAAGGCACCAGAACCGGCGGACTGGTGAGGGAGCGTTTGATATCCCCGAATGCTTGCTGACAGGTTTCGTCCCATACGAAGGATACTCCTTTCTTCATGAGATATGAAAAGGGCTGACATCTTCCCGAGAGGTTGGATATGAACCTCCGGATATAAGCCAGATGGCCTTGAAATCCCTGGAGTTCCCTCAGATTGCGGGGCGGTCGCATTTCTACGATGGCCTGGACTTTGTCAGGGTCCATTTGGATGCCTTTGGCGGTAATAACAAATCCCAGGAATTTGCCACTAGATACACCCAGGAAGGACTTCGTAGGGTTTATCTTGAGTTGATGTTGGCTCATTAACTCGAATACTGTCTTCAAGTCTTGAATATGATTATTTTTGAGGCGGCTCTTGACGGCTATGTCGTCTACGTAATATTCTACTATTTTGCGTAAATGTTCATGGAATATGCTACTCATAGCTCGTTGGTATGTAGCCCCGGCGTTCTTCAATCCGAAGGGCATGACCGTATAACAATATACTCCCAACGGGGTCCGGAAGGCAGTGTGCTTCTCATCTTCATGATGCATCTTGATCTGATTGTATCCTGAGAATCCGTCCATGAAAGGCATGCGTTCAAAACCGCAGGTGTTGTCGATCATGATGTCCGTGATGGGAAGAGGGAACTCATCCTTGGGGCAGGCTGCATTCAGATCTCGATAATCGATGCAGATACGTATTTTCCTATTTTTCTTCGTGACTGGGACAACGTTGTCGACCCAGTAAGGATGTTGTTCTTCCCGAATGAAACCGTAGGCTATCAACTTCTTGACTTCAGCTTCGATGGCGTCTATCATGTCCGGGAAATGGGCGTGACGCCGTCCATGACTTCTTGGGAAGGCAGATCGCCAAACCGCAGAGAGATCATGTTGGCCGTGACCGTCTTCTCGGTGTTGTGCAGAGTGATGGCCTTGGCATCGATTAACCCTTGGATCTTCCTTTTCAGTATGTAATACGCCTTTGTTGGGTGGTGTACGTATCTGTGGAAGATACAGTATTTGGGGTCGTCAGTACTGCCGACTTCTTGGGGCTGCCTCAGCTTCGGAAGGGTAATATTGCCACTTTTGACGAGACACTCGAATATACTAGGGATATCGTCGTCGTCGAAAGAGTAGACTTCGATGGGCCTGGAGGTCCCGGGTCTCGTCTGCGTGGTCGCCGCAGTCTTTTGTCTGGACGTATTGACCGTCAGAGCTTCTTTTCCTTTGGAGCTGCGAGGATGGTCGCTGTTGGGAGATGACCTCTTGCCTCTATCAGAGGCGGAGATCATAATGCCATTGTCGCGCGCCTTGCGGCTGTTGTCTTCGACGGCCACTGCCGAGATGATGAGCGAGGGCCAATTATGGAACTGATATGGTCCTGTAAACACCGAGACTATGGGAAGGAGATTCTTCCTGCAAATGTCTACTAACGCAGAGTCTGGAACTCCTGGAGGCATCTGTAAGGTGGCCTGACGAAAACGTTCAACGAAGGTACGAACGTCCTCCTTTTCCCTCTGCTTGACTTCGATGAGAGAGGACATAGACATGTCCATTCCACCCTCGTAGAATCGCATAAAGAATAAAGCTTTGAAGTCCTTGAAGGAAGTAATGTAGTTGTCCGCCAAGCTACGGTACCACTGATAGGCTACTCCTGAGAGGCAGCCTTTGAACACCCGAGTGAGGAGGGCGTCGTTCCTTTGTAGCAACACCGTCATCATACTGAAATAGTTCATGTAATAACTTGGTGATATTTTTCCCTCGAACAGAGCCAAAGTCTGAGGTTTGTACCTCGGAGGGAAAGGGACTTCTTCCCAGATAGCTGGGTAAGGCTGGTTAATTCCCAGTTTCTTGAGCTGATCTTTGTGCTTCAAGGCGTCAAACTGGGCTTTCAACTCCCGTAATACCTGCATCGGATTTTCAGTTGGAAGCGGAACTACAGTGTAGCGCGGAGTTGGTTGCATCGTGACTCCAACGGGAGGTAATATATTCTCCGAGTGAGGAAGCGGAGGAACTGCTGACTCTTGATCTAGAGCAGGCTCTTGGCTCGGGTTGGATGGTGGTAAGTCCACCCCTATACGTATCTGAGTTGGCGGGACCGACGCTTGAGCTATGGCAGCTGCATGCTGAGTTAGCATCATTTGGTGCATGTTCTCCATCATGGATTGCATTTGTTTCAGAGATGTCTCCAGCACAGTGATGCATTGTTCCGCGTTTCCTGACGGTGAAGCTTCCTCGCGTTCATCTTCAACGGCGTAAACTTCCCTTTCCCTGGGCGTCATCGAAGGACTAGTATAGGTCGCTGCAGAAGTCGACTCTATACTCTCAGCATCTGATCTGGGAGATTGGCGACCCCCAGCGTCAGAATCAGACGAGTACGAAGCTGGTTGCTGTGACCTTGCCCGGGTGTTTTGGAATACCCCAGCTTCAGTGTTCCTGAGGAGGTCTTCGAATCTCCTTCGGCTCGGAGGCCTAGAGGGATGGCGTCTTGAGCTTGGCCCTCCTCTAGGTATGTGTGAAGCCATGTTCACGGATGCATGCATGGGCTCTTCTTTCCGGAAAGACTGAGAGTAGCTCAATCGGTCGAAAACTGACCGTTTTACTTTAAAACAGCAGCAGTCAATCACAATCTTATGACTATTACAACATCGCTCGCTAGGGGGCATAATAGACATGTTGGAAGGTCCCCTCTCCTTACGCTTCTGGATTAGATATTCGCGCAGGTCAGGAGGAAGAAGACGACGGCTTGTTCCTTCTGTTCCCATCAGTGGGCATGCGGAGATTGGGCACCATGGTTCTCCCTACGCCACCTGTGTACAACAGATTGGCCATCTGGGTGGCGGATAATCCCCGTAGAGGGTGTCTTCCCGCAACCTGAGCTTGCTTTACGTCGTGGGACTCCGCCTGGCGTAATTTGGAGATTTGCTCAGACTGGCGTAAAGCTGAAGAGGTCCTCAGTCGGCCGTCGGCTTCCCGCATAATCCGGAGGGTAGGCAGATTGCTTCTTTGCTGGCATAACGGTCGAGAAGTTGATTACTCTGCCGCTTGCTTCCCCTTGCAGAAATTACAGCGCTCATCTGGTTCCCAGTAGAGGTCAGATGTTGTCTTGCGTATGGAGAGTGATTTGTACTTCCGATTTGGCGCTAAGGCATCATCAGAAGTTTGGTCTGTACCACACATAGCGGAAGAATGGTTCCTACGCGTAGAGCACAGTGGATACTTCTGGGTTAGCGCTGAGGCTTTGCCCAAAGTTTTGTCTGTACCGCGCGTAGCGGGAGACTGGTTCCTACGCGTGGAGCGCAGTGGATACTTCTGGGTTAGCGCTGAGGCTTTGCCCGAAGTTTCGTCTGTACCGCGCGTAGCGGGAGACTAAATTTTACATGCAGGGCACGGAGGGAGCAATGCTACAACCTCATTGGTCGGAGAGGTCGGAGAGATCGGAGAGTCCACAGGAATGGTAGAGGATGTCTTGGGCATCCAGACCTTGCGCAGCTTCCTGTTATCTTGGACGGAGAGAGGGTGAGAGCTACCCCCGGTTCGAAGCATGTCTTCGTAGGCAGACTGGTCGAATTGGACGACCAGTGTCTTCTTCACGGTTCCTATAGATACCGTATCGTGTTGAGCAATTACTTTCTCATCAGAAGAGAAAGATGTCCCCAGCAGAGTCTCCATCTTGTTTGTGGTATTAAACGAAAGAATGAAAAATGTATTCAGGATGGGGTTTATACGAAATCCGCCTTCTTTGGTTTACAAAAAAACTTATATAATTTGATCCTATACGAGGATATGGGAGTATAATTTATTTAATCTGGGTAAATATTGCTATAGGTGTTTGATCTGCAGTCGATCACTTTAGCCCTTGGACCACACGATGTTGAAGAAGTGCCGTAGAAGACAGAAAGCAGCTTCGAGGGTTGCAAAAGAGGGTGGATGCACGATGCCAAAGTCGTCGATCCCTGCTCTCTGCATGAGCTCCGGATTCTCTCTCTCTCTCTCTCTCTCTCCCTTGACCTCTGGTTTGATCTTTCTCCCTGGATCTGATATTGGTTTCTTGACCAATTTTCTGACCTTAATTTTTTCGGCCCTCCAATTTGTCGACCTTTTTCCTCATTGATAGAGGTCTCTATTTATAGAGTTTTAGTGATAGTGACCACTCCGTCGGTGTAGAAACCGAGGAGTGGAAAGTACAGTACCCTTTTACACAACGGTTAAAGTAACCAATGCCTACGTATAGATGATCCTTTGAATGAGCGTGTGACGCGGGTCCAACTAAGGGACAAAACGTGTATAATCGCTATAAAGATCACGGCGTAGAAGCCACGTAGGTAGGCGTCCATTATGTAGAAGAGGTTGGCATAGAAGCCAAATCTCTGTCACCATGGCATAGAAGCCAAATAGTTATCAATCCGACATAGAAGCCGAATAGGCGTAGAAGCCGAGCGGTCATAGAGACCGAGCAGGCGTAGAAGCTGAGTGGTCATAGAGGCCGAGCAGGAGTAGAAGCCGAGCAGGCGTAGAAGCCGAATGGGCGTTGAAGCCGAGCAGGCGTAGAAGCCGAGTAGGCGTAGAAGCCGAGTGGTCATAGAGACCGAGTGGGCGTAGAAGCCGAGTGGTCATAGAGACCGAGTAGGCGTAGGAGCTGGATGGGCGTAGAAGCCACTGCGTACCGTGCCAGAGTGCTGATGGGGACGTCTTAGCCGGAATTACGGCTTTTGAAGATATAATCAAATCTCTTGTATTAAATGCCGAGATTTGCCACCATCCTGTGCATTAAATGTAGAGGCATGTCTTTGAAGGTCTGCAACTCCTTCTACGCATCAGTCACAGAGACGTGCCTTGAGAAACTGTCACGGCTCTGTGCATTTAGATGTAGAGACGTGCCTCGACCCCGTACAGAGTGCAGCTTTTGATGTGGCAAGCGGTTTGTCTACTGCAGAACGTAAATAGCTCGTGTCTGCCTGTGTAGAACAAGGCAGCGTATCCCTTCGTGCTTGTAAAAGCAGTTTACGCAAAGGGGATGGCGGTATTTGACAGCCTGGGTCACAGTGCTGTGCCATCATTATAGCCGTCGTCTGGGTAGTCGAGCCGTATCCCTTTGTCAGAAGTCCAGATGTCAGGTTCATTACAGGATCTTCATTGCAGGGTCTGACAGGTTCACTTCGGAGAATACGAAGCGTCTCTTGTACACTTCAATGCTGCGTCTGAAAGAGGATGAGTTTTATGCCCTGGAGGCGATGAAGCACCATGTTTACGCTGAAGCGGCTTGGAAGTACTGTCTTACACGGATGGTCCTGTGAGCTTTCATATCTCATGCTGCGTTTTAGCGGAAAGAGCTCTGTTGCACGCTTGATGGCTTTGAAGGCTTCTGCTTACGCTGCTCTGCACCAATATGCCGCGTATAGTCATCCGGCGTATTTTTCATGCTTCTACAACCACACCCTATTAAATAACTCCCTCTCACTGCTACTCGACCTTTCCCCTGTACCCAACCTACTGCTATAGCCTACTGCACATCTGAAACTTTCCTTACTACTATAACACTTACTGTGTCAAAGACCTGTGCATTGCTGTGCTCTTACTCTCCTGTAAAATGCAGCTGCACTACTACATTAAATACCCACTCCTCTTCTACTGCCCAAATCTAAAACCCGATACTCCCCAATTGAAATCAACACTCAACTGGTCACAAAGATCCCCTACTTAATATATTCAGTTGTGCACTAGTTACACAACCCCACATATACATAGAGTCACTGATACATAGAGTATCCACTGATATACTAATCAATGTGTACCAAAACATACTCAAGAGTCCGAACATAAACCACAAAACTTCCCGCACTGCTACCCATTGAGTCCCTATTTGTAGAGACTGCACCATAGCTCTGAACCCCCTTACATCTACTAAACCAAAACAGAGAACCCACTGCTATGCATTGTCCTAACTTTCTTACACCCATGGCCTCACAGTTAAACAATCACTATACCCCTCATCTCATGATACACAGTGTATCACAACCCTGCAACCACTGCAGACTCCTCAAGCACCCTCACTCACTGCAATGGATGCATATGCAACTGCACAACTCCCTGCCATATGCACTACAAGCATGTACTGCACCCTCATGCATACTGCCTGCCCTCACTGCCCTTACCAACACTTTCCATTTGTTATACACCAACACAGTATGACAAAATCTCACATCCTCAACACTTATTCATCAGTTCAAAATTCGGGTAAATCCCCATTGACAGTCCAATATTGCCAAAGTCGAACACTAACTATATATATCTAATATACATAGTATATATATACCGATTTACCTAGTACAAATCATAAAAAAGGTGAATAGAAACTCATATATATATATATATATATATATATATATATATATATATATATATATATATATATATATATATATTTCATACAATACTAAAATAGGCACAAAATAATACTAAATAGAGTATGAACAAATCATCAAACACGTGGAGTGCATTGCACCCGTATCACACTAACTCTATGATATGCTTGCGATACGGCCCGAACACATCATTCAATGCATCAAAAATGATATGAGCAAGTCTAGAATCATAATTACAAGCAATATAAAGTGCTAGCTACTCAACTACGTGTCCGTGTTAAAATATGACATGTAAAAACCCCCATGTCAAAGAAAAAAAATCCCAAATCAACCCAAATCACTAAATTACCATGATACGGCCTATATGTATCTAATTATGGACACAACACTTGTGCCACAACCCTGATCTAAGTCTAATTAGATTTAATTAGTTTTATGACACATACTTGATGTATCAATCTCAGAATTTTCCCAAAATGGGCACAAATCATAATGTCTAGAGGTCCTATGAACCTTGTTCTTGATCCTATGAGTATCGCTAAGCCAAGGAATAATTTCTAATGGTTAAATGCATGAATTAGAGTCTAGATTATATAGAAAATTTTGAAGTTACCTATTGGGAGATGGATTCCCAATAAAATGCTCAATAGACACAATTAGTACACAATCTCCTTGTCAATTCTCCTCCTTCAAGTGCTCCTTGCAATCCAAGCTCCAATGCTTCATAGATGATAAAATTGAGAAGGAATAAGAGTGATTTAGGATTAATTTGGTGGAGGAATGAATTAATTTGGAGAAGAACATAATTGGGGAAATAGAATGAATGAACTAATGAGAGAAGAGAGAGAGAGAGAGAGAGAGAGAGAGAGAGAGAGAGAGAGAGTGAGACCTCCTCTAATGGCCTGCCCCCTCTTCATAAAACTAATATAATCTCCTTAATTAATTAAGGGAATGGGTTTAATGGACTAACCCAAAGTTAGGCTCAATGTGTCATGACAAACTAATGGGTCCACTAATAACAAGTTCAAATAAAATATGCTAGCCCACTAATAAATAATTAAATAGCACAACTCAATATAATTAATTAGTAGCACTTATATAAATATTTAATCACTAAATAATAAATATGCTAAATGAAAAAAATATCCTTACCTAGAAATATGGTAGTGACAGTGGAACAACCCCCACCAGGTGACCGACCAGCTGTCATGGGACCAACAGACTGACCTCAATCTTTGACTTATTAATATTCATCACTTTATCTCGATGAACCGAATCCTCCATAATCCTCAAAGTATCTCGAAGACCCTCTTCAGCAAGATTTAAGCGACTTAAGCAATCCACCTCCCATCGAACGCCCCTCGAGCCTCCATCCGATGTATGTGGCCTGCTTATACAGCCCAACAGCTTAAGCCTGTACATGCCATAACATAAGTGTCCTCGAGCCATTTGTTGGGAACCCTTCGTAAGCATCCAATCCTTATCCCCAAACAAACTATGACAGTCATCATCTGCAAGCCTCCCTACTAAAACCAAGTTATAGTGCAAACTTGGTATATGTCACACACCCTTGAGTACGTGCTCCTCACCAAGTTTCGTTATCAAGTGAACATCACCGATTCCTATAACTACAATCGTCCCTTATTGCCCATCTTTACACGTCCAAACATAACGTCGCATTATGACGTAAAGATCCTCCTATGTTGAATGTGTGGTACGATGCCCCCGAGTCCATGACCCAATCATCGTCATGACATATGCCACAAGGTTCCTCTACATCGATTGCTGCGATAATGAGATATTCCATAGTTGTGAGATCCTCCTTGCCTGTGGCCTTCTCAGCTTTAAATTTTATGTAGTTCCTCTTGATATGACCCCTTTTGTCAAAGTGATAACAAACCTCCTGGCGGTTCATAGTCGCAAGATCTCAAGAAATCCTCCATGTCCTCGCTTGTGAGTTGGGTCTTCCCTTCCTGTAGAAAGATACCAGAGGGGACTCCGGCGATGATTTAACTTGCTTACGCAGGACCACCTCATTTAACAAGCAACTTTTGACCGCCTCCATCGTGACAACTATGTCAGGTGCGTAGTTGCTCACTGAAACCACCAACAACTCCAGCTTTTTGGCAGAGAACTCAAAAAAAGAAGGCCTGAAGCTCATCGTCAATAACTATCTTCATCAAAGATAGTTGATTGATGATACCCTGAACATTGCCCAAAAGTTGTGCGACTGTGGCACCCTCCGTGTATTTCGAGTTGACGAGTTGGCGAATAAGAGATGCCTTATTGCTAACCGTCTTCCTTTCGTACAACGAATGCAGCTTCTTCCAAAATACTTTTTTTGAACTCTCCATGGACACATAGTGAAACACCGAGTCATCCAGCCATTGGCGGATGAATCCAACGGCCTTCCGATCTAGTCATTTCTAGTCTTCAATAGCTTTGTTCGATGGCTTGGTACTATCGCCTTCCAACGGACCATGCAAGTCCTTTCACATGAGTAGATCCTCCACCATTGACTTCCAAATCACCCAGTTCCCCTCTATAAGGGTGATCATATGTGTGTTTGTCTGTTCCATAGACATGGTTGTACCTTCCCTCTCGTGAACCTGATATTTCTGTTACAAGTTGTTGGGATCAAACATGCCCTCCAAGCGCTCCGATACCGTGCCTGAGACTGACCGTAGGGAAAACTTAGGCCAACCCACCTGAGATAACCAACCCATGCAAATATAAAGACAATACAAATAGTGGTGACTATGTCACCTGGACAAATCCTGATCTATATAACTCAGGTAGAATTTTAAGATTGACAAAATCAATGTTGAACCCTTTGCCCTAATAGGTTCAACCCCCTCATCACACTCAAGAAGAAAAGAAATTGATTATAATTGAAATCACTCCCCAAACTCCATAGAAATTTTTCTGAACGAAGGCGACGACTCCTCGATCAAATCTTCTCTTCCTTCTGCCTTGGATGACGATCCCTAAGAGCAAAGTACAAAATTTCTCTTAGATTTTTTTTAGATGAGTACCCGAATCTCCATAGTTTGTGCTATATTTTTGTGCCTCCATCCTCACCTATATAAATAGGATAAGAAACTGTCAGTTCCCATTACTGGAATACGGAGACGGACATGGCCAGCTATCCCGTATAAGGTATAGAACGTCGTACGATGATTACGGTTGTAACTAGATAAGGGGGTGCATACTAAAAGAAAATAACTTGGGGTCACATAGAACATCTATTGTATCAATCAGTCAAGTAAGGACAATAAATGTAGAACATATATGATAAAGCATAAAGATGTCCCAAACGTGCTATTGAAATATTCTACAAACCAGCTGTATAAAATGAGAAGCTGGTAGAGTAGCAAAGGTACATGACCATGACCAGCTGCAGTTTGATTAATTATACTCATGTAATGAATCTAAATGTCCAAATTTACGGGCTAACAAGTGCCGGTGGCTAAATGCCCAAAAGGGTAAAATGTACAATAGCGGGAAGGGTAGAAGAAACCCACTCATGTCCCCTCAGCGGCCATCCGTCTGGTGCGTGCCATTATTCAAGGGAAAGTAAGCTGGATCCTCGGGTGCTGGATCTAAACATGGCCATGCAAAACCAGTGGGATTAGACCCAAATAGCAATTACCACAAAGAAAGCACGAATGAAGAAACAAAACCAGTGTAAATAAATGCACACACACACACACACACACACACACACACACACACACACACACACACACACACACACACACACATATATATATATATATATATAATTCTGTCTCTTAGTTTGGTCGATGACCTATCGTGACACTAAGATCTAATCCCATAACCAAACAAGGACAAGTGTTAGACCATCGCACCATGCTAGTCCATATCCCTAGGCTACATAGCAGAAGATACAACCATAAACAAGTTCAGTTACAGAATCGTCCAATCACTTGTACGACTTGCTAGGTGGAGTCTGGGTTATCTCAGAGGCATTATGTATATAATATAAATCCTTAGATCGAGCCATGTGCTAGCAGGGCTAGCCGAGCTATAATAATCGTCGCGTAGCACATAGTATTTATGCACCGGTCACTCATAAGACCCTAAGATCGCATAGAACATTTTGTATAATATAATAATCGGATATTGCAACCCATTAATGAGAATTTAAACAATATCTATGGTGCCAGACTGCACTCTTTAGATAAATATTTGAGGTTGGCTAGTTAAGCACGATCTCGGAATTATGTCTCTCCCAATACTCTATAAGTTTTAATTGCCTAATTAACCCTACGGTTATCTGGAATCACATGGCATGGTCATATTTATTTCTCTTATATATCGTACCGTAGTACGAGCACGCTAGATACGAATCCACTTTGCCACTTGGCAGTTCAATTTGAATTCATCCATCGTGATGCAACAATCAACATAAGTCCACACTTAGTTTGGACCAACTATCATGTCCAGGCTGTAGGAATCGTATTACATCACTTATTGCATAGCACGTAGGTACACCTCAGTGTAAAATATATAACATAATCACATAGGAACACTTAGCACGTAGGAACACATAACACGTAGTAAGTTTATGAGCACGAATACCAATAGATGGGACAAGTTACCAATTATCGAAAAAACACATGAGTTATAGCATATAAAAACACATAAGTTAAGTCAGGCACATAGGTGGTCATAGTCACTTGGCGTATGGCTAGTATGGCCACTTGGCGCATAGCCTAGTCTTGCACATAGTCGGGTCAGACACTTAGTCGAGCCTAACACAAGGTTACTTAGCTCACATACTCTTACAAAATCAAGAAAATAAATCATGTACATAGGGCTGCATAGAATTGGGGATGCATAGGGATCAAGGCGCATAGGATCATCTGATGCATAGAGGTCGGTGCCGCATAGGTTAGTCAAAGTCTACCCCTTAGGAAAAGTGTTGAGTGACGGCCAATAAATTCGTGTCAGAGAAGTGACTGAAGTGATGGATATGACAAGTCATAAAGTGTCACGCCCTGATCTCCCGCAGGTAATCGGCCGTCCCAGCTAGACGAGAATCACCGCACCAGTGATCCCGCGGGACGATCGTTCCCATCTGGGCGTGATGCCGCATGAGTGTAAGACATGCCCGTGCAAGGCCACGATACGAACAAGCGGTAGAATGTCTAAGCCACAGAGTCGTACAGATAGTTCGAGTGCATCAGCATAAGAAATGCACAGATGATTGGTAACAAGTTCACAGAGTCGTCAATAGCGGAAGCATTGAGTAATACAAGCATAGAAATAAAATAAGCTCTTTATTGATATTGAACAAGTGTTACAAGCGGCGCTAGGCCGAGATTACAAGTCGCTCAAGCCTCTCTCTCTGAAACAGTAAAAGCGTACAAAGTGGCTATATTTATGGAGTAATACATAGACGATGTTCCAACATTATATCTTGTATATGTGCTTCAACTCTGGAAGCAACGCTCCAAGGCTTCAGAGTGAACTTTATGCCTTAGCACGCACAAAGGGGGCATCCGCAGTGAACGAGGTTCTCCCGCCCACTGCAAGCAATCTGGTGGGTTATTAGTACATGAATGCACTGGTGGGGAGGCTTCTCGCCAGCTCGACAAATCCAAACACGTTATATAGGTTTCATGCACCATCTATTAAGTTATCCTTCTAGTCTTGCCTTATGATCAGTTTTATGGCATAATGAAAAGCCTAACTCGTGTAGCAGTGCACCGTACGATATAAGAGTAACACGACGAGACTTACCAACTTACCATCCTTCCTTCCCTGTCCAAGGAAAACCAAGTTAAATCACACGAGCATATATAATAAAATCCAGGGGCAATAGCATATTCAAACACAAGTGTAGTGAGTGAGGTCATGTTTTGGTGCACGAGTTACACGGATTATCAAGTATTTGTAGAAGGTGTTCAAGTGTTCAATTACATACAAGTGTGTAATATTCATATCCGTTCAGGTGTTTTAGCTTACTAGATGAGATACAATAACTCGCACGCAGATTGCCGCTAAGCGAGGATGACTTATCTAAATGAACATGAGTCGCTGGTATAACCATAAAGGACGAGTTTTAATCACAGGACAAAAATGGTATGCAACGTAGGTGGCGAGCCCCGCTACATGCCATTTCTTCCTCCAATAAAAGATTATTTAGTCTAAGAGCGAGAATGGCGTAAAGGAAGGTTCACATGGCGCCACACGCCATCCTTGCCCGATAGACAGACTAACAGATGTTTCATCCGGATTCGATCGGTCCGGGTGCCCCGACAACCGTCCGCAAGAACCCATTCAATACCTTGTGCACAAGTTATCCGTGACATAAAAGTCTTGGGCCTTATATTTATAGAATTCATGACATGTTAATTTATGATTCTTGTTCAGTATGAGTATGCTCCATGAGCTGTGATTCTTGCTTTACTTGACATGATTCTCTTTCAGAGTTAAAATTGACCTGATGCAAATTTCCTAGTTCGGGAACTGCCTTGGCAACCTAACAGTCCCGGATACTTGCAGGTTCATGTTGCACAGAAGGACTATTTAATAGTCTTCTAGCTAACTAGATGCATGCACGATACACGATATTGTTAGTTGATTGTGGCATTAATTCATTGTGGCAAGAATTGGAACGAGGCAATGAGTACAAACTATAAAGTATGCATGTAAGCATGCATTTATATCGAACATAAGCATTTACGTTGGTATGGTCTAAGGGCAAAGCGAGGAGTGCAACCATATAGAGACATATCGAGTGAATAGAGACATATCGAGTGACATAGCCTATGGGCATGTAGTGTAAACAAGTGAAGCAGTGTACTTTGGAGAGTATAAAATGATCTACTCGAGGCATAGCGGGGTCTACTTGCACAAGGCAAAGGTAGCATGCGAGGGTCCATTTATAAGCAATATTTTATTTCCATGTTCTAATACTAGCAATAAAATTTAGGATCATTTCTTTAGATAGGTGCATTGTATTCTTTATTAGCATGCATGAGATGATTCACCTAGCAATTCGTATGTATCGTCCATATTTTAAGTGGGTTGGCCAAGCAAAGACAAGTTCATCGTAGCCACCCACCTTAGCAATGATTCGCCTCGGTCGAGCGATACTCCGAGTGAGCCTTTAAAAGTCTAAGTCTGAACTCCTGAAGGGCCAAGTCTGGAAATCCTTTGCCTCAAACGAGTCTTCTCGCTGAGCAATCGGGTAGGGTCATTGCACTTGCGCCGTTTGAATCGGCTGTCCGCTTGAACGGAACGAGTCATTAAATTATACACCACTCAGAAAAAGTCTCATCCCTAAGACTTCCTGATCTCAAGCCGTTCTACCGTACTATTGAATCTATCCCAAGCATAGCAATCGATACCACTAGATCCGTTCGAACACAATTTCCTACCCGTTCTTTATACCATATTGCGTGTATGCTGGGTCGGTCTCATTGAATGACTCTATCATTCAATCTCCGGCCTGACTCGGTCTCAACTGCGCCTTAGCGCAGAAACTATATCTCTTAATGCAGGGTCTGTTATAATCCAGCTTGAATAACGATCTAAGGCTGAGGTAAACTTATACAAGTCGTTATACTTGACCATGCGAGTCTAACATATTCACTTGCACTAGCATTCGAGATCATCATATCACGAGTCTGGATCGTGCACATAGTCAAAGCATCCTTCAAATATATGCATGTTACCAACTTAGCGATAGCGAAGTCTTTACACTCGAGTTTAACATATCACTGATTCTTGGATCGTACACACGTTCAAGGCATCCCTCAAACATATGCATTCGACCAAACTTAGCAATAGTGAATTCGGACAAGCTACTTGCGATAATCTCAAAGGTTTTCGTCTTATGAATCACAAGGATACTTCCGACAGGGTCAATAAAATTCTAAGTCATTTCCATTCCAACTTAAACCAAGTATTTTTACTACAGTTAAGTACGATCTATCTGATCAATCGACTAGCGTCTATCCGTTCAGGTTAAACATAGCACACATTACCGTTCCAAGTCTAACTCTAAGTTTTCGTGCCCCAATTCTTTGGCTTATTCATGCAATATGCTAAGGTCGATTACACAAGTTCTTTCACTCGGTATAAGGTCGTCTGACTAATTACTAGGTCAGCTTACAAGGTCATCAGTACAAGTTCAAGCACACTGTTCATCGTGCAAATTCGTCGTACGATGCTCGCCCCAATTCCTAAGGTCAAACCATTATTCGTTTGTACGGGATATTATACTCAAGCTCATTTTACTCAAAATTTTAAATATCAAGCACAGATTATCCTACTCATATTATCACGTTCGTTCACACATGGTTCAAGTTTGTTCAGTAAAATCTATGATATATCCAAGTTGCAGGACAAGCCTAGCAATTCGTATAGTCCATCTCCTCAAGACATGTTTAATAGTATCTATATATCCATTCCAAGTCTAGACCACCAAGCCAAGATTCAATTCTAAACCTTTGATTATAACTCCAAGTCGTCCAACATGATTCATATCCGTTCACGAAACCATCCAGCATAATTTATTCCAGGTTCTAGGCTAACTTATCCTCGAAACACTTTCGATTCACTTGCATTCCCAAATTCGTCTTATCATGTCTACCACAAGTCAAGATGATCCATCAGTAGTCACGCTCTGGTCTTCTGCAAGTTCTATCATCCTCATTGAACGTGAGATCACCACGTCAATGCTCTCGATGGATAATCGTCCTAATCTGGGCGTGATGCGAGAATAATTCCACAGTCCCTCATAAGGTAATCGGGCTAATGTATAAATTTGTAACATTTTCAGCACTTCCTATAGGGTCGACACTGTGTCAGTCATGATACTAATAATTATATACTATATTCCACTAAGGCAGATGATATACAATATATGTGGGTGGCCAACATACTTGATCTCGGGGTTCGATTCCATCCCAATATTTCTATAAATTTTAGTTACCAAATTAACCATTTAATTATCTAGAAACCCATGTCATGGTCATGCGATCATCCTCCTAGATATCGTAACTCAGTACGAGTATGCTAAATATGAATCTATATTGATTCCCAAGAGTTCCAATCTAGATTCATCCGAGGTAACACAATAATCAACCAAATATCCTAACCATGCTATAGACACTGACTAAGTACAAGGTTGTCCATATAGAAATCAGAAATATACTATAACATATTATTAATATATTAGGAACAGGTAGCACCTTAGTGCACATGTATCAGAAATAAATAGCGCACTCAATGCAATATCAGAGCGTATAAGTATTGATACAAGTAATCAGGTCAGATTACAGGGACAATCAGTCACTTACTTAGTTAAGTCAGGCTTAAGCCATTAATCATATAGCATCATTCATATCAGGTCAGGTATACAACCACTATATATACTATAGTAGACTATCAAATACATTACTATAGCATACAACCCCATCATCAAGTTTATCGAGCAATATTCACAATCCAAGCAATTTGGAATAATACCACTCCTCAAGTTTCCACATCATGTACAACCTACAAAAATCTAAGAAATCCCTAATTAAGGTCAATAAACATCATAGGAGAAGGTTTGGAAGTCAATGGGCTCGTAAAATAACCCATACTGAAATTTGGGTCTCCCACCGGTATACCACGATATACCGACGGCATACAAATGCATTCTAGAAACTTATTTGTGTTAAAAAATCGGTATATCATGATATACCAATGGTATACTATGGTTACCGTCGTTGATGTACACGTATAGTAAACCTCCAAAAATCACATTTTCGGTGTTTCAATCTCAACCCAATCCCATCCAAAACTACTTTAACAAGATTTAATACTACATATACACATCGTATGTCACTCTAAACTTGTTTATTATTAGAAATCTCTGGTATCTCAAGTTCTTCAATAAAATCACCAATGTTCTAAATAAAACTATAGATTAATTCTAGGACTACATTCCAAGACAAAATTTCAATAAATCCATAATATAATTGCAATTGAATGATAAAGTACATTTAATGACATATATTAAGGAGATCTAAACATGTATGAAAAAAGAAACAAAAATCCAAACAAAGTACAAGCTCTATCACTCATATAAGATATACTTCTCTTGGATTTTGTAATCCAAGCGTAGTCTTCCACTCCTTCTCCAAGGGGATTAAAAAATCTCTCACTAAGTCTCAAGACATTGCTCCTATGGGCTACCCAATCAAGAAGAAAGGAAAAAAAATGGAGAAGAAGTAATGAAGAGAGTGGAAAATAGAGGAGAAAAAAAGAAGAAGGTTTTTTTGTGTATGTATGGATTGATTCTTGGCTATTGATCATACCAAGTCATCCATCCAAGGTACTATCCTCAAATATCAGCCATCAAACAAAAACAAATAAACAATGGATAAAAGAATGGGTCTAGTTATCGGGTTGACCGGGCAAGTCTGCAATCAAACGGTGTACTGGTGGTATGTAGGTATGATACCCAACACTAATTTTTTAGAAAGTTTTGGTATACCGCTCTACGTACAGGTCCTAGCATGGGTATATAGCAATGCCAATAGATATTATACTGACATCGGGGAGTCCCATGCATAATTATCTTGTTATACAACCAATAATCAAAATACAGTTGCATAAGTCAATTAATCAATTACCTTATGAAAGATCCCATCGGCTAATTTATATACATGGGAGCCTAAACTGAAGACTGAATATTTATGCTATCATCGATATAGTAATACACCTCTACAATAAAAAAAGGACAAGTGGTGCAATACTACACCAAGACATAGTACATCTCCAAATGGGAGTTAGGTGATGATATATAAAATAAACCAATCTAGTAGACCAACTCACGGGGTCCCCAACTACCACAAGAAATCCAATAATTTGATACTCAATAGATACTCAATCACAAATAAAGGATATGGGCATAAGCAACATATTCAAGATACTGCATCGATACGGGATATAGGAAAACTATGATACATGATATATGAATAATACAAAAAAAATATGCATATTAGGAATGGGGAGTAAAAATTATTCCAGCAATAAATTCCAGGAAGGTATCAACCTCAACACAACTTTTATGTCTATTAGGAATTAGGGAGCCGTAATTGAGGGTGTAGGCCCAAATCCAACATGGACAAGGGTGAAAGCACTATTGACTCTGAAGGATTTAATTTGTTAGTATTTAAGCTCGTCTATCCAAGTGATGAGTTCTAGTGAGCTAGAGGTCCTCATAGATTATGCCAGTATTAACACATTTGAGGATGGAGTATGTCATACCGTTAAGATTTACTTAAGGAGAAAGAGGGCAGCTTTCCCTATAGTTCTCGTCAAGTGAAAGCGAATAACCTCTCTAATGGCTTATACTACCTCGGCAGTTAGCCAGAAAAGAAGGAAAGAAAGAAATTTTACAGTTCATAAGTCTCCCCCATGTTCTTGTTCAAGATCCTTTTTAGTTGATTCTTAAGAGTGGGATAAAACTACCCCCCCTCCAACTCTCGAAGTACCTATTGTTTTCAAAGGGCAAATGATCATATGAAAAATATTAGTTGAGCCGAGGTTAAGAACCAGTTGCACTATCCCAAGACAAGTAGTGTAACACCCCGTTCCGCTCAAGCGGACTGCCGTCTCAATCGGCAATAGTGCAGCTGTCCCGACCCGCCTTGCCTCGATCAAGAGGCAAAGATATCCAGACTTGTCCCTACAGGATCCGGCTTGGACTTTCAGAGGCTCGCTCAGATGTATCGCTCTACCGAGGCGAATCATCGCTAAGGTGGGTGGCTACGATGAACTTGTCTTTGCTTAGCCAGCACACATAAAAATCTGGAATGTTATATGCTAGTCGCTAGGTGAATCACCCCCTGCATGCTAATGAATCCAACGCACCTAGCTAAGGGAATAATCCTAACTCATATTGCTTGCTAGAACATGGAAATGAAATACTGCTTATATTCAGACCCTCGCATGCTAATTCCCTTAACGGTTTCAACTTTCGGCTTACCTTCGGGTCCGAGCAACGTGCCTGTTTATGTTCCTTAGAAACGCATGCTTGTCTGCTTGAATGTTACCGTATTTTCATCCAAACCTCGGGAGACTACTACGTAGTCGTTCCGTGCCTGAATAACCCTGCAAGTATCCGGGACCGTTAGGTCGCCAAGGCAGTTCCCGATTCAGGAGACTGCATCATGTCAAGTAAAGAATCATACTCCTGTGGCAAGACTCATTCAGGTATTTGGATCTCCCTGCAAGTCTCCCTCCTGTGCGGGCTTACAGCAGCCCAGGAGACTGTGCATATCCAATAGCTAAATGAATCATACTCCAGTGGCAAGACTCATTTAGGTATTCGGATCTCCCTGCAAGTCTCCCTCCTGTGCGGGCTTACAGCAGCCCAGAAGACTGTGCATATCCAATAGCTAAATGAATCATGTATTACTGCTTTTCGTGTGCTCATGTGTAAATTAACAATCGTGTTCGATCATGGACAACTTATGCACAAGGATATAAGTTCTGCGGACGGTACTGGGGCACTGACACCGATCCGATCCGGGCAGACTTCGTGTTTATAGTCAATCGTGTGCGGACTGGGTAACTTGCAACGTATCGTGTTTTATGAGCTCCTCATGTTTTCTCGTTGCATGTTATTCACGTCCTTGACTAGTCCATTATGGCATCAGCCAGTGATCATCGTGTGTATATGCTTGCAATGCCTCGTGTAATTATCGTGTGAATATGGCTTGCAATGCATCGTGTGTTTATCATGTGTATTTAACCTGTTGCGTGCTTGCCTGTGAAACAAAAGATAACAAGTCATCCTCGCTTAGCGACTATCCGCGTGCGAGTCATTGCATAGCATCTATGAATAACTTAACACCTGAACGATCATGTTATAAGAACCCTCCTGTTTGCATATGCTATGCCTCCTGAATGTTTATACTTATCGTGCTTGAATTAATCATGTTTGCCTTGGACAGGGAAGGATAAATGGTAAGTTGGTAAGTCTCGCCGTGTTTCCTCAAACATCGCACGACGCACTGGCCGACACGATAAGCTATTCAATGTTTGGATGAAACTGATCCTAAGGCAACTAGAAAGACAACTTAATAGTTGTGCACGGAACCTGTATTACGTGTTTGGATTTGTCGAACGGGCGAGTAGCTTCCCCACCACTGCATTCAATGTACTGATAATCCACCAGTTTGATATGCAGGGTGCGGGAGAACCTCGTGCGGTGCGGATGCCTCCTTCGTGCGTGCTAAGGCCAGGAGTTCCCTCTGAAGCCTTGCAACAGTGCGTCCGGGACTAAAGCACATATACAAGACATAAGTTGTGAACATCGCCTGACCATCGCCTGTACATTCATTCCACAGTTGTAGCCACTTGGCACGCTTTTACTGTTTCAGAGAGAAAGGCTTGAGCGACTTGTAATCTCGGCTATACGCCACCTGTAACACAAGTTTATATAAATAAAAGAGCTTGCTTTACTTCAAACTTGTGTTTCAATGCTTCCGCTATATTGTCGACTCAGTGAACCTGTTACCGATCGCCTATGCGTTCATAACTCTGCTGCACTCGGACAATCTGTGCGACTCTGTGGCTTAGAACTCTAACTGCCAGCCAATGAACCATGGCCTTGCACGGGCGTGGCTCACGCTCGTGCGGCATCACGCCCGGATGGGTTAAGCGATCATTCCGCGAGAGCGCTGGCGAGGGTGATTCCCGCCTAGCGGGAACGGCCGATTTGCCTGCGGGAGATCGGGGCATGACATGTTGGTATCAGAGCCTGGCTTATACGCCTTTGGACTTCGATTCGATATCTCTGTTTCGAAAGCTCGTTCGTGGGTTATGTGTACGCTCTCTCTCAATGCCTCGATGAGATATTCTAACAATAAGTCTAAATACTTTCAAAATACGTTTTGAATGTAATGATATGATTGCCTATCTGGTTGTATGCTGCGAGTGGCCTTTGTGCCAACCTGTGCGAACCCCTGAGAGTATCGCTAGTAGCTTGTCCGATTTTCACTAACCCTAAGTTTGGTTGAATGCATCTATTCAAGGGACGCCTTGAACTAGTGCACCATCCAAGACTTAGAAAAGGTGAAACTCGAGTGCTAAGACTTCGCTATCACTAAGCTGGTTGACGTGTTCACGCTAGAGGGTACCTTCGAAAGTGCGCACGATCCAGTCTAAGCGATATGCTGATTTTGAAGCTTGTGCAAGTGAATATCCAATGAACAAGTACAACGACTTGTCTAGGATTGCCTCAACCCTAGATTACTGCTGTCCTCAGTAAGTCTCGAGGACGTGACTTTTTCTAAGTTGGGTAGGATGTAACACCCCGTTCCGCTCAAGCGGACTGCCGTCTCAATCGGCAATAGTGCAGCTGTCCCGACCCGCCTTGCCTCGATCAAGAGGCAAAGATATCCAGACTTGTCCCTACAGGATCCGGCTTGGACTTTCAGAGGTTCGCTCAGATATATCGCTCTACCGAGGTGAATCATCGCTAAGGTGGGTGGCTACGATAAACTTGTCTTTGCTTAGCCAGCACACATAAAAATCTGGAATGTTATATGCTAGTCGCTAGGTGAATCACCCCCTGCATGCTAATGAATCCAACGCACCTAGCTAAGGGAATAATCCCAACTCATATTGCTTGCTAGAACATGGAAATAAAATACTGCTTATATTCAGAACCTCGCATGCTAATTCCCTTAACGGTTTTAACTCTCGGCTTACCTTCGGGTCCGAGCAACGTGCCTGTTTATGTTCCTTAGAAACGCATGCTTGTCTGCTTGAATGTTACCGTATTTTCATCCAAACCTCGGGAGACTAATACGTAGTCGTTCCGTGCCTGAATAACCCTGAAAGTATCCGGGACCGTTAGGTCGCCAAGGCAGTTCCCGATTCAGGAGACTGCATCATGTCAAGTAAAGAATCATACTCCTGTGGCAAGACTCATTCAGGTATTTGGATCTCCCTGCAAGTCTCCCTCCTGTGCGGGCTTACAGCAGCCCAGGAGACTGTGCATATCCAATAGCTAAATGAATCATACTCCAGTGGCAAGACTCATTTAGGTATTCGGATCTCCCTGCAAGTCTCCCTCCTGTGTGGGCTTACAGCACCCCAGGAGACAGTGCATATCCAATAGCTAAATGAATCATGCATTACTGCTTTTCGTGTGCTCGTGTGTAAATTAACAATCGTGTTCGATCATGGACAATTTGTGCACAAGGATATAAGTTCTGCGGACGGTACTGGGGCACTGGCACCGATCCGATCCGGGCAGACTTCGTGTTTATAGTCAATCGTGTGCGGACTGGGTAACTTGCAACGTATCGTATTTTATGAGCTCCTCGTGTTTTCTCGTTGCATGTTATTCACGTCCTTGACTAGTCCATTATGGCATCAGCCAGTGATCATCGTGTGTATATGCTTGCAATGCCTCGTGTGATTATCGTGTGAATATGGCTTGCAATGCATCGTGTGTTTATCGTGTGTATTTAACCTATTGCGTGCTTGCCTGTGATACAAAAGATAACAAGTCATCCTCGCTTAGCGGCTATCCGCGTGTGAGTCATTGCATAGCATCAATGAATAACTTAACACCTGAACGATCATGTTATAAGAACCCTCCTGTTTGCATATGCTATGCCTCCTGAATGTTTATACTTACCGTGCTTGAATTAATCATGTTTGCCTTGGACAGGGAAGGATAAATGGTAAGTTGGTAAGTCTCGCCGTGTTTCCTCAAACATCGCATGACGCACTGGCCGACACGATAAGCTATTCAATGTTTGCATGAAACTGATCCTAAGGCAACTAGAAAGACAACTTAATAGTTGTGCACGGAACCTATATTACGTGTTTGGATTTGTCGAGCGGGCGAGTAGCTTCCCCACCAGTGCATTCAATGTACTGATAATCCACCAGTTTGATATGCAGGGTGCGGGAGAACCTCGTGCGGTGCGGACGCCTCCTTCGTGCGTGCTAAGGCCAGGAGTTCCCTCTGAAGCCTTACAACGGTGCGTCCGGGACTGAAGCACATATACAAGACATAAGTTGTGAACATCGCCTGACCATCGCCTGTACATTCATTCCACAGTTGTAGCCACTTGGCACGCTTTTACTGTTTCAGAGAGAGAGGCTTGAGCGACTTGTAATCTCGGCTATACGCCACCTGTAATACAAGTTTATATAAATAAAAGAGCTTGCTTTACTTCAAACTTGTGTTTCAATGCTTCCGCTATATTGTCGACTCAGTGAACCTGTTACCGATCGCCTATGCGTTCATAACTCCGCTACACTCGGACAATCTGTGTGACTCTGTGGCTTAGAACTCTAACCGCCAGCCAATGAACCATGGCCTTGCACGGGCGTGGCTCACGCTTGTGCGGCATCACGCCCGGATGGGTTAAGCAATCATTCCGCGGGAGCGCTGGCGAGGGTGATTCCCGCCTAGCGGGAACGGCCGATTTGCCTGCGGGAGATCGGGGCGTGACATGTAGGAACATCAGCGAAAGTGCAGCCCCTATCAACTTACTTTATTAGGATAAGGTATTAGTCCCTTCTTTGCATGAACCCTACATTATGTACTTGGTGCTACTTTTGTTAGAGCTATATTTTCCCAATCTATATCATCTTTTGCCTCACCTTTAAGTTCTTCCACTTGCTCGAAGAAGAAACGAATATCAGTTGTTCAGATATTTTAAGAGGACTGTCTCATGTCCGTAGTTAACCTAGCATTAGACGATATCCAGCAGCAAGGTATAAATCTGAAGATTTTGCCTTCTTATCTTGATCCAAGGTGATAAGAGGCGAAAGAAAAACTAGAAATAGTTGAAGATGTCCGTCGTTGTTTTTTCGTTACAGGTGTTAGCACTTTACCTGATAACGTAGAAGGAATAAAGGATTCTAAATTATCTCCTTCGTTGACTAGTATTATTTTTCTGTAAATATAACCTATCATTATCTCTCTTGCTTTACTTTTGATTATATCATTTTATAAGTTGACTTTTTGTAATAAAACAACATGAATTAGCAGCTGTCATGACCCGATCCTGAAGAACCGAACGTCCTCCCTGGACGTGATGTCGCGCGAGTCTAAGTTGCGCTCACGCAAGGTAAGCACCAAAATGACCGATGAAATGCTAAAGCCACCAAGTTGCACAAATAGTCCCCGAGCAAAAAAGTTGAATAAACACAAGTATGGATACGAATTCTATTCGTATTGTAGATATGAAGTGTCATTCTAAATATAAGTAACCTGGCATAACTTACCGATACTTACCCTTCGTCCTTTCCTTTCTAAGAGAAATCAAGTTATCCCACATATATGTAGTGAAATAAAGGAACACATATGAAGACTTAGAGTGTCACAAATATGTCTCTGCCTCAGACATGATATGTTCGAACTATATAGTGTGCCGTGTCGTGCATCCATTACTTTCTGCAATTAACAATCTGCACATGAATTGTCGTGCATCCATTACTTGCCTCAAATCTAATGGCTCGCACACGGATTACCGCTAACGAGCCGACTTAATCTATATAAAAGGGTCACTGGCACCACAATCCCTTTAGGACACGGTAGCCTGGTTTAGATGGCAATGTATATAGACGCGAATAGCTAAAACCACTGCAGTCCATCCCGAATTCCTTAGTGCTATTACTTTGGTTAGCACGTCTACAATAGTTAGGTTAGACGATACTAACTATAGTCGGGTAGCAAACTCGGTGCAGTCCCTGAATCACTTAGACTAGCCATTAGTTCTTTCCGGGCCGATACGATCCCCGTGCCCCCACGATCTTTCGAAGAACTAACTAAACCTTGTGCACAAGTTGTCTGTGGCCATGCATGTTCTTTTCATTGTCTTCCTTTACTTTTCTCTTTCTTAAACTTTACTACGGGATCCCCAAGCCATTTTCTTCTTTAAACTTATTGAGCTCCAAGAGCTCTCTTCTCTTCTCTTCTCTTCTCTTTCTATGTTTTACTATCTTTAGGCAGCTCCCCGTACGGGAACTGCCTTGGCGACCTAACGGCCTCAAAATTTTTTAATGTTTAAGCTCTGACTCGGAACGACTATTTGATAGTCTTCCTATCTCGAGTGAGTGAATTATATATCGTGACGTGCTCCCAAAATATTATGGCATATTCTATGAGACAAGCATTACAAAAATATGAAAGTTTGAGTACTACTAAGAACATGTAAATAGTCTATTTGAAACATAAGCGATTCTACTTGAGCAAGTCTATAGTAGCAAGGCGAGTATCCATTTCTAATAGTCAGTTTACTTCCATGTTCTATATAAACTGATAAAGAGTGTGATTATTGCCTTAGCTAGGTTGGTTCATCTCTTTATTAGCATGCATCAGACGAATTGTCTAGCAACTAGCTTGTATCGTTCATGTTATTAAGTGTGAAGGCTAGCAAAGATAGGGTCATCAGAGCCACCCACCTTAGCGATGACTCCACCCGCTGAGCGACACTCCGAGCGAACTGCTGAATAAGCCATGTCTTGAACGACGTTGTGCTAATGATCCATCTTGCTGAGCTGAGTGGAGTGGCTCGATACATAATACACCACTTATAAAAAATTTTACCCTCGAAACTACCCGAGCACACTAATCCAACCATACATCATTATCAATCAAACAATCGAATATCTTGCTCCAAATCCAACTGGACACATCTTGCCTAACTTCCAAGAATACTCGCATAACTTCATATATGTTCCTTGGATCAACGCCACGCTCATGCCTTAGTCAATTTTCTCTAACAACTATATCATTCAATTCAAATTGACTATCTCTGAGACCTAACCATCAAATTATCTGCCATAATCTCTACTTCGACACATGTAGAGCTGCACTACTCAAACATGGGGTATGCTATAAATCACCTCAACAAGGGATAACTCAGAACTAGGACGAATCCAACCGAATGCTATACCTCAATCGTACTGCATCTAAAATATAACTAGGCCAATCACCCGGCATCCCCCTATCAAAACCAACTTGTTTATCTCAATCTTATCTAGACAATCCTCAAAACGTTAAGTTCAATCCCGACCGATCTTCCAAACTCGTCTTTCACCAAGGTCTAAATCTAATCGTATACTATTATGCAATCTTTTACCTTGAGCCATCGCTCATTCCCGCTAAGGAATTTTACTATCTTTTGAAGTAATCACTCAATTCGTCTATATTCTATCTTTCGAAAATATTCCAAGTCTAAGAAACATCGAACCAAATAAAAAACCTTTACACTCTTCCAAACATAATTTTAATTCCGATGACATCATCTAAATGTAATCAAGTATAAATCCATCCACATTCCATCCTCAATGAAATTTTTTATAATCCATCTCTTGTTTGCTATATATCAACTTTGCATCCATCTTGTTCCTCGACTTTTCGTCCAATGATATAAAATTCGATCTACGATGATCCAATCCGTTTGTCAACTATCTATCTATCATTACGATCAATCCTTAAGTCGACACGATCCATTTTCCAAATATTTTAGTTTTATGGAACCATAATGTTACCTCGAGCGGGGTCGATCAAAATCCAAGCCAATTCAAATTCAATTCAAATCCAAGTATTGCACTACCATCAAGTACGTTTCCCAAGCACACGATTTCAATTCTGATTTAATTCATGATCCTAAGTTTCTCGATCAATTTTTATGAGTTCGACCACAAAATAATTCGATCATAATCATCCAAACTAACAAATCCTCGATATCGTGTTGTTATTTTAATCACATGACCTATCCAACTTCAAGCCACCAACTAACCAACATTCAAGCACTATAGTTGGTTCTAATCGTATCAACATCAAACTATCCTAACTCTAAATCTTGCTGCCCAACTTTATGGTCTACCCATGCCACTCTCTAAGGACGTTCACACCAACTATAACTCTCGATATTGGAATGTCTGCCTAACCGCTAGGTCGACTCACTAGGTCATAATTATATTTCAAAATCACCATCCTCAACGTGCAATGCAAAGCATTTTCCTCATCCAAAATCCTAAGGTCAAACCATAGTTCGATCGTACGGGATATTCTACCCAAGCTCGCATCGCTCAAATTTCTAAACATCGAGCATTGATTTCCCTATCCGCATCAACAATATCTAGTTTCAAGTTCAAGGGGACTGAGACTGTTCAGCAAGCCATCCCTAGGGAAAGTCCATTCCAATGAAATCCTCAATATATCCCGATCGACAACATCCATCTGAGTAAAGCACGAAGTCCTCGTCCTTAAGTCTATGCGATAATGTCTACCAATTCTAGTTTTACTGTCTTGATCATCAAATCACAACTCAAAATTTGAAGTCGTCATTCCCAGTTTGCAACTCTAACCCAGCAATCGTAAGTTATATTTTCTAAGTCACCAATCTCAAATCAAAATCTCTAAGTCGTCCAATATCGCTACATATTTGATCACAAATCCACCGAGTGTAATTTGCTACAAATTTTGACTAACTTATCCTCAATACACGCGTTTGATTCACTTGTATCCTCAAGTTTATCTTAACATCTAACTATAAGTCAGTGACATTTTAAAATCATCGAACACTTCACTATCGCGTACTCGTTCCATCCAAGTCATAAATTGATTTACCTCACCCCTAAGTCTTTAATCTGTTACACCGCGTCGATGATCAATCACGAAAAAATTTAACATCCGTCAAGTTGTGTCATAATAACATCCGTTCATGCCATGATCAACATTCACTTAGCCAAGTCATCCAAAAATTTAATGAGATTGTTCGATCAATCCTTAGTCTACATCTAACATTCCTCTAAACAACCAAGTTCAAAGATTCCATCGATAACATACCTATCATTCATCAAACTAGAAAACCCTTGAGCCAAAGTATCTTTATCCTCAATATACTTCGATGTCGTCAAGTATATTGGCGCAATAATAAATTTATCCCTTCATGTAACTTTGTTTTCATTTTATTTCAGGCTATCTTCCAAACTGGATTCAAGATCGACTCGTCTAAACTCAAAATCAAATCTGATATCGTCTATCTCCATTTCTCAAGCAACATGATTCTTTCACTCGTATCAATCCGAATTATCTTCCAAATATTGATGTTGTATCAACTTATCCTAATCTGAGACTAAATCATTCGCATGCAAGCTCAGTTATATCGAGCTATACCTTCTAATCGCGCTATCCTCCATTCATGCTAACTCCAATCGCATCCTCGAGTCTTCAATCATAACTCTATTTTCTTATTCTATTTAATTAAATCTGTACGTACGTATATGATCCACGATAATTCCTTGACCAATCCATTCGTTTTCTCGTCTTAAACCCTTATTTGATATCATTTTTGATTCGCACAACTCATCCTCAAATTATCCGAACAAGCTTCACACAAGACATTCGAATTAATGGCTAACTAAATATTTCTCTTTCTAAGGCCTTGTACTATTGTGTCGCTTGCTGATAGACTCATTGCTACCCCAAAATCCTTAATCCGTCCAAGGTTACGCCAAACACAACTCAGGTTTCAAGCCATTCGACACATCCTCAAAACCGATTTCAAATTCCCAATTGATTTTACTTGAATATCTATCCAAACTATTCTTCATAATCCAAGCATGATCCTTATGTTCTTATCGATATCATCTTTCCGACAACACCTCTATTTATTATTATCCAAAACCCATAATCCAAATCCAACTTATACTCGTCCGAACGATATTCTGATCCTGCATATAAACTTACTTGAAATGACATAGGTCTAATATGTAATTGCTAGTGCTTAGCCAACAAGGCCTTCCGTAATGTATTCTGGTCAACAAAAACACCTGATGAGATTCACAAAATATCTAGACTCATTGTATGGAACATTGAACAGAACATTGAGAGAAAGCATCTATAACCTCACCCACGAACACAGTTTAAAGCTGAGAGAATCGATATGAGGACAAGGACGTAGTGTCATGCTCTGATACCAATATATCATGTCAGATCCCGAAGGACCAAACGTCCTCGTTGGACGTGATACCGCGCGAGCCTATGTTGCGCTCACGCAAGATAAGCACCAAACCGGCCAATAAAATGCCAAGCCACCAAGTTGCACAGATAGTCCCTAAGCAGAAAATTTGAATAAACACAAGTATAAAATAAATCTCTTTATTGATATTAAACAAATGTTACAAAAGCACTAGGTCGAATATTACAATCGCTCAAGCTCTCTCTCTCTCTCTCTCTCTCTCTCTCTCTCTCATTACAATAAAATTGTGCCCAACGGCTTACAACTTTGAGAATAATACAAAGGATGATGATGATCCAATATATTATGTCCTGTATATGGTGCTTCAACTCTGGACGCAACGCTCCAAGGCACCAAAATAAACTCTACGCCTTAGCGCGTACGAAGAAAACTCCGTACCGAACGAGATACTCCCATACCCTATAAGAAATCTGGTGGGTTATGAGTACATTGAGGGCACTAGTAGGGAGGCTTCTCGCCCACTCAACAAAACCAATTACGTTCATTATGTTCCGTGCATACTATGATTTTGTTCTCTTTCTAATCTTGCCTTAGGATCAGTTTTATGGCATATGGATACAAAGTCTATTTGTGTTGCAGATATAAAGTCTCATGCTAAATATAAGTAACCTAGTGCAACTTACTGATACTTACCCTTCATCCTTCCCTGTCCAAGATAAATCATGTTTTCGCACATATATGTAGTGAAATGAAGGAACACATATAAAGACTTAGAGTGTCACGAACGTCTCTCTGCCTCAGACAAGATTGCTTGTCATAAACAAAAAGTTGTACAAACTTGAAATAAAAGAAAAGTGTATAATAAATAAAAGAAAAGTGTATAATAAATTCTATACAAGAATCTAAAGTACAATAATTCTGGAGAAGTATAACTATGGAGATCTGATCTGCGGTCGATCACTTTACTCCATGGACTACTCAACAGTAAAGAAAATGCAAGTACACGAGCGCTCGAGAACTTAAAGGCCAGAAGACTCTGGCAATAACAGCACAAGAAGCTTCTCTCTCTCTCTCTCTGTGTGTGTGTGTGTATGTGTGTATCCGCCTATGTGTGTAAGAAGGATGAACTAATCCAATATTTATAGTCGTTAAACACTAAAACGATTATTGGAGAGTGCACGTACAAATGAATAATATGCACTGTGTTTATTTATTTGTGCGCGTATTTTTGAAGATTTTGTCACCCACGTTCAGTATGGTGGGTACATAATTTACTGTTAGCTTAACACGTGGCTCCCTATACGGGAAAGACCTAGGTCTTGGTTGCAGTTAGTTATGCACGTTCCACGAGGATTGTGACATGAAATACATGTTATTATAATCGCTTACTGGTAGTTATTGGCATATTTTGGGGTGGAGAACATCTTGGCGTACTGCCACTGAGGAAACAGACTTATTGGGAGTCACTGCTGGAGTGGGACAGACTGAGCCGGTGATGGTCGTGCCTGCCGTTAAGAGACTAGAAAGGTTCCAAAGAAATTAGTGGGAGGGTGTTTGATTAGCTCCCGATATGCTGAATGCAGAATCCTTAACAAGTGAGACTATCTACGAAAAAGGTAAGGTCGTCTTTCTTTCTGGCGGGTTTAATCGGAAGGAACTGGAATCAGACTAGGAAGAAAAACCAACAACAGCTCCCTAAGATTTCAAATAGCTGTCCAGAATTCAAGTTGATTATGTTTTGCTTCTTCCTCGGAGAAAGACGATCAAACAATGCATACTTGGTTACCCGATGCAATGGAGGGTCCCACTCCAGTATCAATCTCCCCAAGTAGGATTCGAACCTACGACCAAAAGAGGCACAAATTATTTATTTATCACCAAATATGGCACACTAGTGTGTTCTGGCTATATAAATGTTGGCATACCCAGCGAGAAATAGCAACAACGACGTGCTCTAGATAAGATAACATTGGTGGCATGCTCGGACTGAGATGGTAGTATTGGTTGCTAAACGACAACCTGGATCCGCGTGCCAAGAAATATCTTTATTGATGACCAGATCTTCTCGAGTGCTGCTTCAGACTGAGGCGACAGCTTTTGACGTGGCAACGTTGGCATACTCTGGCGAAGATAGCTCATTGGCGTACTGAGACAAAGAAACAGCCTTGGCCTACTGAGATAAAGTAGCAGCCTCGGCATATTGTGGCAAAGCATGAAGATTGGCAGACTATGACGAAGTAGCAACATCACTTGGTCGCTAAACGACGACCTGGGTCTGTGTGCCCAGAGATCCTCTGTATTTTATGACTTGATCTCCTTGACTTCCATGCCAGTATATCCATTATATTTAATATTTAGGGAAGAACACAATCATTGTACGCCACCGTATCGTCTTGGATGAATGGTGGCATAATACGCCGCTAAGGCAAATCACATAAAGTGCTCCATTGTTCCACTATTTGGATTTTGAGGGCTAGTACACTGCTACTCCAAACTTCAAGGAAATATGCCACTCTTCTGCTGAACTTGGGTGTTCCTGCTATTGACTCGTACACGGATTGCTACAAGCGAGCTGACTTAATCTATATAAAAGGGTCACTGGCACCACAAGCCATTTTGGACACGGTAACCTGATTTAGACGGCAACGTATGTAGACGCGAATAGATAAAACTGTTGTAGTCCATCACAAATTCCTTATGCTAGTACTTCGGCTAGCTTTGGTAGTTAAGTCAGACGATGCTAATAGCAGTCAGATAGCGAACCTGGTGCAGTTCCCGAATCACCTAGACAAGCTTATAGTTCTTTTCGGACCGATACGATCACGGTGCTCCGACGATCGTTCGAAGAACTAACCAAATCTTTGTGCACAAGTTGTCCATTACTATACATGTTTTCTTCTTTATCTTTCTTTACTTTACTTATCTTTCTCAAACATTACTACGGGATCCCCGAGCCATTTTCTTCTTTAAACTTACTGAGCTCCCAGAGCTATCTTTTATTTTATTTTATGTTTTACTATCTTTATGCAGCTTCCGGTATAGAAACTGCCTTGGCTACCTAACGGTCCCAAAACTTTCTATGTTTAAGATCTGAGTCAGAACGACTATTTGATAGTCTGCAAACATGTAAAAGTTGAGTACTTCTAAGAACATGTAAATAGTCTATTTGAAACATAAGCGATTCTACTTGAACAAGTCTATAGTAGCAGGGAGAGCATCCATTTCTAATAGTCAGTTTACTTCCATGTTCTATACAAACGGATAAAGTATGGGATTATTTCCTTAGCTAGGTTATTTTATATCTTTATTAGCATGCATCAGGTTAATTGCCTAGCAACTAGCATGTATCGTTCATGTTATTAATTATGAAGGCTAGGCAATGATAGGTTCATCGGAGCCACCCACCTTAGCGATGACTCGCCTTGGCCGAGTGGGACTCCGTGCGAATTGATGAATAAGCCATGTCCTAAACGTCGTTGGGCTAATGATCCGACTTGCTAAGCTGAGCGAATATATATAAACAGTTACGCCCATAAGAGGGCGGGAGCGGTTCACCACCAGGCCTATATTGGGCCTGACCTGGGGCACTGACCGGGCTTGGTAGACCAGGTTAATCGTGAAAAAATTGGTTAAGTTCGCCGACCGGGCCGAGCCGAACTAGGGTATTCTATAGCCGAAACGGATCGATCCGTTGATCCAACCTTGGCTGGTCCAGACCAGGTTTGACTAAACCTAATTTCGACCGGGTTTCGAGTTGTCTGTCCCCATTTAACACCTTGATAACACAATACACCTATAACGCATAAACATGTCGAATTAATTCAAGGTATTAATGGGCCCGGTCAAGGCCTGCCTGCGGCCCGTGCTGACCGGGTTTGACCGGGTTCAGTCCGGGCCAGGTCAAACCCGAGGAAGAGAACAGGCCAGACCGACTCGACCCCGTAGAATTTTTCTTGGACCCAACCCGGGACCGGCCGGTTCACGGTCAGGCCGGACCGGCCCGGTTAATTTTTTTATATATAAATTATAATATACATAATACATATTATAATAATTATTAAACTATAAATAGAATTTTATATGTTAACTTATTTATTGTAAAATTATAATTTATTTGTTAATTATAATATTTTTTCTATATATATTTTTTAATTATAAGTTATTGTTACAAAAATAATTTTGTTACATAATTTGTATATTTTCCTATAGTTTATGTATACTTTGTTATAATTATAATATTTTATATATTTTTCTATATGAGTTATTAGTTATATAAATTTAAGTAGAAAATTATTCTTTAGATAATTAAAGTTTTTAAATGTAAACAACACTAACTAACAAAAACACTTAACTGAAAAAAAATTATTGAAGATAATTTTTAATATATATCATTTTTGTTACATAAGTCATACAACCTATATTTGTGTTTCAGCTTCTCAGCCTCTCTTCAAAATTTATTTGTAATACTACAAATCAAGTTTATATAGAGACTGAAACTTGAAATTCAAACAAAAGTTGCAATTATGTTTAAATATACATATGACTTATGTAACAATAATAAAATATATTAAAATTGGTACATTTTTTGAAAAAAATATAAGATTACTAGATATCCATACACATTTTCAGATGTTGTATCACAGTTATTGTCCCATTTGAGTTATTTTCTATAATGTAAGCATTCAACAAGAACTCTATTCGAGTATCTTCTTTCCGTATCGCGCTCATTGTAAACTCCGCTAAAATGATGCCAAAATTTTGAATCAAACTCTAGTTGCAGTGCAGGTTGAGGTTGCGGTGTTGGTTGAGGTTGCGGTGCGGGTTGAAGTTGCTTATCTTCCAATTGTTGTGGCGATTGATCATTTTTCATGAAATAATAGTCTCTTCACACTAGATTGCTTCTAAATTTTGTAAGAGAGAGGAATAAAATTTTGGTGTGGTTAATTTTTTATTAAGTTAGGCCTATTTATAGAATTTTGGGATGCAAAATGACCCATATGTACTCAAAATATAGTTGTTATAAGGGTAATTTGGTTATTTTCAGCAAAAATGACTAAAATACCACTCTAACGTTCAAAAACCTACCACAAAATCGAAGATATTTTGGTAAGAATATCCCTCCAAACGGCTATATCCCAAAAAAAAAAAAATTCGACCGTGTCAGACCGGTCCTAGACTTGGCCTGACCGGGTCGACGACCGGGCCGGTCCTACCAGGCCTCAACGGTCAACCCGTGTCCGCACGTTGCGTCAACAGGGCCGGGCCGGATTAGCGGATCAGATTCTCCGACCCAGTCCAGACCCGCATGTGAGGTGGGCCGAGCCGTGCCGATCCGTTGATCGGGTCCGCACCGGCCCATACCGATATTGACCGAATCAGACTAGGACATTTTTTCGGACCGCTCGTCCCAATATACACCATAAGAATTAATCATTAACCTCTTTCTCCATATAACTAGCCATCGATCATTGGATTATGCTCCCAAAATAGTAATATACACGTGGAAGCACCGTGGATGATATTGCGAGATAGTTTCTTTCTATTGCTTCGCTACACAATCTGCAATCCATTAGAGACTGATCACTGATGAGCCAGGCATATATATATAGAGTCTGGACCAGTATTGCTTCCTGACTGATCCAGGACCACCACCCAAACAGCGTAGCTGCAACACATAATATTCCATCCTCACACCACTCTCTCCACTCATGCCTCCACTCATGTTTGCTTAGAACTCAACTCCAACTTTTATTTTCCCACATCAATTCCTGCTGCACAATCTCCTGTTGCCAACTCCACAGTGGGAGACTGATACATATATGCACATACGGACTATATAAATATATTTACACGGACACAATGAGAATAATAGTCCTCGAAGCTCAAATGATTGACAGAAGGAATCTAGTCTCCTGTTTAAACAAAAGCCAGTTACTAAAGGAGTTCCTAAAATATTGTAACAAGAATTAGAGGAGCTTTTCTGATGTAATAGCTCGCTAGCCTCATCAGAAAAACCTACACAAACATTTGCATTATATGCATCTAACACTAATCAAGATGCTTCATAAGCAGTTTCTGTCGACAAGTAGACAATCAGGAGTAGCACCAAGACAAACCAAATCCAAGCCACAATAATCCAGCACAGCCATACTCAATCTATGCTCAACCAAACCACAACACTGCTTCAGACTGCACGCTAGAAAGAAAAATAAAATCACAGACTAAAGTAAAAGACAGAACATGAAGAAAAACACTTAGTAGCTACTTCATTCGAGGGACTGCTCAAACTGAAACAAACAAACAAACAAACAAACAGTGGACCCTAGAGCTTCAACGAGAGATTCATACAACAGCTCACGTCTTTACCGTGGTTGTTACTGCCAACATTATTTTCGTCCTTGGCGAAGACCTCATAGTTCTGGTGGGAGCCCTTCTGCCAGTTGAGGAGGTCGATTGTCTCGTGGCAGTCTGCGGCGCCGCGGGGGGTTGGGCCTAGACAATGGTGGTGGTCGACGAAGTGGGTCGCGGAGGCGTAGCTGTAGGCTCCGTATCCCTTCTCATCCGTTTTCAAGGAGTGGGAGGCAATTCCGAAAGGGTAGTGCATATTGGCTGCCGGAGAAGCACCCCCTCCTCCACCGGTGGTGCCCGCGGGTGGGGACGGTAGGTACAGTTGCGCGTTCCAGCCGACGCTCCTCTCCTTCTTGTGGGCGTTCTGGTGCCCTCCCAGAGCCTGGGACTTGAGGAATTTCTTGTTGCAGAAGAGGCAGGGGTAGAGCCTGCCATCCCGGCCATCGAGCTGGCCGGCACGGGGGGAGTTGGGAATCGACGACGACGAAGATGATGACAGAGTGAGGTTGAGGTCAAGAGGAGATGCTTGTGGTGACGGTGGAGCTGCTGCTTCATCTTCCTGCTGCTGCTGCATCTTGTTGCGCTCTAGATCACTTTGCCACTCTCTTTCTTGTTTTGAGTAGAGTACTTACCACTTGACATAGCCATAAAGGCACAATTTCTGGTTCAAGTGGGGGAAGAGAGTGTTGGCACAAAAGAAAGCATCGACCGCTCTCCTGTGGCACTTGGTAGAATATATCGGGTTGTGATGTAAACACTTCACCAGTGCCATCCCCCATTGTTGAGATGCCACCACCACACACACACCCGTACAAAATTATTATTTGGCACTGCTACTAACTATGCATTGAGCCATCGGGAGCTTTGGGCTCGAGTGTGGAACATGTTGGGAATCAAGTCTGCTGGATGGTACAGAGTTCGGTCCGAACTCGGTTTCTGATCGAGTTCGGACCGAACTCGATGTGGTGGTCCAGAACCTCAAAATCGAAATCGGTCCGAGTTCGGTGTCGGCAGCGACTTGAAATTTTTAGGTTATAGTTTGGTCCGTTGGATGCTAGTGAACGGCTGAATCTTTTGGTTGGTTATTTTTATGATTTTCTAACCCTAAAATATGTTTCTCATCTTATAAATAGGGAGGAGGGTAATGGCACAAAAAAAGCACAAATTGGAGATTCGGGGTGCTCGTCCACAAATCTAAGAGAAATCTCGTACTTTGCTCTTAGGACTTCGCCATCCAAGACAGAAGGAATAAGGAGATCTAATCGAGGAGTCGTCAACTTCGGTTAGGAAGATTGCTATGGGTTGATAAGTGATTTCAATTGTAATCTTCTGTCTTTCTTTTTAAGAGTGGTGAGAGGGTTGAACCTATTAGGGCAAAGGGTTTCAACATTAGTTTTTTGTAATCTTGTAATTTCATCTGAGTTATAAAGGTTAAAATTTGTCCAGGTGACGCAGTCACCGCCATATACTTGTCTTCATCTGTGCTTTATGTTCGTAGATTAGTTAGACATCTCAGGTGGGTTGGCAAGCGCTTCTTCCGCTGTGCGACCAACATATGGTAACAGAGCACACGTGTTCCTAACACGTGGTATCAGAGCCAGATTTTTCTCGAGATGGAAGGTGCAACTATGTCTACTGAGCAGATGAACACTCGTATGATCAACCTCACAGGAGAAAACTGGACGATTTAAAAGCCAAGGATGGAGGATATACTCTGGTGCAAGGACTTGCATGGTCCGTTGGAGGGCGACAACACAAAGTCGACGGACAAAGGTGCTGATGACTGAAAACGACTGGATCGGAAGGCTGTTGGATTCATCCGCCAATGGCTGGATGACTCGGTATTTCACAACGTGTCCATGGAGAGTTCTGCAAAAGCATTGTGGGAGAAGCTGCATTCATTGTACGAAAGGAAGATGGCTGGTAACATGGTATTTCTACTTCGCCAACTCGTCAACTCGAAGTACACGTAGGGTGCACCAATGGCACAACATCTGAATAAGGTTCAGGGTATCATCAATCAGCTGTCTGCAATGAAGATGGTGATTGAGGATGAGCTTCAAGCCTTCTGCTTTTGAGTTCTCTTCCGGAAAGGTGGGAGACAGTGGTGTTGGTGAGCAACTCCACTTCTGATGGAGTTATCATGATGGAGGCGGTCAAAAATAGTTGTTGAACGAGGAGATCCGGCTTAAGCAAGTGGAATCATCACAGAAGTCCGCTCTGGTGGCTTCCTACGGAAAAGGAAGACCCAAATCACAGGCGAGGACATGAGAGAGTTCTCGAGATCTTGCGATTATGGACCGTAAGGAGCACTGCTATCACTATGGCGAAATGGGTTATATCAAGTGAAACTGCATGAAGCTCAAAGCTCAAAAGGCCAAAGGCAAGGATGATCAGGAGGATCTCACAACTATGGAAGATCTCATCAAATCAGCAACCGACGTAGAGGAACCTTGTGGCATGTGTCATGATGACTATTGGGTCATAGACACGGGGGCATCGTATCACGCCACTCCATATAAGAGGATCTTTATGTCATACCACGATGGCAGGTTTGGACGTGTGAAGATGGGCAACAAGGGGACGGCTGCAGTTGTAGGCATCGATGATGTGCACTTGACAACAGATCTTGGTGAGAAGCTCGTTCTCAAGGATGTGCGACATGTACCGAGTTTGAGCTACAACTTAGTTTTGGTAGGGAGGGTGGCAGATGTTGGCTGTTGCAGTTTATTTGGAAATAAAGATTGGATGCTTACAAAGGGTTTTCAGCAGCTGGCTCGAGAAGATTTGTGTTGTGGCATGTATGGTTCAAGCTGCTAAGTTGAATAGGCAGGCCACAAACACCGGATGGAGGCCCGAGGGGTATTCGACAAGTGGTGGATCGTCAAAATTTTGTCTTGGAGGGGCTTCGAGATACTTTGAGGGGATACAGAGGATTCGGTTCATCAAGATAAAGCGACGAATGGTGATGAGTCAAAGATTGAGGGTCAGTCTGTCGGTCCCATGACAGCCGGTCGGTCTCCAGGTGGGGGTTATTCCATGGACCGGGTTTTGGCTATGGGTGGTTTGCCAAAGCTTCGCGGAGCGACATCGGTTTCAACAGTTTGAGGCCAAAGAGGAGATCAAGGTTTGTAGCAAACTCAATCTGAGGCAGGAGCATCATCATTCTCACAGTTCAGGGTAAGCAGTGGGTTATCGACGGCATGCACAGTGCGTGATGTCCTGCTCGAGGACACATGTGTATTGGGGAGCTTCAAGTTCTGACATAAAGGTGGGCAGATTAAGGAGTTCGAATCATGTAAGAATTGTACCGTCCGCTTGGTTGAGCCAGCCAAGGGTGAAGAAGCTCGTTAGAACGTTAACATATTTCGGTAGAAGACGGAAGTCGGGGACATACAACCAAGACTCATGGTGAGGCTGATCATCAGGGACTTCGGTCTTGGCCGTCTTATTGATATCGGTAGGATCCCAGTAGTACAAGAGGTGCTACACATGGCAGCTAGCATAAACGTGACGGTCGAAAAGCTGGAGATAACGAAAGATGCAGAGCAACTCAGGGGATCGGAGATCGATGGCATGGGGGAGCAGGATTTCTGCCGTGGGACGACAGGCATGGAGTCCAGTTGATGAGCCATGGAGCCAACATATCTCATCAGACCGGAGGGAGAGATTGTTGGGAATCAAAGTCTACTAAAGGTGGCAGAGTTCGGTCAAAACTCGATCCTTAATCGAGTTCGGGCTGAACACGGTGTGGTAATCCAAAACCTTAAAACTAAAGTCGATCCAATTTCGGTATCGGCGATAGCTGCTCAGGTTTTGGAGTTTTTAGGTTATATTTTTGACCGTTGGATTCTAGTGGACGGTTGGATCTTTTGCTTGGCTATTTTTAGGGTTTTCTAACCCTAAAATAAGTTTCTCATCCTATAAATAGGGAGGAGGGTGAAGGCACAAAGAAGAAACACAAATTAGAGATTTGGGATGCTCGTCCAAAAAAAATCTAAGAGAAAGTCCGTGCTTGGCTCTTAGGACTTCACCCTCCAAGACAGAAGAAAGAAGAAGATCTAATCAAGGAGTTGTCAACTTCGGTTCGAGAGATTGCTACGGGGTGGTGCGTAATTTCAATTGTAATCTTCTGCCTTTCTTTTTTAGTGTGGTGAGGGGGTTGAACCTATTAGGGCAAAGGATTTCAACATTAGTTTTTACAATCTTGTTATTTTATCTAAGTTATAAAAGTTAGGATTTGTCCAGGTGACGTAGTCACCGCCATATACTTGTCTTCATCTGTGCTTGGTATTCGTAGATTGATTGATCATCTCAGGTGGGTTGACTAGCGCTTCTTTCGCTGCGAGACCAACACCTGGTATCAGAGCGCATGTGTTCTTAACAAAGGATAGTCTATCATGTCAAATATCTTTGGAATAGCTAGTTTGCTATTGGTTAGTAGAAACTCTACTTGAGTGAAACTTTCATAGTCTTTCTTAACACTATTTGTGTTAAACAAGAATATACTCAAGAAGCTTAAGAACCACCACTCATATGAGGTTATAAGGAGTTGCTATTTGATGAGGTTTTAGAAACTACATATGTTAAATATTTATTTTGGGGTTATCTACAGCATGTGGATATATGGACTGGCCTATAAAATGACACATGAGTATCACAAAAGGTGTTTTATATTAGAAAAAAAAATCTATATAAAAGACCAAATTTTACAAAATTGGTTAGAGGGATCCAAGTTCGCAAAAAAATCCTAAGAGATCCAAGGCACCAGATTGTCTTACGTTTCCACAACAAAATATTGGACCCTCTACCATTTTTGTTGCAAAAATGTCAAATCGTCTCATATTTTTGCTACAACAAAACCCTATGGTATTTCAATATTTATTTGAAACAAATCACAACAGTCGAAATAAAAGTCGAATTTTCAACGTCGATTGGGTAATCTATCCGCCAAAAGGAGTTGGTGAACACATCAAGAAAGGAATAAAGAAAGAAAGAAAAAAGAGAAGAAGAAGATAAAGTAGATTAATTTTTTAGGTTTTTTATTTACGGCTGATAAAATTTATTTACAGAATTTCAAGGCAACATACGGTCTGGCATTTCTGCAACAAAAATGTAAAATCGTCTATCATTTTCGTTGCAAAAATGTCTGGTCGTCTGATATTTTTGTTTCAGAAATTCTAGACCGTTTGGCATTTCTAATGTTTATTTTAAAAAAGAAATCACAATTATCGGAATAACAGTTGAATTTTTAACGATGCTTGGGTAACTAATTCGCCAAAAGGAGGAGTTGAGGAACACACCAAGAAAGAAAGAAAGTAGATCAGTTTTTTTTTTCTAGTTACTGTTGATTAAAATTTATTTGCACATATTATATATATTTCTAACTATAATACTAACTCTAAAACCCTAAACGAAATTCCAATCCTAGAATAAAAATGGCGGACCTTGTTTGTATAATTTTATTTTCGTAATTATATCTATTCCTAACCCTAAAATTCTAACCAAAAGCCTAATCCTAAAATAGTGACAATCTAGTTTGTGTACTTATATTATTATAGAATTTTAATTGTATAATTATATATGTAGTCATAACCCTAACCCAAAAGCTTAACCCTAACATTAAACCTAATCCTAGCCATAGGTAAAATCCTAACCCTAACTAAACCCTAAAACCCTAGTCCTAAAATATTTAGCAACGGTCATTTTACCGATGGATTTGCAAAATGTATGTCTAGAGTTGCATGGCATATATCATTTCATTTTATTTTATTAGACAAATACACTTTTGTTTTCTTTGACATGTATACATTGTAATTTTGTGGGAGGATAACATGTACCATTTTATTCTTTGTTAATTTCTATCATACTTATAAAAACATAGTGTAAAAAAATTAAACATTAAAGATAAAATAAACATACAACTTTTATTCATGTTGAAGTTTAATTACGATATCATAGATAAAAAAAAGATACTTATTTCTATTGAAAAAATGAGTGTTTAATTTTCCTCATATAGATCTATGAAAAGTTTATTTTTTTAAATCCTAGATTTTCATCATAAGCCTCCAACATGTTCAAGTTTCATTAATTTATTTTCAAAATGTACAAGTAAAAATAATAAAATTTTACTCTATCGGTTGGTTAATACATATTTTTTTGTTGGTGTCCTCGCCTACCACAATTACTGCAATGGTGATGTCTTGTCTATATAACTATCATTTTGATGGGTTCTTTTTCGGTCTACAAATTTTGTGTCCCACACTTGCTACTCCAACTTATCCTCTAACCATGTACTCTCAGGAGTGAAAGTAACTGGAATTGGTTGCATACGTGGTGCATATAAATTTCTAAATCTTCAAATAAAAAATTGAGCATGATACGAAGTTTCAATTTTTACATTGTAATATTTATATGCAAAGCATACATGTACATATGGTAGTAAAGTATGTTACCACCTACAACATGTATAATATTTACGGTCTAAATGAACCACATATGATCTACTTATTTCAAGATCAAATATTTCAAACTAGATTTTTTATTTAAAATTGTTGTAAAGAAAACTTTCGAAAAAATTTGAAGATAAAAAAGTCCTCCAAATCAACTAAAATTATGCCCGCCAGATTGGAGGAATTTGCAAAAACTCCCCTAGTCCAACTGCCAAAGTCTTTGTTGACATGGGGCAACGGACATATGCCTTAAACCTTCCTATATATAGAATGAGATAAGGGAATGGAGGAATACAATATATTGAGGAGAGAAGAGAAGGGAAGAAAGAAGCTGAGGGAATAGCAGGAACATGAGTAGCAAAAAACAGTAAGTTTATATTTATTTATTTAATAAAAATTAGTTATTTTTATTGCTAATTAATTTTATATTTATTTATCTAATTAAATAGTCTATAGATAATTCTAACCCTTAACCCTAAGACAAACCTTATAACCCTAACCCTTTAACCCTAACTATAACCATAACCCAAAGAACCTTGTAATGCACCGCTCCGCGTAAAAGCATTACGCTGAAGCTCTAGACGGACTAGACGGATAAGACAGATAGGATATAAGTTGTGCAAGGAATCGAGATATTTGGAATAATGATGCAGTCTTGCCTAACTTGGCCGGATAGGATATTCTTATGGAGCGTGGTTCGAATGTATGGCTATGTCAAGTTAGTAGATAGTACATCCTTTCAGATTATCTTTGAGGAATCATGGGCATAGGCGGGATCGAGGCATGCAGTTATACTTGTAGATGTGAGTGGATCTGCCCCTTCTCCTATACTTCTTCATGTCCTAATAAAATGAATGCTAGTATTACCGTATTGTGTTTCCTTACTAAATGTTGTTCTAGTCCCCATGACGATAATGATGCCTTATATTTAGTACTATTATAATCAAAGAAAGACATGAATGATAACTGCTAGCACTATCGACACAAGAATGTTATAATATATGCCTTACATGAGGAAAGTGGTATCTCTGCGCAAACTCCTTTACATGCTTGTAACACTGAGAACAGAATATTAAATAACTGACAAGTGTAAGTGCATCAGTGCACAGTAGCTATGAAGAAAAAGCTTCATATATGAGTATGATTGTAGTTTAGTACCACCAGGCTACGAGAATCTATATAAATTGGGACCTACGGGTCACCTCCGGATATGAGAATGAGTAAAATAAGAAGGGTCGATGATACGAGGCTTTACTTATATTTTTTTACCGTACAATTTATGCTTAAGATTTTATTTGCATATATGTTTCATAGTCATAGACAACCTGTACATAAGGTTTGGTAAGTTTTCTCGAACGAGATGTACACATGCACCGAAATCGTTTGGCCTAGGAGAAAATATAGTACTTTGGTAGCACTGGGAATAAATGAGACATTCATTAGGGATCGCAATCTCATGAATGGTGCTTCATACGTCCTTCGAAGTCCTATACGACATGTCCCTCATGGTGCGAGAATTATATTACCAATGACCCTCATGTAGTTAGGCTACATACTGACAAGAATATTGTGCAGGCTTAATATCCCAAGTAGAAATGATTTATATTTTTATTGTATAGCTAATCCTTGTTTTTTACGGATACAACGAGTGGGTTGTTGGTAAGAATCGCTAATAAGCGATAGGTAATATTTTTCTCATATTTAATTTATGATATTGATACTATAACATGATTTTATTATACTGTTGGATACTTTGAACATTAAAATGAACCTAGTCTCTAATAAGAAAGATCACAGTTCTAATAATTGTATATCTCACATGATTACTTAGTATTGGTTTATGTAAGTGGGCTAGTTTCTGCTCACTAGTACGCAATATGTACTGACCCATATTTGTGAGAATCCTCAGGTACTCAGCTTTGGGGAGTGGCTGGAACTGTTATGTTGCATCAAAGAATTGTTAGGGCACACATAATCTCTTCTTTCAAAAGGACGTGGCTTTTGTTATAAATGCCATAACGTATGTAATATTGTAATTCAGTTGTATCAGTGAGATTTTAAGCCAAGACAATAAGTATCAATGTAAGCCAAGTGGCCATGTATCAATTGTAATTATGAATCTTTGTAATATGCTGTAAGCCATGTATTCAAATATCATTATCAATAAAGAGATAAAATGCAATCTATTCGACTGTGACTTTAATTTGTCTGCTTATTTTTACTGCTATATCGATGTTTCTGAGAAATACCATGACTTGTCTATCTTCTTGTCTTGCACAAGTACAATCTAGACTTGTACGGCATCATGTCCGTTGCTACTTTTGATTCTTCGAAATTGGGGTATGACAAATTGGTATTAAAGCACGGTTATGCATCTTTAGACTCAATAAATTCTAAATAAAAGTTGCTTCCATGATTACTCAAAGATACCTCCGTGGATACTCAAAGTTGTTTCGGTGGCTATTCAAAGTCTCTTCTACGAATAGTCACAATCACCTCAATGTGTATCCAAAGTTATTTTTTGTGAGTATTCAAAGTTGCTTCAGTGATTAATGAAATTATATTTGTGATCATTCTATGTATCTTTCTCTATTGTTCGAAAGTTCTTCCAAGATTGGGAGTATTTGACCTCTTGGCTACACTCACTGGATATTTCATACAATAAGGCTAAATATTGTGATACCTTATTATGATTCTTGAATATAAAAGATACCAAGAATGCAATAATGGTTCGATGCCATGGAATAACTTGTGATTGATAATTGCAGGGAAGAATAAAGAGGAATTAATATGTGTACTGAAATCAATGAGAATTGTGCATGAGTAATTTTAATAAAGAAAATCAACAGTAATGCTGAGTTGATTTATATTTTTGATGGCTATGTTGTGTTTAATATTTGAGTAAATGGTTACCATATTTGTGACTATCAATGCTACCACAAGAAGGTAGTGTAGGATTGATATTGGACCAGTGCAAGGACAGTATGATTGCCAGGAATGGCTTAGTCTCTGAGTTGTATATGTCTCTACCCTCTTAGTGATGCTTATGTATGACCCTTCCATAAGTGATAGTATTGATTCTACCAACAAGAATGGGATAGTACCGAGACTTAGTCAGGAACGATGCATGTGGTAGTATGACGTGAGTGTCTCTAGGTAGTTTGGATTGAGTTTCAATAAACAAACTCTTGATAGATTAAGTTATATTGGCTAGCAAGAAAGTGAGAAGTATCAGATGGATGCCTTAGTTGAGAACAACAAGATAGATTATATGATTAAACGGTGCTAGGAATAGGTTGGGTAAAAGTTTTTAATTATGCATCAATGATAGAATGTTACCATCGATAAGTAAGTTGGATCATGTATCAAATAAGAATGGTTGGGATGGATTCGGAGTCACAGACGGATATTATATTTGGTTGCATAAGTTAGAAGTTCTCAAAAATTAATTACAGTTATACCGGGTATGTTAAGAAACTGTACCCTTTGACCTTAGGTGTGTAATATTTGGTACATGCCTAACTTAAAAGGGAAGCAACCGTGAGGAGAGATACTTGAACATAAAAAGTAGATAGGTAATACTTAATCAGCATATGAACTCGTGGTATTACAAAAAATTAATCGATGACCCTTATTGTATGGTGACAGATAAAAGTTCTTCAAGAGACTTCAATGGATGGAATACAAATAAAGCTTGAGGTATAGCATGTTGGGATAGATACTTTCGATAAAAAGTTTTACTGCATTGATAACAATTGGTTGACATAAAACGTAGTCACGTTGTTGACTGTTGTATGACAAATATAATTTAGCAGACTATAACTATTGTGGATGATCTCTAGAATGGGGGTATGACCGATATATCAAAATTTTGAATGATGAACGAATGTGGCCTAGCAATATATAATTTTATTTGGGCTTCAAGAGGTGATGTAATTAAGATGATGGTTAATGCGAATAAAAGTTTACCCTTATTGGAATAAGTTTGGAAAAAGTAAGATTGAGGAAATAAATTGGAAGAATAATATCTTCAACGTGTACATTGGATGATACTATTGGCCATAAATCCTTTGGGTGAAATAAAACATATGAATACGTAAAATAGATTATACACAATATACTAGCAAAGGTGATCGATCAAAAATTGAGTTTTGGTTTAGTTGCCATGTCCGATAGTTAAATCAGATACATGAGAACTCAGGAATGATAAAATGATATAACTTGGGTATGATTATGAAATCAGATGTTTGAAACAATATGTGAGAGCAATGCAAATTTTAAATGTTGGCAATTTACTTGATGGATATGAGATTTGAGCATTTAGTTCTAGATTGACCTTGTCGGTTTGGGATAAGTCTAGAATGAACCTTTATTGAGGTAGACCCTTAAGGTTTGACCATGGGTGGATAGACCTGACCCAAACTATTGGACTTTTCCTTAGTTGTAGGTAGGTCAATGGTAGTGAATTTGTGGTTTGAGTTGGTAATAAAATTAGGGTAGAAGTTCCTTAGACTTATCAGATTTCAGTTGGCTCTAAGAATAGAGATGAGTACAGTCCCTAGCAGTTTTCTAGCATAAGATAAGTTTCCTACGAACACTAGGTTTAGATTTTAATGTAGCTAATCATAGGGACTTGACCGAAGAGTTATGCTAGATGTCGGGGACCCATAGGTAACCCTATTGTTGTTGCGCGTGTTAGTAATATGGTATCGTGAGATTGTAATAGTATATATTATGAGTAAGACTGTGTATAGCCTGTGTGGGATAGATGGTTACAGAATTTGGGAGTGAGTATTTCAGAATAACTGGTTATGTGGAAATTATTAAATTAAGGAATTGTTGGCCCATCCGATCTCAGTCAACTTGATTTTGATAGTTAACTAAACCATGCATTGATATGTCGCATCTGAAGCCTCAACACTATTATTGCATGCCATCTGTATTACTTCTATTCAAATATAATCTTTTATTTTTTTGAGTCTAGGACTGATGTGCGCTGAGTCGCACTGGCAAAACCAAGAACCTATAAACCAGATTTCTAGTCCACTCAAATAAACCAAAGAACATATCCAATAAATCAGGCCACATTCAATTAAAAAGTCTACCATACTAGGAGATTGAACTCAGGCCGAACACGTGCCGAACTCAGACCAAACACGGTTACCCTTTTGGTATGAAATCAACCAGTTCAATAACTCCTAATTTCTTGTCCCAACGGTTGGAAATTTGAATTAAACCATGACTGAATTCTGATCGAATTATATTTGCCTACAACATATAAATAGGATTGGAATTCTCATTCTTACTCACTCAGCTAACTCAACTATTCTTAAGTCTTCTATCCTATTGTGAGCAAACCACTACGCCTTAACTTTTTCATCCCAAAGAGTAACTCCCTAGCCTTCCTAGTGTCAAGTACGATTTCGGTCTAGAAGTCTTCTGAGTTGTAAACGGCTTTGTTCGATAAGTTACTCTCTCTCTAAGATGTGAAGTTACGAGACTTCGAATCAAAACTCATTGTGTAAAGAAGTGACAAACCTTCAGATCAAAGCTTGTAATTCACTATTGGTGATTATAGTGGAGAAACTTCGAGCTTGAGTTCTCGGGACTAGACTAGTCCTCTCAGAAAAAAATTAGTATATATCTTGGTTTTTGCGTTTTCTTTCTCTTTCTACTTTACTGCTTTACTTTACTGTCTTTATATACACTATTAGTTAGCAACTAGCTTTATTCTGATAATCTAAAATTGGATAGATTATTCTGTTGTACTCTATTCACTCTTCCACTACTGTTGCCTCACGGTCCTTCAATTGCTATCAGAACTAGTTCTCTTAATATTTTACTTAACATCCTAAGAGATTTATAAAAAATATTAGATCTATCAACACCAATAATGGTGAAGGCCAGTCTACAAATAGGCTACCCCTATTTGACGGTACTAACTACATATACTGAAAGACATGTATGAGCTTCTACCTAAAGTTACTTAATTTTGATATTTGGCCTACAGTAGTAGAAGGATACAAGAAGCCACCTAGAATAGCCATAGATGGTAACCTTGTAGAGAAGCCTCATGATAAATATACAGACACCAAAAAAAATAAGCTAGTCTTGATGTTAAAACTATTAACGCTCTATTTTGTGATGTAGACAGAATTAAATTTAACAGGGTCTCTACTTGCGAAACTTCACATGAAGTATGAAAACTTCTTGAGGTCACTCATGAAGAAACCTCCCAAGTGAAGGAATAAAAAATAAGTCGTCTAACACAAGAGTATGAAGCATTCAAGATGAAGCAAAATGAGACGATCACTCAAATGTTCACAAGATTCCTCGGCATCGTCAACCCTTAATTATCACTTGACAAGGAGTACAGCAATCACGAGAAGATTAGCAAGGTACTCAGGGGGCTCACCAAGAACTGAAATCCCAAGGCCATCACAATCATAAAAGGGAATGATCTTACCATGATGACCCTCGAGACACTCATGGGCAAGCTGATGACTCACGAGCTGGATCTCAAGAAATTTGAAGAACCCACTCCCAAGGAGAAAAAAATCGCTCTTAAGGCACATCACAAAAATGTTACCAACTATAACTCCGACGATAATGAGTCTCAAGATGATAATGTTGCCCTGACCATAAGAAACTTCAAGAGATTTCTAAAGATTGAGAAATTAAAGAAGAATGAGCCAACTAACAACAGTGATGAAGAGAATATATGCTATAACTGTAAGAAGACAGGACATATAAAGAAAGATTGTCCAACCCTAAGAAAAAAAATTCCCACAATTACTAATCCAGAAGAACATCATCACGGAAATATGCAAACACTAGTATTTGGCCCGAAAGTAAAGCTTGTGAATACAAAGAAAAGAATCCTCAAAAAGAAGCAAACCTTTGCTTCATGGCGTTAGCTGATCAGGTAACGGATAACAACTCTTATGATGATTTTACTTTTGATGAACTAGGTAATGCCTTTAGTGATCTGCTTGATGGTTTTAAGAAACTTAGAAATAAGTACAAGCATGCTAAGAAAGATATTTAAGAATATCAAACTGAGATAGAGAGACTAACATCTCTACTAAGTGAAGCAAAGGATACTTCAAATGGTTCAGACGAGAATTCTAGACTTAAGCTTAACCTCCACGAGGCAATTGTCAACCTTGACAAGAGCTCTCAGGAGAACGCTAAACTTAAGGAAGAACTTGAATCCGAAAAGTTAAAGTATTACATTGGTACACGTAGAATAGATGCTCTCACTCTAAATATGATGAAGTATATTCTACCTCTAAAACTTTACAGATTAAATTGGGTAAACATGTCAAAAAACCTCCACCCAACCTAACACGAGACATGTAGCAAGACAAAAGAATACTCATACTTATGCTCCTACCAACATGCATAACAGTTCATGTAATCATCATGCACATAGAATCAAATACAACCATGCATTCTATTATAGATATCCATGAAGATCACAAAGAAATATCAAACATAATCATGCATTCTATCCACATAGACCACAAGGAACTGCTTCATAATCATATCTATTATGCTGCACTAAGCATCAATCACATAGCTATATGTTACTACTGTGGTAAGAAAGGACATATATCTAGATTCTATGGAACAAGAAAATTAGTATATATGAATGTTTATACATGGGTACCAAAAACTAACACAGTAAGACCCTCAAGAAAATGGGTACCAAAGGTTACATCTATAACTCATTTTATAAGTGGATAAATCCTCTCATGCTAGAAGCAAGTGGATTCTCGATAGTGGTTGCTCAAAATATATGACTGGTAATGCTAACCTATTTGCAATGATATCGATGAAGAAATAATATTATGTCTCCTTCGGTAATAACCTCACAAGATATATTATTGATAATGGTAATATAGGTGTTCCTCCCTATCCTATCATAAAATTTGTCTGTCTAGTAACGAAATTAAAACACGACCTACTCAGCATCAGTTATCTAGCTGACCATAGTTATGGTATTAATTTCATTAAAAATATATGTTCTATTTATGAAAGATCCACTTGTAAGGTTTTCTTTGAAGGGATCAGGGAAGACAATATATATATATATATATTTTATCTTGCAAAAGATACTAACAATGCAGGTAAATGTCTATACGCCAACAAAGATAACAGATGGCTATGGCATATGCGTCTAGAACACACAAACATAGACACTATTGCAAGACTATCTACAAAAAAACTCGTAAGAGGCTTACTAGAGATTATTTTCAAGAAAGATATGGTATATGATTTTTGTGAAAAAAATAAAGCTATTAAATCTTCTTTTAAATCAATCAACTTTGTAAGTACCTTTAGACCTCTCCAACTCTTGCATATGGACTTGTTTGGACCCAGTAGAGTAGCCAGTCTTGGCGGTAAGCTTTATGCTTATATTATTGTTGATGATTTTTCTAGATACACATGGGTTTATTTTCTTACAAATAAAAATAAAACATTTTCTGAATTTGTCACTTTTTACAAAAATGTTCAAAACAAAAAAGGTTTCATGATTACTCGTATCCGAAGTGATTATGGAGGCAAATTCAAAAATAGTGATTTCAAAAGATTTTATAATTAGAATAGTTTTTCTCATGAATTTTTTGTCCTAAAACTCCATAAAAATGGTATTGTTGAGCGATAGAATAGAACTCTTGGCGATATGGCTAGAGTCATGTTAAATCAGTATAACCTTCCGAAATACTTTTGGGCTGAAGCTGTAAGTACTTCATGCCATATTTTAAATAGAGTGCTTATTTGACCAATATCGAGGAAAATCCCCTATGAACTTTAGTTTGATAAAATCCCCACAATTAGTTATTTTAAAGTTTTTGGCTGCAAAAGCTTTTTTCTTAATACTAAAGATAATCTAGAAAAATTTAACTCCAAGGCCGATGAAGGTATTTTTCTAGGTTATGCCACCAAAAGAAAAGGATTCAGTGTATTCAACAAAACCTCATTGACTGTTGAAGAATCAATCAATGTTACATTTTATAAAAATAACCCTCAAGCACTAAACGAAAGTGACGATGAAGTTAGTTAACCCGCAACCAATACGACATCAGAAGATACAAACAGTACAAGTCATCCAAAAAGTCTGTCAAGAAGACTAAAGTTCTCCACAGTCATCCTGAGGACATAGTAATAGGTGATGTATCGAAAGGTGTAAGTACACGTTCCTTAAATTAAGATATTATTGCAAATATTGCTTTTATTTCTCTGATGATGAAGCTTTTGCTGACAAATTTTAGATTTCTGCTATGCAAGAAAAACCCAACCAATTTGAACGTAATCAAGTTTGAGAACTTGTTCCTAAACTTAATGATTATCTGAGCAATAGTTCTAAATGTGTTTTTTGAAATAAATTAAATGAGGATGGTTCAGTTATATGTAACAAAGCACGTCTCGTAGCTCAAGGATACAACCAAGAGGAAGGTATCGACTACGATGAGACTTATGCTCATGTTTCTAGACTTGAATCTATCTGAATGCTTTGCGCTTTTGCCTGTTTTCATAACTCCAAACTTTTTCAAATGGATGTTAAAAGTGCTTTTTTAAATGGTATTATCAAAGAAAATATTTTCGTTAAATAATCCCTTGGTTTTGATAATTTTAAAATCTTGACCATGTATTCAATTATAAAAGGCTCTATACGGACTAAAATAAGCCCCACGTGCTTGGTATGAACGTCTTATCTTCTTTCTACTAGGAAATAATTTTTTCAAAAGGAAAAATTGATACTACTTTTTTTATAAAAACTTCTGCTGATTCTTTGTTATTAGTGCAAATATATGATGATGATATCATATTTGGATCTACTAACGAGATGCTATGTAATGAGTTTGCTAAGTGTATGCAGTATAAATTTATGATGAGCATGATGGGAGAACTGACTTTCTTCCTAAGATTTTAAATCAAGCAAGATTCACAAAGAACTTTTATCCATCAGGCTAAGTACACGAAAGATTTTCTCAAAAAGTTTGACATAGACAATGCAAAGCCTATCGAAACTCCAATGGCAATATCTACCAAGCTTAACCTTGATGAAAGCAGTAAACCAACAGACATACGTAAGTATCGAGGTATGATTGGTAGTTTGTTATATCTAACTGCTAGTCGCACAGATATTATGTTTGATGTATGTCTTTGTGATAGATATCAGGCTAATCCTAAGGAATGACATTTGTGCGCAGTTAAGCGTATCCTCAGATACCTTAAAGGGACTTTGATGGCAGGCTTATGGTATCCTAAAATTATGTCCTTTGACCTTGTTGGTTACTCGGATGTTGATTCTGCTGGATGCAAAGTCAATCAAAAAAGCACCAGCGGTACGTGTCATTTCCTAAAAAAGTCTCTAGTCTCTTGGTTTAGCAAAAAACAAAATTATGTTACATTATCAACAACTGAGGTAGAGTATATTGCCGCAGGACGTTGTTATGCTCAAATTATGTAGATAAAGCAAACCCTAAAATAATTTAATCTACGCTATAAGAATATTTCTATTTTCTGTGACAATACTAGCACCATTAATCTCACCAAAAATTTAGTATGCCACTAACGCACTAAGCACATAAAAATCCGTCATCATTTTTTAAGGGATCATTAATCACAAGAAGTTATTTGTTTAGAATATATGGACACGGAACATCAATTAGCAGACATCTTTACTAAACCTTTAGCTGAAGATCAATTCAACTTTATCCGTTGAGAATTAGGTCTTTTGGATTCAGATAAAATATAAGAAACATAAGATGCTTTACAAATTTTTTGTCATATTTTTTAAATTTTTAAAAAATTTGGATACAAGCCGAAAGGGCCCTTCTGTCAACAAGGTATAAATAACCTAAGCGATACGGTATTTAAGTATCTTCGAACCATCTTAGCTGGGATCTGACCCCTACAGCTACTCTGAGATGATTTAAAGTCTTGAAAATGTACGATTTAAGTTCATCACGTATTATTCTGTATTCATATCAGGTCAAGAAAGGCATAATATCGATTAAAGTTATATTGAGATTCAGTATGTTCTACTATGATATTTCTATTACACATCCACTTCTGCATATTTTCTTTCAAATGAATAAAAGTTTAAATACAAAATTTTCTTTTGTCATTATAAATATTATCCTGTATACTATTTACTCTCTTATTTTTTTTCATCTCACCAATTTTGGGGGAGCATGCCATTTTGATCAAATAATAATGGGGTAGAAAGAATACATGATACTAGCATACAAGATGGTACTTGACAGACATTGTCTTCAGCATATTAACTGCTCCACAGTTATGGGGAGCCTTGCATATCAAAGACTTGCAATATCATTCATATTTTGTCAATTATCAAAATGGAAGAGATTGTTGGCCTATCCGGTCTCAATCAACTTGATTTTGAAGTTAACTAAACCATGCATTGATATGTCGTATCTGAAGCCTCAATACTACTATTGCATATCGTCTGTATTGAGTCTAGTCAAATATAATCTTTTATTTATTTGAGTCTAGGACTGATGTACGCTGAGTCACGCTGGGAAAACCAAGAACCTAAAAACCAGAAACCTAATCCACTCAAATAAACCAAAGAACCTATCCAATAAATCAGGCCACATTTATTTACAAAGTCTACCATACTAGGAGACTGAACTCGGGCCGAACTTGTGCTGAACTCGGACCGAACTCGGTTACCCTTTTGGTATAAAATCAACAGTTTAATAGCTCCTAATTTTTAAGCCCAACAGTTAAAATTTTGAATTAAACTCTGACCGAATTCTGATCGAACTATATTTGCCTATAACCTATAAATAGGATTAGAATTCTCATTCTTACTTACTCAACCAACTTAACTATTCTTAACTCTTCTATCCTATTATGAGCAAACCTCTAAGCCTTAACCTTTTTATCCTAAAGAGCAACTCCCTAGCCTTTCTAGTGCCAAGTGCGATCTCAGTCTAGAAGTCTTCTGAGTTATGAAGAGCTTTATTCGATCAGTTACTCTTTCTCTCTCTCTCTATCTCTCTCTCTCTCTCTCTCTCTCTCTCTCTCTTTCTCTCTCTCTCTCTCTAAGTTGTGAAGTTATAAGATTTCGGATCAAAACTCGTGGTGTAAAGAAGTGGCAAGCCTTCGGATCAAAGCTTGTAATTCACTATTGTGATTATAGTAGAGAAACTCTAATCTTGAGTTCTTGGGACTGGACTAGTCCTCTCAGAGGGAAACCAGTATACATCTTGGTGTTTGTATTTGCTATCTCTATCTACATTACTGCTTTATTTTACTGTCTTTATATACACTATTAGTTAGCGACTGTCTTCGTTCTAATAATCGATAATTGAGTAGATTATTCTGTTTTACTCTACTCAACCCCCCTCTAGTGTTGCCTCACAGTCTTTCAGGAATGAGCAAGCTCAAGAATTGACAGTTATAAGAGTAAAATTTGATTTTCTAGAATGAAATAAAAATTAATAGTCGATTCGGTTGGTTGGATTATCTTGAAATAGTTTCCTTGGAATCAAGTCGGAATGGAGGAATCAATTATGATAAAAGATGGAATCGTTGCTTTAGAATTTTAATAAGAATTTTATATATTATAAGAGAATTTCATATTTGGTATGGCTAATATAATTTTAAGTATTAGAGGATGGTTACCAATGAACTAAATAGATTTGTGGTATGGACCGCAATACAATCAAAGGAAACTCTATATTCATTAGAATTTTGATGATAGTAATGTTGGAGAAAGTTGCTAGAAGTTAAATGAAAGAAATAAAATATTAAGGAAACTATCAAAATAATTATGAACAAACTTAGGTCAAAACACAAAGACGGTTGGTGCTGTTCTTAATGTGCTTAATAAAAATTGGATGGATCAAAACAATATGAGGACGTCAAATTATTCATATCAGATAGTAATGACGTGATTGACATTGGAAGAATGAATATTATAATTCAGAGTAATGGAAATTATGTTATGTCGGTTTGTACGAAATAATTAAAGTATTATACTTGAGTTAATAGCTCAACCTGGACAGTCCCTGAGGATTTAGTAGGTAGATTTGGAAGATAGCGATTGTGACAACTAGTTATATAAACGAATGTTATAAATGAGATCAAAGATGGTACATAGGTTGGACTAAAAGAATATTGGTGAATACTGAGAAGTGCTTAGATCAAAACTTGATTGCCATGTTTTGGAAACATAATGACAAGATTGACATAATAATTTTTGCAAGAAATTAAAGAATTATGAAAAATTAATGTTAAAGAACATTTGTAGCAGTTTGGCTTCTCTAACCATTAGCATTGACTGAGTACACTATATGTTGGGGATGCCATAAATATATGTACGATCCAGGCGAATTGGCAAACAAAATCCAAATAAAGCTACATAAGAATATTTGTGAAATGAAGAACATGAACAAACCATTTGGAAGGAAAAGAAATAGTGGAATAAACTCAACGATATATAAGATTCGTGATTAAGCAATATAAATTGGGAAGGAATTTGAAATTGGATATTGAACTATCGCTGACTCAGAACAGATCGTTTGGTGGCTTAAGTGATATAGTGGATTGATTTAATTCTTTAAATTTCGAGGATAAATTTTTTTAAGTGGTATATTACGTAATGCATCGCTCCGCTTAAAGGCTTTACGATGAAGTTATAGACGAATCAGACATATGGGATACAAGTTGTGTTAGAAATCAAGATATTTGGAGTAATTATGCAGTCTTGATTAACTTAGTCGAATGAGATATTCTTATGGAGTGTGGTTGGAATATATTGTTATGCCAAGTTAGAAGACAGTGAATCCTGTCAGATCATATTTGAGGAATCGTGGGCATAGGCGGGATCGAGGCATACAGCTATACTTATAGATGTTAGTGGGTCTGTCCCTTCTCCTTTACTCCTTCATGCCCTAATAAAATAAATGCTAGTGTTACAGTATTGTATTTTTTTACTGAATGTTGTTTTAGTCTCCATGACGATAATGATGCCTTATATTCAGTATCATTGTAATCAAAGAAACACATGAATGACAACTTATCACTATCGACATAAGAAAGTTATAATGTATGCCTTATATGAGGAAAGTAGTATCACTAAGTAAACTCCTTTACATGCTTGTAGTAGTGAGAACAGAACATTGAATAACTAACAGGTGCAAGTGCATCAGTACATAATAACTATGAAAGAAACCCTTCATATGCGAGTATGATTGTGGTTTGGTACCACCAGGCTTCAAGAAGGTATGTAAGCTGGGACCTAGGGGTCACCACCCGATATGAGAGTGAGTAAAACAAGAATGATCGATGATGTGAGACTTTACTTACATTTTTTTACCGTGCAATTTATGCTTAAAATTTTGTTTTCATAGACGTTGCATGGTCATGGATAACTTGTATACAAGATTTGGTAAGTTTCCTCGAACGAGATGCACTAGCACACCGAGATCGTTTGGCCTAGGAGAAAATATAGTGCTTTGGTAGCACTAGGTATAATGAACATTCATTGGGGATAGCAACCTTATGAATGGCGCTTTGTACATCATTCAAATTCTTATATGGCATATGTCACCCCCACTTTTTGGATTAGGGGTATTTTCGTCTTTCTGTAATTAATGTGTAGATGATGTGCATGATATTTAATTATATTTAATTAATTGAGGATGATTATTTGATTGTTGTAATTTATCGTTGCTTCGACAATTAGGACGCTATGCGAGCCCTCGTTTTCCAACTGATGTCGCAACCCATTATAGTTAATCCTCAATAAATTCAATTTTGTGCAATTTTTCCCTATTTGTTGGACACGACATGCGAATAAATCCATTTCTCTTTCATGTATATTTTTCCATAATTTTGGGACTGTGGAAATGCAACATCAATCTCCATTAAACCATGGTCTCAAAAACCTTGGAACTAATGCATCTTAGCCTACCATTTTAATTCTAGTAAATCTTGGCCATTGAAATATCTCCATAAGAGGTCAATTCCAAGAGGGTTGACCAGTCAACCCAAACCCTAGGTCAACCCCTTACACAATACTATATATATATACCTCTTTTCTTTTTTCCTTTTCTTCAAAAACCACAGCCAAAAATTGCTACCATCCCTATTCTCAAACCCGACCTTCCCATTGATCCGCCGAACAACTCGCCGGAACCTGCCCCTAGCGCCGGACCCCCCGAGCACTGCACCCGCAGACCCGAGCGCTGCACCCGCTGCCCCGAGCGCTGCACCCGCTGCCCCGAGCGCTGTACCCGCTGCCCCGAGCGCTGCACCCGCTGCCCGAGTGCCGGACCCGAGCGCTGTACCCGCCCCGACTGAGCGTCGGATCCCGTCGACAGAGCAACCCGACAATGCCGCACGCGACCGAGGTTACCGCCTGTACGCCGCTGACCTCGCTGTACCCGACTGGAGCAGCCTTCGACTCGACGACGCCGCGACACGCACGTCTCATTTTCGCACGCAGGCTCGAGTTCTTTCTTGCTTATACGTGTACGCATACATATATTTCCCTTGGAGACCTTCGCACTTGCTACGTTGAATACTGGTATATAGACATATATAAACTTGATGCGTACGTAAGTACGTATAGGTATTGGTATACGTATATAGTTACTCTGTGTACCTTGATACATATGTATAACCATAACGTATGCGAACCTAATTAGTATATACGTAGAGTACATGCATTAGAATGAGATTTAAAGTGTGATGGTAGATGTATTGTGTATATCTCCCTAGTACCTGGTTAATATGGATGCAAGATATAAAATCTATTAATGTATATGTATATACAATATCTAATATAATGGTAACTAATAGACAATTATGTATGTTAGATCATATTATTGATGACTTGAATGTAATCAAGGATATCCTACAGTTACATCGACTGTGACCCAGTAGCATGATAACAGACTGCCAAATGTACACTGACGTACTGGCAAGACCATACTATTGACTGTCTGTTATGCACAACAACGACAGATGTGACCATCCATAGTGTAGCCTGTTGAGATCATTATGTTGATTGTGTGCTAGAGTAATGTCTGATATAGTATTGTATTATATGGTATGTCTATAGGACTGTTGGATCATCCAGACGACACCTTGGAACCCGGACAGTGGTATTGCCAGCTAAGGACCACAGGCGAGTACATTCTCTGACAGTTTCCATTATATTGATTATCTCTATAATTCTTGTTGTATAGCGTACATGACTCTGACACTGTTCTTTATATGAGTTGGCATCATTGAGACCTGTCACGAAGAGTCGTAATTGGGATCCATCGTGCTAGCTAGGGAAACGGGGAAATATTAGTAGTTTATGTGATCATACCCCTTACATGCAGCATTAACTCACCCATATTTCATGTCGATGCAGCCTTACCCTTACATGCCTCATCGCTGTTACATCTGGTTAGCCTGACCTGTTGGGGATGACCGCTAACTAATGTAATGAGTCATATAGCCCAAGACGATCACATGTTATACTGATGTTTCACACACTTAGTTAGATGATTCTTGTCATGTATCTTGATAGATTGATCTTGTATTTCCACATATTCTAGTTGTTGTTCTTATACACACTTACATGCTAGTTCTTTGTACTTGCGTATACTTGTAGTTTTATTCCATGTCAGATGCATATTGATGATGATGTTCCAGTACTTTATTCCAGTATCTTATTTCCAGTTATTTTATATCTGTCTTGTATTTCTTTACACCGTATTATAGTTTTTGTCAATATATGTGGAACTGCTGTTAGAAGTGTATTTTCGTTCCAATCCTGACTGGATATTTTTCCAGAGAATCTTGAGGATTTCTGTACCACGCACTACGGACCAGGTATAGATGCAGACTATGTACCAGAGATCCTAGAGGAGACTATGCTTCTATATGAGACATTGCCTACAGCTATCTAGATAGTATTTATTTATGCTTGAGACTTATGGAGGTTAATTCAGTTTATGTTTAGACTTATGTTAACTTTAATTGGAGACTTGTATTGGATAGCTAGACTGTGAGTTATCTTTATGTTTGAGACATGGTGATTAACTATGTTATTCCTTTCATCTTTTATCGTGCCTTATAGTTGTTGTGATTGAGTTACATTGAGAGATTGTGGAGATGTATATCATTGACAGGTGTTTATTTAGTTAGTATTATTGTGACCCAGACAGCGTTCTACCGCCGATGCTGCGGCGTAGGCTGGACGTACCTATGCTCTCGTGCCCCTATACCGGGCGCGGGTCATGACACATTTTTAGTGGTGGCCCATGCAGGTCTAGTTTCGCAAGTTATGTGATATCGTGGTAGTGCGATAACTTAGTTGTACTGTTGCGAGCCTGTGCTAGGATATAGGAAATATGATCTAGGATGAGAATATGCTCAATCACACTAGGAAATTCTGAACTTCTTATTGCTATTCTAATGGATTGCTTCCTTTAGCACTTTAGTGTCCTTTCTTGATAATATCATATCTATCACCTTAATTGATTCCTTGATCTATATTCAGGATGTCGCCGAATACTAGATCCATGAGAATGGGAGCAGCCAATTCAGAGAGGACTGCCACCTCTCAACCTGACGAACAGATACCTGGAGATCCTCCTACATCTCCTGTTCGTGGGGGAGTGTCTGCAACTAACGGATTCCTCCTCCACCTATATAGAGGATTGCCCCAGCTAGGACAAACAACCTTCCACCACCACCGATACCGATTTTTAGAGGAGTGCCCGCTGACGGGGCACAGATGTTCGCACTGATGCAGGGCATGCTAGAGGCCCAGAGAGTAATAGCAGAGGCCCAGAGTGTTCAAGCTGAGGCTCAGAGAATGCAAGCAGAAGCACACCAGGCGCAGACCGAACTGATGAGAGAGAGCATGGAGAATGCTCATCAGGTAACTCTCCAAGCTGTGGAGAGGGTAGCACGACAACCGCAACATCAAGGTCAACAACAACAGAGGCCCGGTACCATAGTGGACTTTAAGAGGATGATGCCTCGAGAGTTCAAAGGCACAGAAGGAATACTATATGCTGACGAATGGTTAGAAGACATAGAGAGGAATCTTTGCTTATCATAGATTCCAGAGATTCTTCAGATAGAGGCCGCTGGCAGCCAGATGTTTGATATCGCACTGACGTGGTATCGTACAGAGCCGAGACTCGCCGCTGAAGGACTTACTTGGGAGAACTTTAAAGAACTCTTCAAAGAGAAATTCTTTCCTGACGTAGCCTTGGGAGCTTTAGAAAGTCAGTTCCATGACTTAGTCCAAGGAGGCATGTCAATCGACGAATATACTGCAGAATTTTGTCAATTGAGTCAATTTGCGCCATCGATGGTTCGAGACCCGGGAGATAGAGCTCAAAAATTCAGAAAAGGATTGAATAGGGAGATCAAGTCTCGTACTTCGGGATGACGTACTGCTACATTTGAGGGTATTCTGATGGATGCCCAGATTGCCGAAGACGACTTGGAGCTCAGGCCCAAGAGAGGACACAATACATCTGGAGCAACAGGAGATAACACAGGACCAGCCAAGCGCCCACACTTTCAACAACAACATAGGCCGTACCAGCAACAACACCAGCAACAGGCACCAGTTCGAGGACATGCTCAACAACAGCAACCACAAAGACATAATCAACTCGTTACCCCTTGTTCGTATTGCGGAAAGATGGGACATACAAGAGACATCTGCAAAAAAAGGTTGGGCACTTGCTTATCGTGTGGATCAGCAGCACATCAGCTGAGGGACTGCCCAGCTATTCAGACTCGCCAAGGAGGAGGAGCAGCTTAGAGAGGACCAGCCAGAGCACCTATTGTACCAGGAGGCCAGCAGAGAGGACCTCCACTTCCATCACAGTAGGAGAGGTTTTCTCAGCAGCAATAGTAACAGAGAGGAGCACCACAAGGACGAGCTTACGCCATGACCATTGAGGAGGCCGAGCCAGCTGGAGACGTTATTTCAGGTTCAGTTTTACTCGATTCTATTCCAGCACTTGCATTATTCGATTCTGGCGCTTCCCATAGTTTCGTATCTGTATCTTATGCCCTCAAACATCATTTAGAAACGGAACCATTAGATAGGACTTGCAAGATCACGACAGGAGGAGGCATTATCCTAGTCCGTGATTGTTGCAAGGATCGGAGAGTGTCATTGGAAGGACGAGAGTTGAGCGTGAGTTTACTCGTCATGCCACTTCCAAAATACGATATTGTACTCGGAATGGACTGGCTGAGTAAACACCATGCTTCTATAGATTGTCGCGAAGGAAGAGTAGTATTTCGACCACCAGGAGAGCCAGAGTTTGAAATTGCCAGAGGAGCAGAGGAGCGGAGCAGAGGCACTTTTTGCGGAGCCAGGGTGGAAGAAGAAGAGTTACCGCATCCACTTATAGCAGAATTCCTGGATGTATTTCCAGAGGAGTTGCCAGGTTTGCCACTAGACAGAGACGTTGAGTTTTCTATAGACTTGATACCAGGAGCAGAGCCTATTTCACAACATGTCTATAGAGTTAACAACAACGAATTGGTAGAACTAAAGAAACAAGTTGAGGAGCTGCATGACAAAGGTTTTATTAGATCCAGTTCATCGCCATGGGGAGCACCGGTATTATTTGTACAGAAGAAAGATGGTACGGTACGTATGTGTATCGATTATAGAGCCTTGAATAACCTCACTATTAAAAATAAATACCCGCTGCCGAGGATAGATGATCTTTTCGATCAATTGAACGGAGCAAAGGTATTTTCAAAAATAGACTTGAGGTCAGGCTATCACCAGTTGAAAGTGAAGAAAGAAGACATACCGAAGACCGCCTTTCGAACCAGATATGGCCAGTTTGAATTTATAGTAATGTCGTTTGGTTTAACCAATGCACCAGCAGTATTTATGAACTTGATGAATAAGGTGTTCCACCAGTACCTTGACAAGTTCGTAGTGGTGTTTATTGACGACATTCTAGTATATTCAAAAACCCCAGAAGAGCATGAAGAGCACTTGAGAATAGTCTTAGAAACTCTCAGGAGAGAGAAATTATACGGGAAGCTTTCAAAGTGTGAGTTCTTTCTTGAAGAGGTTGAATTTCTTGGACACATGGTGACAGGTGACGGAATTTCAGTTAACCCAAAGAAGATAGAGGCAGTGAAGTCATGGGCTACCCCCGGTACGGTAGCTGAAATCAGGAGCTTTCTCGGACTAGCAGGATACTACAGAAGATTTGTACAAGACTTCTCCAAGATTGCAGAGCCAATGACTAGGCTGACCAAGAAAGATGTGGAATTTGTCTGGACAGAAGAATGTCAAGCTGCATTCGATGAGCTGAAGAGGAGACTAACGACAGCACCAGTTTTGACATTGCCCTCAGGGACAGGTGGTTTCACTATCTACAGTGATGCTTCAGGAAAAGGGTTGGGATGCGTTCTTCAACAACACGGGAAAGTAATTGCCTATGCTTCAAGACAATTATGCCCTCATGAAAAGAACTATCCCACTCACGATCTGGAGTTAGCAGCAGTTATCTTTGCCCTAAAGCTGTGGAAGCACTATCTGTACGGAGAGCGTGTGAAAATCTTCACAGACCACAAGAGCTTAAAGTACGTGTTTACACAGAAGCAGCTGAATATGAGACAGAGAAGGTGGTTAGAATTAATGAAAGACTTTGATATCTTATTACAGTATCATCCAGGGAAAACCAACGTAGTCGCGGATGCCTTGAGCAGGTACCCAATGGCTATGTATTTGACTTCGGATAGACACTTATTAGCTGATCTTGAAAGCTTGGAAATTGAGGTATTAGTTCCAGGAGCTGAGATTCAGATGTGGGGACTGCAGATTCAATCAGAACTGATGGACAAAATTAGAGCTGCGTAGTACGATGATGAGACTCTACGGAATATTAGAGCACAAGTTCAGGCAGGATTGATAGACGATTTCACTATTGCGGATGATGGATCCTTACGACATGGCACGAGGATGTGTGTGCCGAGTGGAGAGCTGCGCAAAGAAGTTTTACAGGAGGCACACCGCTCTCAGTACTCGATGCATCCCGGAGCCAACAAGATGTATCGAGATTTGAGGAAGGATGTATGGTGGTATGGTATGAAGCGCGAAGTAGCACACTTTGTATCCTGATGTTTAGTATGCCAACAGGCGAAAACAGATCGACAGAGGCCAGGGGGATTGCTTCAACCTTTACCCATTCCAGAATGGAAGTGGGAGCACGTGACTATGGACTTCGTTTCAGGGCTTCCTCGTTCTCCAGGAGGAAAGGACGCAATTTGGGTCATCGTGGATAGGTCGACCAAATCAGCCCACTTCTTGCCTTTTAAAGTGGGTACTTCAACGGAGAGGCTAGCAGAGATGTACGTACAGCAGATTGTCAGATTACATGGAGTTCCTGTGAGTATTGTCTCAGATCGGGATAGTCGTTTTACTTCCTATTTCTGGAGGAGCCTGCAGTCTAGCTTGGGCACTCAGCTCAAGTTCAATACCGCATATCACCCTCAGACAGACGGGCAATCTGAAAGGACGATTCAGACCCTTGAAGACATGCTACGCACTTGCGTATTGGATCTCGGAGGTTCTTGGAAGGATCATCTACACTTGGTAGAGTTTGCCTACAACAACAGCTGCCAGGCCAGCATTGAGATGTCACCATTCGAGGCCTTATATGGACGGAGGTGTCATACCCCTTTATCTTGGGATGAAGTTGGAGAAAGAGCCTTGTTAGGACCAGAAATGGTCATGGATGCAGCAGAAAAGGTGAAACTTATCAGAGACAGACTACGAGTGGTGCAGGACAGACAGCGACATTGGGCAGATAGTCACCGTAGACCCCTAGAGTTTCAGGTATTGTTTTAATTTGTTTTGTTGGTTTGTGATTGCTTGTTTAGATTGCGTGTTAAGATCGTTGTTCTAGGTTGGCGATTTGGTGTTCCTACGGATTTCTCCGACACGGGGCACGATTTATTTCGGCAGAGGAGGAAAGCTTAGTCCACGATACATCGGGCCCTTCAGTGTTCTTGCAAGGGTCGGTGCAGTGGCCTATAGACTAGACTTGCCGCCTACTCTAGATGGAGTGCATAACGTGTTCCATGTGTCGCAGCTGAGACGGTACGTGGCAGATCCTAGTCACGTATTAGATCACTCGGAGATCGAAGTTGGACCGACACTCAGCTATCCTGAACAACCGGTGAAAATCTTGGATCGTAGAGAGAAGATATTGCGGAACCAGACTATTCCCTTGGTTCGTGTTGCATGGAGAAATCACTCTCCAAGAGAATCAACTTGGGAGAGAGAGGACGAAATGCGCGAGCGGTATCCATATCTCTTCGAGACTTGAGGTATAATTCATTAATTGATTACTTGTTCTAGTGATAGTTATTTTAAATTTCGAGGACAAAATTCTTTTAAGGAGGGTAGACTTGTCACCCCCACTTTTTGGATTAGGGGTATTTTCGTCTTTCTGTAATTAATGTGTAGATGATTTGCATGATATTTAATTATATTTAATTAATTGAGGATGATTATTTGATTGTTGCAATTTATCGTTGCTTCGACAATTAGGACGCTATGCGAGCCCTCGTTTTCCAACTGATGTCACAACCCATTATAGTTAATCCTCAATAAATTCAATTTTGTGCAATTTTTCCCTATTTGTTGGACACGACACGCGAATAAATCCATTTCCCCTTCATGTATATTTTTCCATAATTTTGGGACTGTAGAAGTGCAACATCAATCTCCATTAAACCATGGTCTCAAAAACCTTGGTACTAATGCATCTTAGCCTACCATTTTAATTCTAGTAAATCTTGGCCCTTGAAATATCTCCATAAGAGGTCAATTCTAAGAGGGTTGACTAGTCAACCCAAACCCTAGGTTAACCCCTTACACAATACTATATTTATAAACCTCTTTTCTTTTTCCTTTTCTTCAAAAACCACAGCCAAAAATTGCTACCATCCCTATTCTCAAAACCGACATTCCCATTGATCCGTCGAACAACTCGTCGGACCCTGCCCCGAGCGCCGGACCCCCCGAGCGCTGCACCCGCTGCCCCGAGCGCTGCACCCGCTGCCCGAGCGTCGGACCCGAGCGCTGTACCCGCCCCGACTGAGCGTCGGATCCCGTCGACAGAGCCGCCCGACAACGCCGCACGCTGCCAACCGAGGTTCCCGCCTGTACGTCGCTGACCTCGCTGTACCCGACCGGAGCAGCCTTCGACTCGACGACGCTGCGACACGCACGTCTCATTTTTGCACGCAGGTTCGAGTTCTTTCTTGCTTATACGTGTACGCATACATATATTTCCCTTGGAGACCTTCGCACTTGCTACGTTGAATACTGGTATATAAACATATATAAACTTGATGCGTACGTAAGTACGTATGGGTATTGGTATACGTATATAGTTACTCTGTGTACCTTGATAAATATGTATAACAATAACGTATGCGAACCTAATTAGTATATACGTAGAGTACATGCATTAGAATGAGATTTAAAGTGTGATGGTAGATGTATTGTGTATATCTCCCTAGTACTTGGTTAATATGGATGCAAGATATAAAATCTATTAAAGTATATGTATATACAATATCTAATATAAGGGTAACTAATAGACAATTATGTATGTTAGATCATATTATTGATGACTTGAATGTAATCAAGGATATCCTGCTGTTACATCGACTGTGACCCAGTAGCATGATAACAGACTCCCAAATGTACACTGACGTACTGGCAAGACCATACTATTGACTGTCTGTTATGCACAACAACGACAGACGTGACCACCTATAGTGTAGCCTGTTGAGATTATTATGTTGATTGTGTGCTAGAGTAATATCTGATGTAGTATTGTATTATATGGTATGTCTATAGGACTGTTGGATCATCCAGATGACACCTTGGGACCCGGACAGTGGTATTGCCAGCTAAGGACCACAGGCGAGTACATTCTCTGACAGTTTCCATTATGTTGATTATCTCTATAATTCTTGTTGTATAGCGTACATGACTCTGACACTGTTCTTTACACGAGTTGGCATCATTGAGACCTGTCACGAGGAGTCGTGATTGGGATCCATCGTGCTAACTGGGGAAACGGGGAAATATTAGTAGTTTATGTGATCATACCCCTTACATGCAGCATTAGCTCACCCACATTTCACGTTGGTGCAGCCTTACCCTTACATGCCTCATCGCTGTTACATCTGGTTAGCCTGACCTATTGGGGATGACCGCTAACTAATGTAATGAGTCATATAGCCCAAGCCGATCATATGATATACTGATGTTTCACACACTTAGTTAGATGATTCTTGTCATGTATCTTGATAGATTGATCTTGTATTTCCACATGTTCTAGTTGTTGTTCTTATACACACTTATATGCCAGTTCTTTGTACTTGCGTATACTTGTAGTTCTATTCCTTGTCAGATGCATATTGATGATGAGGTTCCAGTACTTTATTCTAGTATCTTATTTCCAGTTATTTCATATCTGTCTTGTATTTCTTTACACTGTATTATAGTTTTTGTCAATATATGTGAAACTGCTGTTAGAAGTGTATTTTCGTTCCAATCCTGACTGGATATTTTTCCAGAGAATCTTGAGGATTTCTGTACCACGCACTACGGACCAGGTATAGATGCAGACTATGTACCAGAGATCCTAGAGGAGACTATGCTTCTAGATGAGACATTGCCTACAGCTATCTAGATAGTATTTATTTATGCTTGAGACTTATGGAGGTTAATTCAGTTTATGTTTAGACTTATGTTAACTTTAATTGGAGACTTGTGTTGGACAGCTAGACTGTGAGTTATCTTTATGTTTGAGACATGGTGATTAACTATGTTATTCCTTTCATCTTTTATCGTGCCTTATAGTTGTTGTGATTGAGTTACATTGAGAGATTGTGGAGATGTATATCATTGACATATGTTTATTTAGTTAGTAATATTGTGACCCAGACAGCGTTCTACCGTCGATGCTGCGGCGTAGGCTGGACGTACCCACGCTCTCGGGCCCCTATACCGAGCGCGGGTCGTGACAGCATATCCCTCGTGGTGCGAGAATTATATCACCAATGACCCTCATCTAGTTAGGCTACATACTGACAAGAATATCGTACAGGCTTAACATCTATAGTATAAATGACTCATATTTCTTATTGTCTGGCTAATCCTTGTTTTGCAGGGATACGGCGAGTGGGCTGTTGGTAAGAATCGCTAATAAGCGATATGTAATATTTTCTCATATTTAATTTATGTTGTTGATCCCATAATATGCTTTCATTATGATATTGGATACTCTGAACATTGAAATGAACCTAGTCTATAATTAGAAAGATCACAGTTCTAATAATTATATTTCTTACATGATTACTTAGTGTTGGCTTAGGTGAGTCGACTAGTTTCAGCTCACCATTACGTGATATGTACTGACCCACGCTTGTGGTCATCCTCAGGTACTTGGTTTGGGGAGTGGCTGGAACTGTTCTGAGGTATCGAAGCATTGTTGGGGCGCATAGAAGCTCTTCTTTCAAAAGAACGTATTTTATTTTATAAAGGGTATAATATATGGAATATTGTAATTCAGTTGTATTAGTGAGATTGTAAGCCAAGATGACAAGTATCAATGTAAGCCAAGTGGCCACGTATCAGTTACAATTGAGAAACTTTGTAATATGTTGTAAGCCATCTATTCAAATATCATTATCAATAAAGAGATGATTTTCAATCTATTCTATTGTGACTTTAATCTATCTGCTTATTTCTATGGCTATATCGATGTTTGTGAGAAATACCATAAGTTGTCTATCTTCTTACCATGTCCAAATACAATCTAGGCTTGTACGGCATCATGTCCATGGCTACTTTCAATTCTTCAAAATTATGACATGACAAAATTAGGACCTTAAAAACCTATAATCTAATATTAACCCTAGCCCTAAAATACCAATATTAACCCTAAACACTAACCCTAATCTAAATTATTTTAACGATAGTCATTTTACATATGGCTAGCTAAAATGATTGACGTATTTTCGGTGGACCCACTATTGACATTATTATCTTGCAATCCTATGCCCACATATCTAGTTTGGTATTTTATTGACAATATATTTTCATACATTAATTGTGTTAGTTATATGATTATATATTTTTCATATATCTAGCAATGACAAAATCTATATATTTTATATATAGCTATATGATTATAATGATCATATGCAATTACAAGAGCATAACATGCGACAGTATAAGAGAAAGTAGGGCAAATTGAAGCTAACTAGCAAGCAAGAGTCATTGGTGTAATCATTTGGCTTTCAGTATATTGATAGTTATATTTTCTACATCATGAGCGAGACTTGATCCTAAGTCTCATTGTGCTTGGTGCTTCCAATGCACCACATTCCAATTTATAGTTGGAGACATGACCCTTACCATAGTAGATGTGGCAAATATTCTAGGGTTACCTATTATAGGTTATCCTATAATATTTGATAAGTAGTTATCTCTTGGTTTACTGATCATAGAGTATCTTGGTGTAAAGATGCCATCAGATATGTGCGATAAAAGATTATTATTGTATAAGCATAAAAATATAAGTAACCCAAAAAATGTGACCAACGGACAAATGATATAAGATGTTCCAACAAAAATAATGGGTTATTAGATGTACAAACATTCCAGCGGACAAGATGATCAAACAAGACATAGTATCTTTACTCAATATACGTCCTCAAGAGATTGCACTTCTAGTGAGTACTTTGAGTAACAAAATGACAACGAATCACAGAGAATGAGGAATGAACCTCGAGAAGTAAAACAACAATAAAATCACTCATTCATTTATGACACATGGCAGAGATAGACTACTTTCTTTTCGCACAAGGAATACATTTCTTTCGTGGAAGGATAACAAATGGAAGTGGCCACTTTTATTTAATATGTCATTAATGCCTTGATTTGACAGCTTTGTCAGAATAATTAATACCTATCACTCCACATGGACCAAAGGGATATAGCTCATAATTACTGACAATCTTCAAAAAGTATTAGTCAAAACAACTTTGAATAATGAGAAATCATTTTTTTCGAAGAAGGATAATTTTTCGTTGATCAGACACCAATTGAAAAGTTGTGTTCCTTTTGCCCAGGGGAATATTTCACACTTTAGGTGAAAATATTTTTCATACTAAGGATCTAATTTGTTGTTGATGTAGGAAGACGTGTACAGCCATCAACCAATAATTTTCTCCATAATTATTTTATTGTTTATGTAGTTGCAACCGTACTAACCATATGACATCTTTACCATATTTTAAGAGGATGTCCCTTATTTCGTGTGTAAGAAGAAGACCATGTTTATGTTTGGTTATTATTCACACGTGGGACAAACAACTCCTATGCAGAAGACGGTTACATCTAGATGCCATCCATGTGGCAGTTTCTTTCCGCTGGAAAGCTTATTGCCAGGAAAAGGCAAATAACTGACTATTCTTCTATAAATAGTGAGCTCTTTGAAAATTTTGAGGATATCATACGCAAGCAACCACAAACAAGCTTTTACGGATTTTGTATTCTTACACTTTTCATATTCTCTAAGCCTTGTCATATCGTAAACGAAGCAAATGAATCTTATGCTGATTCGACCTCCATTGCCCCATCTCTCCAAAATTTTGACTTGTCTTAAAATTTTGTATCTCTACATTCTTATAAATCAATTTTAATTCATAACATGTTCACAAGTTTTCCCAAGAAGAGGCATTCTTTTCTATGCGAAAAAATGATATTTCTCTGGGGAGGTCTTTATCCTCCGATAAGAAAGCGATGGCACAATCAGATAACTTACTCGTGAGAACCTTCACCAAAACACTAGTCATTGACTTAAACCCGTAAAACTTCGAAGAGATGATCTTTGAGGGCTCTACTAGCCCTTCCGATGCATGCTATCACAGAAATATCTCCTACTAAACAGGTGTTGCAAAGAACATTACTTCTCAAATTAATAAAGTATTGCAAAGAACATTACTAAAACTAACTTCCTTCTTGTCTTGTTTCTATAATGATGAGACTAGCTTCGACATGTCCTCTTTCATCAATACAAAACAAAAAAGGAGACTCAACCAAGGAAAATATTGAGCAATTTTAAAGTTTGGCCCTAAATTGCTCTCAAAGGATTCCAGCGTTCATGCTCTAGACACATACAAGAACAACTTTATACCAGCACTAAAATTTTGCCTTGGAGTGAACCCCTTCAAAACCTAGTCAACTTTGATTGATGATGCAAAAGTTGTTAAAGAAAAAATGACTAACCTATACATTGGGATTCCAAAAAATCAATCCTGATGGCAGCATAAGATTCCAACAGAATAATAACCCTAAATCTAAAGGAAAAGAATATATGGTTATAGAACTTCTAACCGATAATCCGGCCAAATTACAGCACCAATCGCAACGGACTCCAAAGTCGCCGCATGTCTAACTTTAATGAAGATTTTGATGTACAAATCTTTCACATCCCTCAGAAAGAGAATAAATTATAACTCCCAGAGCATAAATTATACTAATAAGCCACATATTGCGAGTATCGTCAATACATAAACCATTCAACAACACATTATTATGTGCTTAAAGACAAAATTTAGTAGCTGGTAGACTCCAAAACTATCATGCTTCACAATAATCGTGTCACGTCTCGCTCCCAATGTACGGTGAGTCGAGTACGTAACTAGCATCCCCAGTCTACGTGCTTTACGAATAAACCTATATCGGTAACCACGATTGTTGCCTGAAAATTCTAGGATAAAGTATAGAGTATTACTAAATCATCAACAAGGTAAGAACTAATTATATTCATAATATCAAGCTTTTACATTTATATCTCACAGGTCTGAGTTTTGTCTTCTAAAATAATTGTATACAATTCATCACTTATTATACAACCATATGTCTATCTGCCATAAAGATTAATATACATATAATTATATATGAACATAAAATAAAACTATTCTATACGCGGTATCCCTTATTCTTTCGACTCGTCCACATTATATAAGGGAAGTACCTCATCTTCGTCATGGCCTTCATCTAGTGAACAAAACTAGGTCATCAAAGATATGCATGTCCTCGATTCAATGAAGGTAAAATAAATAAAATAATATGATACTGAAGATCAAGTGTAATGGAAATCTAAATATAATAAAGTCAGTAATATTGCTTTAAAAAGACTTCTAAAGTGATCTTGGTGTAGTAAAATAGTTGTATCCAAACTGTTTCTTAAGTCCTAGGATCACTAACACAGTCACAATATAAATTTTCCTATATGATGATTCAAAGTTAGAGAACATGTTTGGATCTCACATTCGAATATTGTCACAAACACTATCTAAGCAATAATCCCGTTACAAGGGATCATGTGATGATAGGTAGGCACGGTACTTAGTGTTCGGCCACTCATCTTCAGAAGAAAAATCATAACATCATTTAATACCAAATTTGACTTTTTATCAAATTAGGGTAAACATTTAAATATAACACGAGATACAGGTAGGTAGGTGATCTAAGCATTCACCCACTCTCAACACAAGGCCTTGCGAAGAAGCTATAGGTACTGATCAGTTTTGTTAATTATATTGTCCTTATTTTAACGATGAGATCCAAACTGTTCTTTTTTGCCCAATGATATATTCTATAATCACAATCAATCCTAAGTTCATTCTAATAATTAAAACTCTTTTTCTGGCTCAAGTAAATATCATGATTTGTCTTTCTGGAATACAAATATCACTTAGTAGAAATGCTTTCAATTATTGGAATAACACCAATTAATTTTCTATACGTGTTAATATCACATATTACGAGAATATAGTCAACATGATATTCCAGAACCAAGAAAACAAGATTTGATAATTTGATCGCTTACGTGTTTACTTGTCCACATCCTTATGAGTCGAAGATTTAGATAGTTAACCTTTAGGCATTCTTAGAATTATCCGTAGTTCATCTTTAGTCGATATATAATTATCTAGGTTTAGGTTTCGGTAAGATACCACAGCGTTTAAGATTCGAAATTATGTTATCTTCCAAAATCCTTAGACTTTCGGACTGAGTCTCCTTTGTATTTTGAGCTCAAAACACAGTAATATAACCAATCCGGATCAACTCTCCGTAGAATTGACATGGGTCAAAGTTTCTTTGGTGGAACAACTCAGCACGGGTCACACGATGTTAATATGAAAGATAGAAAAGTATAAAAGTACTAAATAAAGTGGCACAAAACTCCAGCATGTATTCCCTACGTTGCATAGAGTATAACTCCTATCATATGGATCTAAATACCATCAAATTATATATGATTGGAAATCTTATTAAATCCTTCAAATATTCTATTTATTATATTTGACAATGTTTAATAGGTCAAAAATGGTCTACGAAATAATGTATATAATATCCCAGATTTAATTTTCAGAATTCCACATTTGTGTTGCGCGACCAATAACTCCTATCATATAAACCCAAATACCATCGTATTATATATGGTTGAAAAGCTTCGATTTTCCATGAAACACGTTTAGACATATCGTGGTTTTGATAAAGTTTAATAGGTCAAATTCGGCCTACAAATAATGTGCACATAGATTCCATATTTGAATTCCAGGATTCCACCTCCGTGTTGCACAGCCAATAACTTCTAACGTATACACCAAACACTATCGTATCATATTTGGTTAGAAAGCTAATATAATTTCTAATGATTTTTGCTAAGACATATTTAGATTTTGACCAGGTTTAATAGAACAAAACAAACTCTAAAAAATATTGCGCAGTGAAAACGAATTCAGCACTTGTATTTCTAATTCTAATTCATGTCCAAGCCTTCTATCGGTGTATCACCTTAACTAATAATCCTTAGAATCATTTTCTATTCAACATATATTAATCCTAATGTTTATGTAAAATGTAACCTTTATTTTGAATAATAGAATTTAAACATGAACAATATGGGAAAAAAAAACCAAAATTAGAATTGTGTAAAGAAAAGGACTTGCCTTTCCTCTAGGGCTTGCAATTTCTTGTAGGGATGGAAAGAAAGTTTAGAAAGGTTAGGAGATGGTTTTATGAAGAGGATGAAAGTAAGAAGGTGAAAATTTTTATAAGGATGAAAACATATATTTATGTATATAAACAAAACCATATATATAACTATTAGCCTTTTTATCTATTACTAGATATTTTAGGTTGTAAAGAATCAAACCAACATGAGATTAGACCACCCTATATCCGGCTACCCCCTTGGCTTCCTTAGGAAGCTCAGGCTTTAGTTAGATGGGTATTTTGGAAATTTTTAGGTTAAAAACAATTGGGGTGCTAATTAAACCAATTAATCTCATAATCAAAATCACTTCTTTATACTAAATGAACCCTAATTCATGAATAACAAGGCACAACACTTCAATAAAAAATATTAAAGATTTATGTAAAATAAATAATAATATTAAATTAAAACAATTGGGAACCCGAGAAATTATATTATTAAAAAATAAAATTATTCTCGTAAAGCTGTTTTCTCGTAAAAATTTTATTTCCAAATAAATAATAATAATAAATTTTTTTTTTAAACCAACTATGAAACTCTACCCTCCTTAGAAAAATTTTGTCCTCGAAATTCAAATTATGCTAATAGAAGTATAACAGAAGTACTTAGGCTTTAGAACAAACCTTGAGTGCCAAATAGATAGGGATACTATTTTCGCATATCTTGTCCGTTCTCAAGTAGATTCACCTGAAGAATCTTTACTCCATGCCACTAGTACCAAAGATATGATTTTGTTCTTGAGTACCTTTTCTCTTCTATCCAGGATTTCTACTGGTTATTGTTCTATTCGGAGTGTCGGACCCACTGTTATCTTTGAATATATGATTTGGATATAGTACATATCTTCGAAGTTGTGATATATAAAAAAATATCATGAATTCCTTCTAGTAGTGGATGTAAGGCCAATTTGTATGATACCTCTGTTAGGTTTAAATACTAAAGCATCACTTTGTACTAACTATATTTTCATATTTTTAAAATAAGAATCATATGGGCAAGCATTTGCATGTTATATTTGTTATAATGTTATGCAAGTATCTGATATTCTATATTGTAGATAATATAGTGTGTGGTATCACACAAAAGATCATATTATCAGTTCTCTGTGGAATATATAAATAGTTCACAACCTAGATGGACTTGGACAAACTATTGGTAAGGTTGTAGTGTAATATAGTATTAGTCTATCTTGACTATAGGTTTACACTAGTACACTTTGTGTGTATTGAACATGATCACTTGAGGTTGTTCTTTTTGTACTGACTATATAAGAGTACAAGCACCTATGTTATTATGGATGCTTGTGCACTTAATCCCGATATTATAACAGATACGTATATGTAGTGTGTATTACTTTGACTCATAAAAGAGTAAAATTAATTATGGGTCAATAACCTCTATAAATTTGATAATAAAATTGTGTGTATGATGGACTGTTGATTATAAAAGGAACCATGTTCCGATATGTCGGGTTGATGATGTCCCCTTAAGGAACTTATAAGGGTTGTCATGTAAACCCTGCAGGTGGATTATATCTGACATGACAAATAAAGGTGAGTGGTACTACTTAAGGATAAAAGATGTCGATAAATATAGTTTTCAGTAACTTAATTTGATCGATGGACATTCGACATATTAACATGGGGAGATGAACATGCATATAATAAGAAAGAGCCCATAAACATAATTTGGGATTAGGAAGGTAGTGCAACAATAGATCTTTAGTAGATCGAGCTATTGTTAACGGGCCTGGGTTGTTTGTTCGGGATGAACATGGGATACTCAGATCCGTTAGGAGACCTAAACCTAATTCTTCCTCATGGTCAATGTCTTAGACTAAATATATCCTCTATTCTCTTATCATTATTATCAGAAGCAAGTAGCTTTCTCTAAATGCATCTTTCACGTAAGAAGAGAAAGAGGGTCAGCCAAGGAGAAAAAATGGATGGAAGATCGTTGCCCACACGACTTCTAATCCGAGAAAGAAAAACGTGTAGAAGATCTTGGGGTGGAAAAATGATCAAGGTTGCTGAAAACCTTCATCTTCTTCTCGTTACTTCAGGTATAGTTAGTGAACCCTAGTTTCTGCCTTTGAAGGATTAGATCACCTATTAAACCTGTTAATTTTCTAACGATCGATATGCACACCAATCTGTGGTCCTAGGTATCCCAGTTCCTTTAATTTGTACCAGAACTAATATTGCATCTGCGTATGGATTGATAAATCTATGTTGTCCAATAAAACTCGTATTAAAAAAATACTCGATAGATGTATATCTGTTCTAACTTGGTTTTGCAGGCATCTTTGATCCAATTATTTTGGTATTTGTGTATATTTTATTTTTATGATTTAAAACCATGGCATGTCGTGGCTTTTATTATTCATGGATGTAATTAAAATCATGAGGGTTGATCATACGTATTTATTTATTTTTAATCTAGATTATGTTTAAACGCCTTCGGGAGTCATAGGATTATGTAATTTTAAATTTTTTTGATCTACAATGATGGCAGTGATGGTTGTTTCTGATGCGGGACAAGATGCTATTTTTTAGCAGTCTGAAGCCAAAAAGATGATTTTTGATAAAGAAAAAAGACGGCCAAACCTAAAAAAAGAGAGCAGGATATATGGCCATAATAGTTGGATATTCATCTTTTCTTTATTGCTATATATGTTTATTCTTTTATACATGTTTATTATTTTGTGGATATTTTCTATAAACTAAGCCCGCTTTAATAATGGACAATATGGATATATGTTAACTAGTATAAAATTGCTAAATAACTACGTGGGGGAGGGAATTTATTTAGTATAAAACTCATGGTCTCCATTACTGGTTTATAGGTGATGTAATTATACTTGTGTGTTGGCTTTAGTGCCTTCCACCATATTGGATAACTATAATTATTGATCACCAGTACAGACTTCCTTTGGAATAACTACAGAAAGTTACCTAGTGTTTGTTTACTACTCTATCTGAAGGAACACATTACGAAGTAATAGACTTAGTATTAATTAATGGTGTACACTTAGATACAAATAATGGTATCATCTCCATCAAAGTACTTATTATTATTTTTAGGACCAAAGAAAAGAGCAACAAATTAATTTTATTTGTCATAAAGTTAGGTTGACATTATAGTAAAATTAACAGAAAAAACCTCCTTGGACAAATATTGAATTAGTATACGTCCACACTATCATGGCATACTAAATTTATGGTGTTTAAGGTGTTGGTGAACTTTTTATTATTGTTTTGAGAGAATCATTGTATTTTTAGTTCAAAAAATTTTGTCCTACATAATTATTATTTATGTGATTCTCTGGATTTCAAAAGTGGGTTCATTCAGTCCACTTATGGTAATTCTTAAAGAAAATAAACTAACTGGCCCTAATTATATTGACTGAAAATGTAACTTGGATATTGTCTTAACTACCGAATAATACAAATATGTACTCCATGAGGAATGTCCTCCTAAGCTTGATACTAATTTAGATAAAGAGGTCAAAAAGGGTTATAATAAGTGGATCAAATCAAATAAGATGATGCGGTGTTACATTCTGGCATCTATGTCAAATATTCTCCAACATCAGTATCAGGCTATGGCCACAACTTATGACATGATGTACAATCTCAAAAAACTTTTCGAACATCAGAGCAGGACACCTAGAAAGTTTGGTATAAAGAGTTTGATGAATATGACCATGGCTGAAAGGACGCCAGTAATGGATCATGTTCTTAAGATGACGGGTCATCTGAATGAGATGGAGATCCTTGGAGCTAAAATAGATAGAGAAACCTAGGACGATATCATTCTCGGGACTCTACCTAAAATTTTTGATATGTTTTTCCTAAATTATAATATGAACAAAAGGTTGTACAGTTTGGCAGAACTTGCGAATGAACTGTCGGATGCTGAGGCTCTCATGATGCATAATGGTCATATTTATTTTATTGAAAAGGCTTCTACTTCTAAGCCGAAAGGCAGTAAGAAGAAGAATAATATTCAGAAAAAATTAAATTCAACAAAGAAGGGCATGGGACCTCAAGGCATAAAAAGCCGAAAGGCAAGTATTTCAAGTGCAAAGGGTCAGGACATTGGAAGAGTGATTGTCCACTTCTCAAATAAGGGAATATTTAAGGTATATCTTATTTACTAGTAGTTGAAACATGTTTAACGGTGTTATCTACCGGCACCTGGTGTATAGATATATAATCCACTAATCATGTCTGCAATTTATTGTCGGTGTTCTAAGAAACCAGATGGCTTAGTGATAGAGAGATATACTTGTTCATGGGCGATGCTACAAAAGTAGCAGCTATTGAGTAGGTGATATTATTTTATATTTTGGTAAAAATAAATCTTTGACATTGAGAGATTGTCTTTATGCTCCTTTACTTAGAAAGAATTTAATTTCTATTTCTATGCTAGTTAAGGATGAATATTTAATTTATTTTAATAACAATATTGTTATTCGAAAAAATAAGCATTTTATCTGTTCTGGTGCATTAGTTGATAATTTGTATGTCATTAATCATATTTCACCCACAATGCAACTTACGAAAATAAATAACATGTCTTCTAACTTAAATAAGAGAAAAGAACCTTCTCGTATGAACCAAATTTATCTTTGACACTTGTGGTTGGGACATATTAATCTAAGAAGGATTCAAAGACTAGTTAAAGATAGACCTTTGAGTTCATTGGAAGTGGAGGCACTTCCAGTCTGCGAATCCTAGTTGGAAGATAAAATGACAAAAAGGCCTTTTACGGCAAAGGGGTATAGGGCTAAAGATGTGTTTGAATTGGTTCACTCTGATTTTTGTGCACCCATGACTGTCCAGACTAGAGGTGGATTTGAATATTTTATCATATTTATTATTAATTTTTCAAGTTATGGATATATTTATTTGATGTGCCGTAAGTCTAATCACTTTGAAAAATTCAAAGAGTACAAGACTGAAACGGAGAAACGTCATAGAAAATGTATCAAGTCATTACGTTCAGATCATGATAGCGAGTACCTCTTTGGATAGTTTAGGGACTACTTATCAGAGGTTGAAATTATATCCCAATTGACTACACCTGGAATACCAAACCGAATGGTGTAATAGAAAGAAGGAAAGGACACTTATGGAGATGGTTAGATCAATGATGAGTTATTCGAATTTATCAGATTCATTTTTGGCCTTAGAGACTGCAGCTTATATTTTAAACTTGGTACCTTATAATTCAGTACCTATTACTCCCACAGAGATGTGGATCGGGCGTAAGCCTAGTCTGAAACATGTTCGAATTTGGAGTAGTCCAGTACATGTGTTGAATAGGAAAGCAGATAAGTTGGAATATCGTAGAGAAGTAAGCTAGTTTATAGGCTATCCAAAAGAAATAAAATAAGGTTTATTGTATAGTCTTAAGGATCAGAAGGTCATTGTTAGCACTAACACTACAAATAACAGAGTTTTAGCGACGAAAATTTTTGTCGCTAAAATATCTTTTTTCCTCGCTATTTTAATATAGCGATAGATTAGCGACAAAAATATGGCATCACTAATTTAAGTATCGCTTCCATATTTTTGTCGCTAATCTGCCGCCATGTCGACAAATAGCGATAAAATTAGCGACAAAAACTCAACAACGTATTAGTGACGGATTATTTATGCCAAATATAACGGCATAAATAATTTGTCGCTAATCCGTCATCAAATACAACGGCGTAAACAATCCGTCACTAATACGTCGCTGAGTTTCCATCGCTAATCCGTCGCCATGTCGACGAACTAGAGATGAATATAGCGACAGAAACTCAGTGACGTATTAGTGACGGATTGTTTACGTCGTTGTATTTGGTGACGGATTAGCGACGAATTGGCGACGAAAAGTGTGAGCCATTTTTACGAAATTTTCTAAAAGCTCACCGACTATATTTTTATTGCTAATTCGTTGCAAACAACAACAAAAATAGAAAAGAATTTAGCGTCTACTTATGATACATATTTGTCATATTTTTTTGTACCAGACATATTTAGCGACGAAACTATTGGTCGCTAATTCGTCGCGGAAGCGTGGTGGATCTGTCGCTGATCGAAAATTTTCTAATTTTTTGTCGCTAATTCATCGGTAAACTAATTTTTTTTTCAAAATAGAATCACTTACTTCATGTTCTTGTAATATTATACAAAATCAATCAGAGATTCAAACACATCAAATACAATCAAACATATTAAAAATAAGTGCATAGCCATAAATTATCATATTATCTAGTTATACAACCTCATAAATTATCGTATTAAATATAATAGAATGTATCAAACACATAAAACTACCATAATCCAAATATATAAAGTTATACAACTAGTACATCCATCAAACTGTTAAATTATCAAAAAACTAAAAATATATTAAATCGACGGTGGAGGCGGAGACGGAGGAGGCAGCAGCTGTCGGCTAGCTATGTACTACATCGTAACCTCAGTGATGATCTGCTGTAGAATGTCATGAATGACAAACGGAGCAGCAGAAGAAATCGGAGATAGAGCCGGAGGAGTCGTCGGAGGAGCTGGAGTAGCCATCATTGGAGCCGTCAGAGGAGAAGGAGCTGCAGGAGGAGTAGAAGCTATAGGATCATGAGACTCTACCAGTCGTCTAACCTGCCTCTGTACCTCTAACAGAGTCATCAAGATCTTCTCCAAACTCATAACACCATAAGGAACGCTGGGGTTGGGCTCTGATGGAGCTAGAGGAGCTGTCGGAGGAGCTCTAGAAAGAACCGACGGTTGGGATGCCAACGATACAGCCCCGTACACGCTATCGTCTTTCCCTCTTCCGAAAACTTGTACCCACCGACGTTTCTCTTAGTCGCCTTACTTCTCTCAGTCCCACCATCCAACGTCTCATACGTCTCCTATATTTATTTAAGTAAATAAGTTTAGATATCGTCGGTTATGATTAATCTTTTTATTGACTACAACTAAGTTAGGTTTAGAGTTAAGTTTAGATATCATAGGTTAGGTTTATAGTTAAAGATTTTAGATATCATAGGTAACATTATTAAAGTAAAGGTTTGATTTTTAGGATAAACAAATATAGTTAAATTATAAAAAGAATATAATTAAATTTTATTGATATAATTTTATAAACACAACTTACGTATGCTTTTGTTGCCTGCTCATCTATGAGCTTTCCATCCTTCTTCCTTTTGTGCGTTCGCTGAAAGATTGCGAAAAGTCGACGGTCTTCGGGTCCCCCCCGACTCAGATAGCCCCCTCGTACTGTAAAAATTAAGTAATCAATTAATAAGGAAAAATAAAAATTATCAAAATTTGATCTAGCAAAAAATTATAATACTGACCATCCGTAAAAAATGCTCGACGGTTGGAATGGATCCACCATATGGAGACCACCCTTAGCATCGGACGCTCTCTCCTTCTCGCACTAAGCCTTATAGGCCAGGGCCTCCATCTTCTCCTTCATCTTCTCCCAGAACTCCTCCTTGAGCCCCTCCTTACGAAGATCCCCAGAATGTGACGCCAGTGCCTTCTGATCATTGATCATATCCCTGAACCTTTTTCTGGCGATGGTCTTGTAGCACTTTTGGATCACAGAGTGTCTATGATCCGGCCACCAGTATTTCTTCTACAAATTAGAAAATTATTTTTTAGCATTTTCATCAAAAAATTATATATTATTCTAAATATAAATCTTATACATATATATAGCATATCCAGCCAAATGAATCGTCGATCCAGTGGAACATCACTGAAGTTGATATAAGGGCCATGAAAGTTCTCCCGCATGACGTCCCTCAGATTAGTGCCTACCTTGGTCAAAAAGAGCCTGAAATAAGTAAACAATAAATAATTAGATTAAAAAAAGTGTGAATTGACAATAAGTACTTACGTCGTTCCATTGGCCCACAGCTTGGGACAATTGATATTGGATGGCCGTTCTGGTAGAGTAAGGGGATTTGCAAACCCTGGAAGATGGACATATAATTTCTGCTCCACCAGGAGGCCTGGATATAGATTTACTCTAGAAGGAGAAACTAGTGGAGTAGACGGTGTACTAGTAATCGCAGTAGTCGAAGGAGTAGCGAGATGGGTAGAAGCTGCGAGATGGTTGGGAGATATAGTAGCTTCCCCTACCAATGAATGAGTATATGGTAGGGATAAACCATCGTCGGCATCTACAAACTCGTCCTAGGATGGTCGTGTGCTACCTGCATCCGGAATAGCTGGAGTAGTGGATGGAGGATGCTAGAAAGAAGATCCTCTATGAACCTGTCGTCCTCGTCCTGCCATGGGTAAATCTTCTATTTCAATCTCTTCATTAACTCTATCATCCTCTACGGTAACATCAACCTTCATACCATCAATACCGATCAAACTCATATATGTAGGTTGAGGCATGACCACCTCATCCTCCTGGTATGCTAGATCCCCAATATTATATGTGTTTCTAGCTTTAGTTTTGCGTATATCCCACCAATCCTTATTATTGCATCATCGACTAGGATAGCTCATATAATACACTTGAACCGTCTGACTAGCCAACACAAATGGTTCGAAACCTATATATCTTTCTCCATAATTTATATCAACAAATCCAAACTGGTTGTCATTTTTTTATCCCTGCTTGGGTGTTGTATCGAACCAATCATTTTTAAATATTATAATTTTTGTCTCATAAGAGTATTCCAGCTCCACGATATCTCTTAGTATATCGTAATAGTCGAATTCTGGATCCTCATTGTAGACTGAATTCCTCACACATGCTCCAAAATTCTTTGTATAATTAGCCTGCTCATCGACAAATGATTGATTAATAGGTTTATTAATAGTTCTAAATTTGAAGCCATTGATGGTGTATCCATCCTAATACTTTGCCCTCTTGCTTAGTCTGATAGATAATGCTCGAAGTCGTTCGCATATCATAAAAATTCCTTTGCATCAGGATTCGGATCCTCCAGATCAAAACTTTGACCGGCTGCATCAAATACCAACTCACGCCAGATTTTGCAGTCGATATTCAAAGTTATCTCCGAGAGTGGACTCTTCTACCTTCGTATTGAAGGAGGAATGATATTGAGGAGTCAAAGGATCTCCTTGAGCCGTCCACTCATTGTAGTTCAGTATAAAATCCTTCTTGTAGAGATGCTCCCTCAAAAGATCTACCTCTTTGAATGGTATATTATGATATTTGACACAACGGCACTTGATGAGCCTCCCATCCATGAAATAAGGTTGAATACTGGCGTATTTAAGAAATTTCTTAATGCCCATCCTGAAATTATCTATCAAACCAATCCTACTCTCATATCACCGATTGTACATCCACAATCAGTCAACTAAGTATTGACTCATTGTTCAAACCAATTTTGTATGTACGTACCCTATATATTCAAACAATATGGATTAAATACAAGTATCAAAAAACTTAAAGAATAAGAATATTCTAACTTAGTACTTAATTGTAATAACTAATTATTATTCACACTAGTTCGATAAAGTAACTACACCCTATATATTGATACCCCTAGAACCCGTTCCTAGTATTTTCTAAAATTTTAATAATTTACTAATAGTTATTTTTTTTTATACCAAAATTTTTGATACTCTAGTCCAATACTGCCGATATATACCAATTTCGCCGATCCTGATACCCATAGTAATGGTCCGATACTGATTTCGATACCGATACTAGTTCATGTATGTACAACTTAACTCCTAACAAATCAAAAGTTGAAACTTTCTCTACTTTTATTTTGTCGTGTTTTTCTTTCTTTCCCAATACAAGGCACGTAGGCAATTATTGCTTGGCCCCGGCAACCACTTGATGCAATCTATTATTGGCTTATTTATTGGTTCAGATATAGGACTAGATGCATTTTTATTACTTGAAATTTGTTTTAATTTCTGAATAAATTTCTCTTCTACCTATTCATAAATCCTACATTCTAAGTATTTTTTACTTTAAATTTTTTTAAAAGCCAACCTGTAACTAGTATCCATATAAAAAGTTTGTAGCTTGCCAACATGATACAAAGAAAACCTGTGACTAGTATTTATAACCTAATATTTATATGTGTGTTCTAGTATCTTATGTCATGTGTCTTCCCACAAAATTCAAATATATTAGACAATGGGTCATGTGTAGTCTTTCCCCAAATAGATATGTGGAGGGTTAGGGTTAGGGTTTACAACTGTATCATGTCCGTGTCTAGCATATCGTATCCGTGTCCAGCGTATCGAAAAATACCAAACCATACATTTTTTCTTTGTGTCTGTGTCCAGCGTATAGTGTCTGTACGTGTTTCCAGACCCCCACAATCCAAATGCAATAATTAACCAATTCGAAATGAGGGTTAGGATTACCTTAGCCGGAGGAGAAGGCGATCTAGCGGAGGCGGAAGGGGTCGGGGGTGGAGGAGGAGGAGGAGAGGGGCTCGAGGGTTGGTGGAGGAGGGGGAGGAGAGGGGGAGTGAGGGGGAGGTGCTGCCGAAGAGGGGGAGGTCGTCGGTGAAGAGGGAGGGGGTCGTGGGTGGAGGAGGAGTGTCAAGCCCTAGTCCCAAAATATGTAGGGCCAGGTATACGTACATATTCCAGCTATACGAACAAGTATACAAACCTAATTTAATATACCTAACCAGTCGTAGTACGCTGTAGAATATAACTAAGTCAAAATATCATAGGCTGGTAATAATCTTGTCTTATCCACAAATATCAGCGAATAGAAAACTGAATGAATAGATAAAGTCTTATAATCTACTACAAAATAATGTCTAGTGTAGAACAATCCACAAAATATAAGTATGAAAAAATACTGAAAGAAAATACAACTAGACAATAACGAAATAGTCCAGGTGCCAGCTAACTTGATAAGGATACCCAAGACATTAAGCAACTATCATTCATAACGCTCAGAAAAACTCATGTGGCTCCACCTCAAGGTCCTCGTCAGCAAAATCTCCAACTCCATAGTCCGTTGGGTAAAAGTGCTCATCAGGAGCCGGAAAAGGAGTCAGGTCCTCAGAGGAACATAACAAGTACACAAGAAATTGACATGTATTAAAGTAAGCAGTAAACAATAAATAAGGTAACTAAACCATCTATGTAATATGCACTCAAGACATCTCTAGTGGAGCATGAGGGAGAGAAATAGAAGAACCATTCATCTCACCAGGCGTTCAACATAACTCGGGGTTACACTATTTTACCATTTATACAGTAAGAAATAGAAATCACATACGTTCACTAGTAGATTCTCTCCTCCCAATGTACTATCCAAACCATATATACGGTGAAAGCATAATGCAACGATGTCAATAAAAATCTAGAAATTAAACTAACATCAACTACTAACACAAGACGCGAACTCACGTATCAATGGTCAGTCAACACGCTAGTCCATGCACTCTCTCTCACTCAGTGAATATGTTAAACAAGTTTCAGTTCAGAAGATACCACATACCTTCATAATATAATAGGTAAGTCTACTATTCTAAGATGCGTGCACACAACTAAAAAATAACAACTAGGCATAATGTAACTAAACAATACAATTAAGCAAGGTGTACTTACCTTCCGAGCCAAACTGCGAGCACAACAAGTCCGTTCCGGAGCTCTCCACAAAAATGTCTCAAAAACCTACCAATTAATTATTACACTAATTAGACTCTAATTTTCTAGTTAAATTAGGTTATTATCTAGTTATTAATTCAACATTTGTTGCACATGCAAATAGCTACACACCAGAATATTACTAGTCATTAAATATTTTTAAAACCATTTTTAAATCATTAATTATTCAAAATTATTAATTCTAAAATTATTTATAATTATATGAAAATAACCAACCCAATACTATTGCATGCAAAAAAATTCTACGGACGACAACTAGTGATTCCTAGCAACTACGCTACGTAGTTTATGCATACAACTACCATATTTGCATCAAAAAAATTTATAAATAATAAGATAATACATTAAATATTCTATAATTATAATATATTAAATTTTAGAATTTATTTATATGGTCAAAATATGGCAACCTTCAAAAACCTACAACTAGTATTGATGCACTGTGTCCGTGTCTAGATTATTCAATAACTAGGGGTAGTTTTGTACATAAAAATATGATTTCACATGCATTAAAATATTTCTAATCACTACCTAACATTAACATATTTCTACATGAGTTTTATTTCATGAAAAATAGGAAGGAGATTTAATGTTGGAAAACTTAAGCCACTACGGTCAAACGGAGTACCAAACGAACTTCAAACTTTGTACAACTTGACAGGGTTCTAGGGGACCTCAAATAGATGAAGAAAATAGGATTTTGGAGGGGTTTTGGTCGCTATTTATAGTAGCAATATGCAGCAGTAGCAGCCGACCTAATATGAGGGTGTTCCGGTGAAAGATTGGCCTTGGGGTTGGCCTTGGGGTCGGGGTGGGGGTGCGTGAAGGTATGGAGAAGGGAAAGGAGGAAGAGGAGATGTTAAAAAGGGAGGGGGCTGTTGTATTGGTCGTTCATAAGAGAGGGGAGGCGACTAGGGCTAGGAAGAGGAGAGGGTTGCATGTTTATATATACTTATTGGTTGGGCGTTAGGGTATTGGTTGCTTAGAGTTGTGTTGGGACCAAAAGGGACTTGTGTTTAAGGGTCCATAAGGGTTTTTTAGGCTTCTAATAATCCTTGGCCTATTATATAATTAATTATTTTAATTTTAATAACGTGCACAAAAGATGTGCAAGATACGATTTTCTAAAATAAAAAATTGGATATTTAAACTAGGATTTGAACCTTGTGATATTTATAAAGCATGTAGGGATTTAAATGAATAGTACACCCTTAATATGAACATGTTAGGTCTAGTTAGGCTCATGGATGTGAAGTTGGCTAGATAAAAAGGGTTGATATTGCGAATTAAAATCATATGCAACGACGAAGTGCTAAATTATCAATATCTAGATTTTAAGACGCAAAAGTTGTGCGACAAAAATGAAGCATAGCGATACGAATTTTTGAGTGACATTCAATCCATGAACCTAATTTGGCTCATCTAAATCTAGTATGCAAAGTTTGTCGGAAGGCAAGGACTAGTGTTGTAATAAAATCTCAAGACCATGGTAAAAAGTATCTATAGTTCAATAAATTATTAAATAAATTTTAAATTAAATAAATAAAAAATTAATTTCTAATTATAAAAATAATTCTATATAAAAATTAGGTGCTAACAATCTACCGACCTTAAAAGAATTGCGTCCTCAAAATTTAATATCTTAAATAACAAAAATTTTATCAACTTTGAATTAAAAAAATAGTATAATCATGGGGTCAAATCATTGGTTATGACTTTATAAGATCCTCAAAATTAACTTTTTATTATCAAAACTTAAAATTTAAAAATTAAATCTTCAAAATTTGTCTATTTCAAGATTTAAACTCCATAAATTTAACTTAGAACAAATTCTTATTTTTAAAATTATTATTCTACTCGTTCAAATTTTATTAAAATTTTAAATTTTAAATTTAATTCATATCTTATCAAAATCTGCAAAATGTATATCTCACAAAATTTAAATATTTCAAGCTACTTCAAATTTAAATTTAAATCTGTCACCATTATCTCCTTAAAATTTAAACCCAATTGAAGCATATCATAATCTTAAATTCTCAACGATTTATTTAAATTTATGTTTAGCGTAGAAATCTAAATCCAAAAAAAAAAATTTTAAATTTATAAAATATTTCAAATTTAAATTTAAATTCTTTACATCATAATCGTCTTAAAATTCAAATAAATAAATTTTAATCTAAATACTATCATTATCTCCTCAAAAATTTAAATAACCAAAGCCCATTCATTCTAATCATATTCCGAAATTTAAATTTTTTTTAACTTCGTAGTTTTCAAATTTTAAACTAAATTTTTATTCTCAAAATCTAAATTAATAATTTATTTCTTAAAATTCAAACTTTAACTCGAATCCTCAAATTAATTATTATTTTTCTAAATTTATCCTATAAAAAATTAAATTCAATCCCCATACGCTTATTCTTACAGTAAAATCTATATCTTTAAGTTTTTTTTTCTTCACATAATCTCAAAAAAATTCTAAATTTTCTTTAAAAAAAACTTAAGGGCCAAAGCACTCATATCTCTCTATCATATTATTCTTAATTGCCTTCTTAACCACCATCTAAGAGTTTCACCAGCAATATAAAAAAATTTACTATAATTTGAATTTGACATTTATAATTTCTACAACTTTTACCCACCTTAGAACAAAATACTATATCAAAAAATTAAGTTTCGACAAGATTTTTTTATCTTCCAAAAGAATTTTTATAATTTCCTCTAATATCAGTTATTTCCAAAAACTGTCAATCCAACTATGTACCTATAGTTTTTTTTTTAGCATATCCATATACTCCTCCCTATCTTCAAAAGTATATTAAAAATATAGCAAGCAACTAATAATGCAATATATCTAAAAAATATTTATTTTTAACTATTTTTTAACTTATACCAAGCACGGATGTTCATCACTCCAAAATAAGGGGAGACTAGAAACAATGATATTGATGTCATAAAAAATAAACGATTACAATTACGAAGGCTAAGGAAGATAATCGAATTTAATGAAAAAATTGGTAAATCAGTTGTGGATTGAGTTCTTATCTTGGTATATTTCTATTTGCAGACTCGTATCAGTATAGTTATGTAAACAATACGATATGCTCTGAACTGTCTAGAGAACAAGTATATTTGTCTAATAAGCTAAGACAACTATATATCAATCCACGCAAAATAGTCATAGGAAGTGCGAACCAATTGTACTAAGGATAATCCGACCATAATACATCGATTCTTATTAGACAATGTATTAGTGGACATCCACAATAACACATATATCACTAACAAGCTCGATAAAAGAATATGCTTGCAAAACTAGGCTATAATAGCAGGATAATTCAAGATAGTCCAAAATATAAGTACGTGATGACGAATGAAAGTACAAATAGTTCAAATTCATCAAGAATCTAAGACTCGTCCTGGTTGTGTCTCCACAGTTGTCATACTAACTTATTGTCTAAGTCTATGGTTGACTAATTAGGATTCAGACTACTAGGATTATACAGTCTTGGCAAATACTATCTCCTTATGCTAGTATATATTTTATTGTCATTCAATTATACTTTATTAGTGTAGCTTAATAACTATGAAATTCTAGGACACGCTACCCAACTTACAAGGATTCAACTAGTATTATAATTGCTTTATGGAAATTCTATAAAATAGCCTTGTTCTTGTAAATAGAGTAAAAACTCTTATTAAGGTATATAAGAAAAAGATCTTGGTACTATTAGGGTATCCTAGTGCATTATAAAACTTTCTAAGGTGATGGTCATCCTGAACTCTTATTTATAATTAATGCTTATAGAACAAAATATGTTAATATTGAGAATGAAGAAGTTGCTGGCACGCAACGTGAGGGAGAATATAATCCGTATTGAGATATATTGATGAAGGTTATATGATTTGGGACTAAAGGATAATTACAAAATTATATTCTAACATAAACGAAGAACTCAACCTATCAAGTTCTAATAATTATCAACAAAATCGGAATTTAAGATTAATTAAACCATAATGCTATCAAACTATAATCCTATCATAAAAAAATTACTTGGCCTAAAATTATAGGTGCAAGTTGGCACGATTTGAAAGATGAAAAAAAATTTAGTCAACGCACAAAATAACGAACATCAAAGTTAAGGTTATAAGAAAACACGATATAAAAGTAAATAAGGCTCTTGATGATAACGTGGTTTGTTAAGAGGAGATAGTATGCAAGTTATCGAGATCGGGATATGATCAAGGAAGGATTTTAATTATTTTCTAAGTCCAAACAATTATAGTGCATGACAAGGAATCTATGATTGATAGAAGGGATAAGTAACGTAAGTATATATCATGGTGTCCTAAGAGAAGGTGATATGCTAGTCTCCGTGTTCAGGGTATGGTCAACGAAAAAAAAGGTTTTAATCGTTTACTATGTTCAATTATTTAAAGAGCTATGACAATTGATCTATAATTAGTGGATGGTTAACTCAAGATGGAAAAATATATAAATAGTTGGATGAGAACATACTTTCTAAGAGGAGATAATATTCGCGAGAATATGATAGTCTCCTAGGTTGGCACGATTTGAAAATAGAGTCAAATACTAGCAATGGTTAGATGTTTAAATAACGACAAGGAAGTTATAATAAAGGAAAGATAGTTACCAAGGTTGGATGATATAGCACTGTCGGTGACTTTAAAATACTCAAATATAAATCAACGATGATCATAGATTCTAGGGGATAAGTTAGGCTGATGATAGGGTACCCTTTCTCCTATTAAGGTATTGAGTTTTCTAAGACACTGCTCTGCTAATACCAAGACAAGAATCTAAATTTATAATTCTCATATATTATCTCACTAAGGAAGTTAGTTTTAGTCCTAATATCCAACAATAAATTTAGTTTGGTTCCTCTACTATGGTCAAACAATATGGTCAAATTTTTAACTAAACTTAGTAGTTTATACTACGCTCAAGTCATACCTAAATATAATAAGGGATAATGGTCAATCAACTTATAAGTGCTAGATGTTAGGGCTTATTTAGGTATACTAAACTTTTGGGAGCTGTTAATATTCTAGTTTATTTTTTTAGTATGTATGCTATCATAATTATCTTCTAAACCTAACAATAAGAATTCTTATATTTTGGCAGAAGCCTATACTCAAGGAACTATTAGAGAAGTACATTTATCCCTCCAAAATAGGGAGAGGTGAGGAAATGGTTATAGTGACGTCAAAAAAATTAAGATAATGCAATTCTGAAGGCCAAGAAAGGTAGTCGAGTTCAAAGAATTTGGAACAAAATCAAGAAAGTTAGTCAAATAAGTGGATGCATTCCAATATTCTAATCCTAGTTGCAAGGTTGCTCTGTACAGTAACGTAACTGAAATAATATGCTCTCGACCTACTTGGGCCACCACTAAAAATATGTCATGCCCAGTCCCAAAATACATAGGTCCAGGTATACATACACATGCCAGCAGTACAAACAAGTATAGGAACCCAATTTAATGGACCTAACCAGTCATAGTACAACGTAGAATATAACTAAGTCACAATATCATAGACAGGTAATAATCTAGTCTCATCCACAAATATCATCGAATAGAAAACTGAATAAATAGATAAAGTCTCAGAATCTACTACAAAACAAATTCGTGGAGAATAATCCACAAAATATAAGTATAAAAGAATACTGAAAGAAAATACAACTAGACAATAATGAACTAGTCCAGGTGCTAGCTAACTAGACAAGAAAATCCAGGACACTAAGAAACTATCATCCATAACGCTCAGAGAAACTCATGTGGCTCCACCTCAAGGTCCTCGTCAACAAAATCTCCAACTCCGTAGTCCATAGGGTATAAGTGCTCGTCTGGATCTGGAAAAGGTGCGAGGTCCTCAGATGAACATAGCAAGTATACAAGAAATTAACATGTATAAAAGTAAAATAGTAAACAATAAATAGGGTAACTAAAGCATCTATGTGATATGCACTCGAGACATTTCTACATCAACAAAAAATAGGCGCATAAGGGGGGAGAAATAAAAGAACCAGTCATCCCCCCAGGCGTTTAACAGAACTCGGTGGTACACAATTTATACCATTTACACAGTAAGAAACAAAAATCCCATACTCTCACTAGTAGATTATCGCCTCCCAATGTACTATCTGAACCATATACGCAGTGCAGGCAAAATGCAAGGATGTAAATAAAAATCTAGAAACTAAACTAACATCAACTACTAACACATGACGCGAACTCACGTATCAATGGCTAGTTAACACGCTAGTCCATGCACTCTCTCCAAATCAGTGAATGTGTTGAACAAGTATCAGGTCAGAAGATACTACGTACCTTCATAATATACCAAGTAAGTCTATTATTTTAAGATGCGTGCACACAACTAATAAATAACAACTAGGCATAATATAACTGAACAATACAATTAAGCAATGTGTTCTTACCTTCCGAGTTAAACTGAGAGCACAACAAGTCTGGTCTGGAGCACTTCACAGAAATGTCTCGAACACCTACCAATTAATTATTACACTAATTAGACTCTAATTTTCTAGTTAAATTAGGTTAATATCTAGTTATTAATTCTATATTCGTTGCACATGCAAATAACTACACACCAGAATATTACTAGTCATTAAAAAAATTAAAACCATTTTTAAATTATTAATTATTAAAAACTATTAATTCTGAAATTATTTATAATTATATGAAAATAACAAACCCAAAATTATTGCATGCAAAAGGTCTCTACGGGCGACAACTAGTGATTCCTAGCAACTACGCTACGTAGTTTATATATGCAACTACCATATTGGTATCAAAATAATAATAATAAGATAATACATTAAATATTATGTAATTATAATATATTAAATTTTAAAATTTATTTACATAGTCAAAATATGGTAACCTTCAAAGAACTACAACTAGTACTGATGCACTGTGTCCGTGTCTAGATTATTCAATAACTAGGGGTAGTTTTGTACATACAAATATGGTTTTACATGCATTAAAATATTTATAATCACTACCTAATATTAATATGGTTCTACATAATTTTTATTTTATGAAAAATAGGAAGGAGATTTGAAGTTGAAAAACTTACGCACGCGATTACGACGGGGACCTTCGTCACTACGGCCAAACGGAGTAGAAAATGGACTCAAAACTTTATGCCACTTGACAGGGTTCTAGGATACTTCAAATAGATGAATAAAATAAGATTTTGGAGCAGTTTTGGTCACTTTTTATAGCAACAATAAGAAGCAGTTGCAGCCGACCTAATATGGGGGTGTTTGGTGAAGGATTGGCCTTCGGGGCGGCCTTGGGGTACTCGTGGCGGTGCGTGAAGGTATGAGGAAGGGATAGAAGGAAGAGAAGATGTTAAAAAGGGAGGTTTCTACTGTTGTGTTCATTCATAAGAGAGGAGAGGTGGCTAGGGCTAGGTAGAGGAGAGGGTTGCATGTTTATATATACTTATTGGTTGGGCTTTTGGGTATTGGTTGCTTGGAGTTGTGTTGGGCCCAAAAGGGACTTGTGTTTAAGGGTCCATGAGGGTTTTTTAGGATTCTAATTGTAAAACCCCCTTCCCAGAAAATCGTATAAGCCCTTTATTTATTAATTATTAATTAAATTGTAGTAATTAGGTCCAAATAGGAGAAATAGATTTTTAATAATTTTTATGTTAGGTGTTCGGGCACCTAGAGGACTTGTGGGACCATCAGGAATTTTTCGGAGTTTATTCCATGTAGAAGACCCCTTGAGCAGTTGCTAGCCTAACGATGTACAATACCCCATTATATAAATTTTCTTATGTGTGAAAAAAAAAATATATATATATATATATATAAACAAATATATATGTATATATTTTTTTAAAAGAAAGAAAGAAAAGAAAAGAATCAAATAGTATAATAATAATACTTATAATAATAACAATCATTATAATATATTAGTTCTAAGTAACTTAGGAATTCTTGGGAACTTGCTGCGGATTTCAGCGGATTGCTGTGGGATCAAGTCAGCAGGGACCCGTCCCATTGGCTTTGTATCAAGTCAGCGGCTGTAACCCAATCCGCTCTTTCCTCTCCAATCCTATTCTAATATATATATATCATATATATATATATGATTAGCTCTCCAAAACCCTAACCTAAACTCCAGACTTCCCCTTCCCATCTAGAGCCGTCACCGCAGCCAGAGAAGCCTCCCCAAGCCATCCAACCATCCCGTTGACGCCGGCATCGTGAACTGCAGTCTCCCACTCGAGGCACCTTCGCTCCGGCGTCATTTTCCGTTGACTCGCTCGACCAAACGCAGATCCGTTTTCATAGGTATGATCTCCCCTTAACCCTCTCCAATATCTGTTTTATAGTCAACCTCGGAAAACGTGTGCCCCTAGATGAAAAATAGCGCCCAAGTCAGCACGAGCAAACAGAATTCTGCAATCGCAGAAACTTGCGATGACCACCTATATTGTCGAGCTCGTATCTCCCACCACAGAGATCCGAATTTGACGATTCTTTTTGATACCTGTAGATTTCATGACCTAGTTTAATTTCTGTATTATAACTTTGTGCTATTAGTTGCTGTGGACAAAATTGTAGTCGTCACAAAACTGCGCCCACCCACTTTTTTCGGTTTTCTAAAAGTGGGAGATCAGAGCGCGCCCCGCCAAACGGGACCGCCCCGCCTTGTGCCAAGTGTACCGAATGGTGCACACAGCATAATCGGACACGTGAAAATTCGTGGGGACTGATTTGGACGCGTGTGCGCGCCGGAATCAGGCCGTATCCGCGAACACATTCCGTGTCGCCACTTTTGTGGAACTCGCGAGTATTTTGTGCACGCTTGTCAGATTGCGACGAAACTTGTGCCACTAGACTCGTGGTAACACGCTGGTCCTGTGACCCAATTTTCACGCATTTCTGAGACGGTTGACCAGATCGCCAATTGGCGGGCCCCACAGTTGACTTTTTGGACCAAATTATGTTCGGCTTATCGGAATCCAAATTTGAACATACCGTTGGGATCGTATTAACATTTAGAATTGTTTGACCCATAGTTTGTCCCATTTAGAGACTGTTACCCTCGGCACGCTTTTCGGTGCCAAGTGGGCCCATCTATGGAACCCACTTTGGCCCAAAAATGACCTTTTTGCCCCTGTGTCCAAATTGGACGTAAGGACAGGCATTTCCAGCTATTTGACATCTTCTGAGACTGTTGGTGATATTTATTACAGCTTTTGGAGTAGTACCTACCGGATCCACTGATACAGGGACAGTTGTTGATATTCGGACATTAGGCAAGTGTACCTTGCCAAACTCTGCAGCTTAGTTATCTATTTTCCTTGCTTTATATATATTGCTGTGCATGCTCAACCTAGGACCGTGTGACGTACTTAGCGTCCGATTATCAGTCGGGTGCCGATACTGTACGCAGTGTTGGGTACGGTCATCTAGAGATGGACATCCGTGAAACTTTATATTCTCGTACTTGTCTTATCAAGTACCATATGACCCAGGACACTTGACACTATTCATGAGACAGGATTTTCCCGAGATATTCGTGGTGATTCAGTATAGGATACAGGACTTGACATAGATTTTATATTCTATATACATTATGACTTGTTGCATTTAGCTATGATCGCGCTTGACATGGACATGAGACATTATGGACATGATATGCGTGGTTATATTGGGTGGGGAGAGACACACAGGCTACAGGCTGATTATATATATATAAAACATAGTAAACACATAGTAAACACATAGTTATTGCTGCTACCGGCTCCCAGACACAGAGCTTGTAGTGGTCTCAGCCTGAGTATTCGTGCTGCTCTCACTTGCATTTCACTTAGATGGTTACATATTTACCCCATTGTTTCATTTAGTTATTTATTTGCTGCACTGTTTATTTATTTATTGGCATGAGCTTTCTTGTACCTTGCTATGTCCCCTGAGGACCTGGATCCGGATTTTGTCCCCAGATTTTGCAGACGAGGTTTATCCCGAGGTTTACGGGACCGGAGCAGGAGCTGATCCAGGAGCTGTACCACCATCCAAGGACGAGGTCTTGGCTGAAGACTTCTCTTGAGCATCTATGTTCCATGCTCAGCTTTTATTTATTTCCGTCTTTTCTATTCTGGTCTGTCGAACCATTGTACTGGATGTTTATCGAGTTGTTCCCCGACGTACTTTGTGAGACTTGCTGATGGTTTACATTCCTTATTTATTCTGTGGATCATATTTTATATCTTGTGTGGATGAGATTAGTTGTGCCATGATTGTCGTAGACTTGTTTTACAGCTTAAGTATGCCCTGATGGATCCATTATATTGAGTTGGTCCATCGGTGCGTACTGCTGGCCATTGCCACGTGTCTAGTCCCACGGTATTTTAGGACTGGGGCGTGACACTAATAATCCTTGGCATATTATATAATTAATTATTTTAATTTAAATAAAGTGCACAAAAGATATGCATGATGCAGTTTTCTAAAATAGAAAATTTGATATTTAAACTAGGAATTGAACAATGTGATATTTATGAAGCATATAGGGATTTAAATGAATGGGACATCCTTAATATGAACATGATAGATCTAGTTAGGCTCATGGATATGAAATTGGTTAGATAAAAAGGTTGATGTTGCGTATTAAAATCGTATGCAGTGATAAAGTGCTAAATTGTCAAAATCTAGATTTTATGTCGCGAAAGTTGTGTGATAAAAACGAAGCATAGCAATACAAATTTATGTGTGACATTCAATCTATTAACCTAATTTGGCTCATCTAATTCTAGTATGCAAAGTTGGTCGGAAGGTAAAGGCTAGTGTTATACTAAAATCTCAAGGCCATGGTAAAAAGTGTCTATAGTTCATTAAATTATCAAATAAATATTTAAATTAAATAAATAAAAATTAAATGTTAATTACCAAAATAATCCTATACAAAAATCAGAATGCTCACAAGGAGGGCTTGGGAGTCGAACGTAGGAGGAGGAGGAGGGGGAGGGGGAGGAGGAGAGAGGGGGTCGGGGTGTCTGTTGTCGGTGGAGGGGGAGGAGGAGAGGGCGAGTGAGGGGGAGGGGCTGTCGAAGAGGGGGGCGGGGGAAAGCCTCAAGAGAAGGGGAGGTCATCGGAGAGGGGAGAGAGAGATCGTGAGAGAGACTGATTGATTGAGATTGGGGGAAAATAAAATGCGGCCAAAAATTTAAGTTTTCGCAACGACGAATAATTTTGCCGCTAATCTGCTGCTGAAGTAACAAAGACGGATTAGCGACGGAATATTAACAAAATATAATATATAATTTTTTACTTAAATAATTTATTCGTGATTCCGTCGAATTTTTATCGCTGAATTTATGACGGAATAATTTTCGGCGCTAAGATCCGTCGCTATTTAACAATATTTTTGTAGTGTAATGTCCAATTCTTAGAGGAAGACTATATGATAAACCATAAACCCATGAGTAGAGTTGTTTTAAAAGAAATGAGACATGAGAAACCAAATACTTCAGTACCAACAGTACAATAGGAGAAACTGCAAGTAACTGCACAATGTGTCATAAATGCTACACCATGACCTATAGTGTCACGTCATAGTGGGAGGGTTGTTGTACAACCTGACATATTCATGTTCTTGGGAGAGCCTTCAGACTTCATCCCTAAGGAACAAGATTCTGATCCCTAAACCTATAATAAAGCACTCCCAGATAAAGATGCAGAAAATTGACAAAAAATAATGATATCTGAAATATAATCTATGGATTCTAATCAGGTCTGGGAGCTTGTAAAACTACCCACTGGTGTTCCATTGGATGCAAGCAGATTTATAAGAGAAAAAGAGGATCAGACGGTAAGGTTGAAACATTTAAAGCTTGGCTTGTTCCGAAAGGTTTTACTTAGAAATATGGTATTGATTATGAGGAAACATATTCGCCGGTAACCATGCTTAAATCTATCCGGATAATTTTATCTATTGCAGCTCATCTCAATTATGAGATTTGGAAAATGAATGTCAAGACAGCTATCCTTAATGAAAGTTTTCAAGATAACATCTATATGAAGCAACCAGACGATTTCATTGAAAAGGGCAAAGAGCATCTTGTTTGTAAGCTCAAGAATTTCATTCATAGACTTAAGCAAGCTTCTAAATCTTGGAACATCTATTTTTATCAAGTGATAAAATCCTATAGATTTGAAAAAGTGTGACAGAAATTTAATGGTATTCCTAGTACTTTACGTGGATGATATCTTGCTCATTGGAAACAGTGTGAAGGTGTTATCGAATGTAAGGGTATGGTTATCCAAGCAGTTTGATATAAAGGACTTGGAAGAAGTAGGTCACATTCTTGGGATCAAAGTTCTACGAGATCGCAAGAAAAGGATCTTAGACTTATCCTAATCTATCTATATCGATACTATACTAACTCATTTTAGCATACAAAATTATAAGAAAGGTTTTTTACCTTTTAGACATGGAATTGCTCCATCAAAGGAGGAGTATCTGAGTACACCTAATTAGATAGAGGACATGAAAGCGGTTCCTTATGCTTCGGCAGTAAGGAAGCTTAATGTATGCAATGTTAAGTACGAGACCAAATATTTGCTTTGCCATTAGCATGGTTAGCAGATATCAATCTAACCCAGGACAAGATCACTGAACTACAGTAAAGCATATTTTGAAGTACCTGAAAAGGACTAAAGATTATATGCTGGTTTATCATGCAGATAATTTAGTGCCCTTATGGGATACAGACTCAAATTTTCAGTCAGATAGGGATGCCAAAAAGTCTACCTCGGATTATGTATTTACTATAGGAGGTGGAGCCATACTATGGAGGAGCATCAAGCAAAAATTTGATTCCACCATGGAAGCCGAATATGTGGCAGTTTCTGAGGCAGCCAAAGAAGTTATTTGCCTCAGAAACTTCCTATTGGACTTGGATGTGGTACCTAGTTTTCCTAAGACTATTAAAATTTAATGTGATAATAGTGGTGCAGTTGGAAACTCGAAGGAACCACATAAATAGTTTTTGTACTAAGGATCTAATTTTTTGTTGATGTAGGAAGACGTGTACATATGTCAACTAAAAAATTTCTCCATAATTATTTTATTGTTTATATAGTTGCAATTGTGCTAACCACATGGCATCTTCACTTTATTTTAAGAGAATGTGCCTTATTTCGTGTGCAAGAAGCAGACCACATTTATATTTGGTTATGATTCACTCGTGGGGACAAGCCACTCCGACTCAGAAGACTGTTTCATCTAGATGCGATCCATGTGGTAGTTACTTATTGCCACGAAGGGGCAAATAACTGACTATTCTTCTATAAATAGTTATCTTTTTGCAAATTTTGAGGACAGCATATGCTAGCAACCACAAACAAGCTTTTATGGATTTTGTATTCTTTCACTTTTTGTCTTCTCTAAGCCTTGTCATATCGTCAACGAAGCAAATGAATCATGTGCTGATTCGACCTCCATTGCTCCATCTTTCCAGAATTTTGACTTGTCTTAAAATTTTGTATTTCTACATTCTTATAAATCAATTTTGAGTTATAACATGTTCACAACTTTTCCCAAGAAGCGGCTTTCCTTTCTTTGTGAAAAACTGACATTTCTGCTAGGGAGGTCTTTCTCCTCCGACAAGAAAGCGATGGCACAATCTGATAACTTACTCGTGAGAACCTTCACCGAGACACTGGTCATTGAATTCAACCCATAAAAGTTTGAAGAGATGATCTTCGAGGGCTCTACTAGCCCTTTTGATGCATGTTATCACAGGAAGATCTCCTACTGAACTGGTGTTACGAAGAACATTACTGCTCATATTAATGAAGTGTTACAAAGCATTACTGAAACTATCTTCCTTATTGTCTCATTTCATAAAGTTGAGACTAGCTTTAGCATGTCCTATCTCATCAATACGAAACAAAAAGAAAAGAATCAACCAAGGAATACATTGAGTGATTTTGAAGGTTGTCCCTAAATTGCTCTCAAAGGATTCCAACGTCCATGCTCTAGACCCATACAAGAACAACTTTCTACCAGCAGTAAAATTTTGCATTGGAGAGAACCCCTTCAAAACCTGGTCAACTTTGATTGATGATGCAAAAGTTGTTGAAGAATAAACGACCAACCTATACATTGGGATTCCAAAAAAATTAATCTGTATGGCAGCATGAGATTCCAACAGAATAATAACCCTAAAGCTAAAGGAAAAGAATCTATGGTTATAAAACTTCCAACAAAAAATTCATCCAAATTGCAGCACCAATAGAAACGGACTCTAGGGTCACCATATGTCTACACTTTAAAAGATTTTGTTGTACAAATCTTTCACATCTTGTAGAAATAGAATAATTTGTACCTCATAGAGGCCAACTGTCCTAACTTGGTGGGGCATACCAATGAGCCACGTATTGCGAGTATCATCAATACATACACCATTCAACAATGCATTGTTATGTGCTTAAAGACAAAATCTAGCAGCCGGTAGACTCCAAAACTATCATGCTTCACAAAAATTGTGTCACGCCCCGCTCCCAATATATGGTGAGTCGAGTATGAAACCAACATCCCTAGGCTACGTTCTTTACGAATAAATCTATATTCATAATATCAAGGATAAAGTATAGGGTATCAAGCTTTTACATTTACATCTAGGATAAAGTTTAGGGTATTACTAAATCATCAACAAGGTAAGAACTAAGTATATTCATAATATCAAGCTTTTATATTTACATCTCACATGTTTGAGTTTTGTCTTCCAAAATGATTGTATACAATTACTCACTTATTACACAACCATATATCTATCTCCCATAAAGATTAATATACATATAATTATACAATAACATAAAATAAAATTATTCCACATGCGGCATCCCTTACTTTTTTGACTCGTCCACATTATACAAGGAAAGTACCTCATCTTCGGCATGGCCTTCATCTAGTGAACAAAACTAGGTCATCAAAGACATACAAGTTCTCAATTCAAGAAAAGCAAAATAAATAAAATAATATAATACTGAAGATCAAGTGCAATGGAAATCTAAACTGAATAAACTCTATGTACATAATATAATATTGCTTTGAAAATACTTCTAAAGTGATCTTGGTGTAGTGAATAGTTGTATCCAAACTATTTCTTAAGTCCTAGAATCACTAACATAGTCACAATAAAAAAAAATTCTACATGATGATGCAAAGTTAGAGAACATGTTTGGATCTTACATTCAAGTAGTGTCACAAGCACTATCTAGGCAACAATCTCGTTACAAGGGATCAGGTGGTGGCAGGTAGGTACAATGCTTAGTAGTTCGGCCACTCCTTTTCAGGAGCAAAATTATAACATCATTTAATACCAAATTTGACTTTTTATCGAATTAGGGTAAATATTTATAGATAACACGAGATACAGGTAGGTAGGTAATCTAAGCATTAACCCACTCTCAATATGCCTTACAAAGAAGATACAGATACTATCATCTTTGTTAATTATATTTCTAATATTTCAAACGATGTGATCCAAACTGTTCTTCCTCGCCCAATGCTCTATTCTACAATCCTAACCAATCATAAGTTTATTCTAATAATTAAAACTCTGTTTTTCGGATCAAGTATTGTCACTACCCCATTTCCAGAGCAGTGTATTATTTTTTTATTTGGTTAATTGTGTATTTATCATAAATAATTGTATTAATATTTAATTTCTGGTTGTATTATTTTTTTATTAGTTATTTTAGTATTTTGGCTAGCCTGGACCCATGTCAGACCCTA